>CM061918.1:152979754-153150385 GCA_031002005.1 Vandiemenella viatica
TCCTCAGACGCGCGTAGCTCCTTCGTTGACAGCTGCACTGGCAGCAATGGCGATGACAGGATCTGCAGTTGACTGGCCGGCCGCTGAGTACGCCGCAAGCCGCTTGGTGCCGCTACCGTCGTGGCGATGACCAGCGATGAACCTGCACAGCCGCTCCGCGGTTGTCTGCCGCTGAATAAATTATTTAATGCGATGTTTAATGCTTTCCCCTAGCCAGCCAGAACCCGCTTTAGTCAGAGCTTATTTTACCTTCCCGGCCTTTATTAATACCACCGAATATTCTTTGTTCTCGGCTTCCAATATGTCTTTTCTTCTTTCTTCTTCAAGGACCCGTGGTCGTATCTCACTTCTGACACCAGTGTAGCGCCTGCTATGTGGCCGTAGGTTGTGGACCAGTTACCGATATATTAGCCACAGTCACAGACGCAGCCAGGATTAATGAGTGGTAGGCCGGAGGTAATATTACACTTACTTGTGGTTGTGATGTACGGCAGCTCCGCGCTCCAGTCTTCCGGTACAGCTGCAATAGTTTAGGGTGAGCTCTGACTATTCTAAATGTAGACCAGCGGGTTGTATACTTAGAAGACAACCAGTAGTTTATTGCCACAGTGTTGCCAAGTACAGCGTCGGTTGCGTCAAGCAGAGTCCACGCAGCAGTTACTAAAATAATGGCAAGTTGACTTACAGCAATTGCGACGGTGGCTGGCTGGCTTCGGGGGGCGGCGGCGCAGCGCAGACCGGCGCAGAGACGGCGCGTGGTGGTGTTGAACTTGTCGCCCCGAGGCTCCAAAATCCGGGGTTTATATAGCGGATCGTCGCGTGTCGTCACTCGCGACTTTTCCAGAACACTCGGCTCGGGCAACGTCCCGGCCGACGCCAAGTATGTCACAGAATTGCTGACGCCCGGTCAATGACCAGCTAGCTCGGCCGATCGACAGCGACCGCTCGCTCGGCGCGCCTTAATTCTTTATTCCATTTACCATAAATATATTATTACAAAATGCCCTTTACAACGTACACATGCTGACGAATCAATTTGCTCAACTTTCCTGTGGCACCTATAATCTGAGTTTTACTTGCGGGCATTTCTAGCATATCGCCTCTCTTTTTTAAGTGGTCGAAAAATGACTCGGAAATAGCAGTCACATCACTTCCTGTGTCCACCAATGCCTTTTCTACCAATTCAAACACTTCCACCTCCACCATAGGTTGTAACACCTCTTTACTCTGTTCTTCCTTCTCAGTCTCCTTTAGCAAATCTTCTTCTATTTCTCTAAATGATGACCCTTTGTCCTTCATCTTCACCTTTCCTCTTGTTGCCTCCTCTTCTTTCATGTTTCGGTAAAATATTTCCTTGTTTTTTCATCGCCTTGCTTGCTTCACTTTCCTTGCCTCTTCCTGGTCCTTCCTTCCTTATTAGAAAGCATTTCAGTTCTCTTTCTTCATCCTTGTCACTATCGACTACATAACTCTTTTTTAAATCTTCGTTAAAGTTTTCTCCCTCTTCCATACTATAATCTTCATTGAATTCTTCTTCGTCTCCATACTCTTCATCGTCTATCGTATCGTCTGTTTCCTCATCTTCCTCTTCTCTTCGCTCTTCGTAATTTTCATCCTCATTTCCCAAGATATTGATTCCATATCCTTCATCCCCTATCAATTCGTCAATACTCTTCTGGTCCTTGTTCGTCCAATAATCCATTTCTGCTAAACCAATCACCTCACTTCCTTCCATTGCCTCATTTTCAACCTTGTCGAATCGTTCACTTTCCACAATTTGTTCTAAACACCTCCACCATTTTAACGGACCTTTGTCTTCCACCGTTACTTCTTGCTCTTTTCCCACTTCTAATCGTTTTTTGAGGTCTTCCTCATCTTCTTCTTCTACCGTTTCCACTCCTAATTTTTCCTTACAAGCTCTTCTTGCTTGGTTTACCCATTCATCTACTTCATCAATCATCAGTGTTTTATCCATTAATGGCTTCCTTTCTTCGTTATTTCTGATTTGATTGTCACTCTCTACTGACGTTTTCTGATTGCTCTCCTCTCTCTCTATTCTTTGGAAATGTTTTGCAACATCTTCTAGAACGGTCTTCCTATGTTTTACTGCTTCTTCTTTGTTTACTCTCATGAACATACATCTATAAACATAAACATACATCTATATTCTTTAAAATTTCTTGGTCCTCTTCTTTCATCGGCCTGGGAACGGACCTCTTCACAAGCCCTTCCTAATTTCCCTGGTTGCATTTTTCGTCACTCTGCTTTCCACTTTCTACTCGCTCCATCCCTCTACTTCCATTGTTGAAAGCTTTCCATTCTCTAGCGTTTCGATCGCTCCATCGCTCCATTGTTTATATTGTGTAGGCTTTCCTTTCCATTCTTGTGCCGGTCTCGCTTCTCTATCATCTCTCTTTCCATCCTTTTCCCGATATACTTGTCCCGATTGCTCTTTTCCACAATACGAACTTCCGGTAAAATTTTGATCTCTTACACTCCTATCGTCCCATTTGTCTATCTTGTCCACTCCTTCTAAAAATTCTTGGAGATTATTCCATTGCGCAAGCAACATCCTTTCCTGCACCCAACGCGGCATTTTTCTCTCCAAAATTTCTATTTTCTCGTCTTCTTCTATTGGGTTTGACAAGTATTTCAGCCCTTTCATCAATTTTTCGCAATATTCGCGAAGGCTACCAAATTGCCATTTGTATGGACAACTGTTCCTAAATTCTTGTTTCACACGTCTCTGCCTTTCCTCCGACCAGTACCTCTTCAAAAAACTTCGCAGAAATTCTCCGTAGCTAATACTGCTCTCCGCTACTCCACACGACCATTCCAATGCTTCGTCTTTCATCATCATCTTTACATATCTAATTTTTTCCTCATCACTCCAGTGTTTCGGTAGTGCGTTTCTGTAAATCTCTACAAAAATGTGCGGATGAATCTCGCCCCCTGGAACAAAACTTACTTCAGGTAGTTTTAGTTGACCGGACGGCACTAAATTGTTGCCGGCACAGCATTCGATTTTGTTTTGTACCACGTCAACTCGCTGATTCACCTCTATCCATTGTTGTTCAACTGCCTTTTTGCAACACATGACCTCACCTCGAACTTGCCAAAATTCCTGTTTAATCCCTGAAAATTCATTCTTTAACTTATTTTGCTCATCACATACCAGCCTCATTGCCTCTTCACGATTTTCTTCTTCCTTAACAATGCGCTCCTCCACATTGTCTAGCTTAATATAGATATTTTCCTTTTCATTTTTCCATTGATTCAATTCTTGTGCCATTCTTTGTCGGTTTTGCGTGATTAATTCTTGCATTTTCTCCATCTGTCGTAGTGTTAACTTTTCAAACTTCTGTTGATTTTGTTGTAATTCTCGTCTTAAATCTTGTTGGTCTGTAGCAGGGTTTGTTTGAATTCTTGCATATTCATTATCTGCTGTTGATTTGTTTCTTCAGATCTCTGTTGGTTCTGCTTTAATTCCTGTTGGCTCATCTTTAATTCCTGTTGGCTCTGTAATATTTTTGCTAGTATCATTTCCAAAGAATAATCTTCTTCTTGGTCAAATTTCTTTTGAGTTACGCTAGCTGGAGATAACTCATGAACTTTTTGAATACTAACATCACACACTGACTGATCTGAATACGCGCAACCCGAATCCAAACTGTTATTTAAATTTCCAGAAACCTTAACCTGCTCACTATTTTCGCCTCCCGTCTCATTAAATGAACTCTCGGAATCTACCACTAAATTTTTGTTTTCCATTTTACACACAAAATTTCATACAAGGATAAATCCTCACACCAATAATTTCAACCCCATAAAAATTTTTACGAGAGTAAATACAGATTGGAAACAAGAAAGTCTTCAACGAGGTGACAATGAATTTTACAACACAGTAGTTCGACTCAGAATTAGAGACACAAAAAACTTCCATCAACATACATATTATCATTACAAAAATTATTTTCACAAAAACACATTCAAAATATCAGTTTTTAACTACAGCAAATTTACTTCCACAATTTATCAAAGATACTATTCTTGCTCGTTAACTTCTCGTGCATGCATTATACATTGAGATGAATTTCTTTCCCGGCATTTTAACTGTTATATTCCTGCTTGTTATTTTGCTAATATAAAGTATTATTCACTCTACTGCAATTTACTTTTACTATTACTTTTATTTAAAGCAAGTTCCTTTCGACAAACAGTCACAGATAATATCTACTTCTTTAATACTTAACCAAAACGTTCATTACCATATCTTGAAGTTTACTCTTACTATTTTCAGTAATTTACGCGGCTATGAGTCTCTTCAAATTTTTAAACAATTATCATATCTCTTCAAATAGCTTCTCAGATTTACATCTGCATTTATTTATTGTCCACTTCACGTTATTAACATGTATTTTCTGTCTTACCTTTCTTCTTTCTCTTATCCGAAGATTTGCCAGGCTCTTTCCTTACCGAACTAAAGTTTTTTAGTTCTGCGTCCTTTCACGGTCAGCCACTTGTAAGATCCCCTCTTCCTGTATTTAGGTTTAGGTAATGTAATCTGCCCGTCTTCAAGCTGTAATCTAAGCTGCTGAAACCGGCTGATTATTTCCATTCACAGTTCAGAAACAAACAAATAATAATAAATATCTAGACAACGAATTCTTTGAAGTAACACTCGAAAAAACACTTTTATTTATATTCACAAGGGTCAAAACACACTTCTTACATTCCTTTTTACTCAACAACTTACCAGATATATTTTATTCTCATCCATACCCTTGCCATATTTTCTTTGTCTTCTCCTCCAAAGATATACATTATTATAGATAATCATTGTCCATAGATATTCTGGTACTTAAATATACATTTATCTTTATCATTTTTTCATAACAAATTAACACATTTGTATTCACAACACAACACAACTAATATTTAATTAACTTTTTTTAACAAAATTTATTCACAAAATTTAAAGTGTAAGGGACTTTGTCACCTTACAAGTTGTGTTAGAAACTATCTCCATTTGATATATACCGAGCGTGGTGATGTAACGGATAGCGTTCTGGCCTCGCATTCGGGAGGACGGCGGTTCGAATCCCCGTCCGGGCATCCAGATTTGGGTTTTCCATGGTTTCCCCAAATCACTCCAGGTGAATGCCGGGATGCTTCCTTCAAAAAGGCCATGGCCGAATTCCTTCCCATTCCTTGCCCCCATCCTTTCCCGTCTCTAAAGACCACGTTGTTAAAAAGGGACGTTAAACTGTTAAAAAAAAAAAAAAATCCATCTGATAGAATGGCACTTTTTTCCACATTCAAATATATGTTGTTTGTTGTTACAATCTTCCATCATTCTGCACTTCGGAGTAACTATGTTTGTTTTCTGTTTCTGTTCCTTCATGTGCAATTCGTGTCAAAAATTTACAGGAATAATGAAACGGTGCTCCACAATCCTTGATACGAATGATTCAGTTACACCTATTCTTAGTATCACCTTGTTTTATGGCTTTACACCTTGTGAACGTTGAGGTCATTAGAGGTGGGATGCGATTGGGGACTAGGAATGGGAAGCAATTTGGCCGTGGCCTTTTGAAGGAAGCATCCCGGCATTTGCCTGGAGTTGACTTGGGTAAACCGTGATAAACCCAAATTTGGATGCCCGGACGGGGATTCGAACCTGTGTCCTCCCAAATGTGACGTCATTGTTTTGGAGGCAATGCTGTACTATGGGTACTTTCTCTTACTTCAGTGCTCAGCGCCTAATTTATAGACATACAAATGCCAACCGTGTTTTGTAGAAACTCCCACTTTTATACAGCAATAGTATTCTTTATATACATCTATTGAAATAGTGACAATGGAGCAGCAAGACATTATTTTTTTTAAAAAAAATCTGTTTTATTTATTTAGTAAACAATGAAATAAAAGGCCCTAAGTAGTGAAAGGAATAACAAACTAGGTTAGGGAAATGAGCCACCACTTACCTTTAGATGATGGATGTGGGGCGCGAACACACTGAAAAGACAAAAACATGTGTAATATAGAAATTTTTGGGTCTAGACCTTTGTCAACAGGATAACATTATGGGGAGTGAGTGTAATGGGAGACTGCCTCAGGGAAATACTGCGGGCCAGGAAATGGTGGGGATAAATTCAAATAGAGGACAAGTACAGGGGCAATGATTCAGAGCTTATACCCGAGCTTAGATAAATATCAAAACTGATCTCTGGTGGGTGGGAAGATAAAGTAATATAATAAAATAAAATCTAGATATAAATAAGGAAAAATGAATAAAAATTTTAAAAAATTAGATCAAAGACTATTAAGCTAAACATCACCTCATGTTATTGGTGGTTTTATTTATATAGTGGGGATGGAGGATAAGAAAAAGGTTAAACATATGTAATAATAATGATTGGGTATTATCTGAAGTTGAGACCAGGAGGTTGCCTTGTGCCTAGTTTGTACTGGTAGGCAAGTTCCCACCTTCACAATTCAGAGAAACTGCTGCTATTAGGGAGGACTCGATATGACGGACTGTGAAACAAGAGTCGAAATTATTCAAGTCATGGGAGATGGCATGGACAGCTACTGGGTATCTTGGATTCCGGATGAACACCGTCTGTCAGTGGCCATTCATTCTAATGTCTAACGGATTGGCAGTCAAACCTGTGTAGAAAGCCAGGGAGAGTTTGCAGGTCAGCTGGTGTATTACATGAGAGGTTTCACAGGTGGCGTGTCCTACGATAGGAAAGCTCTCGCCAGTGATAGGGTTCGTGAAAGTGGTGGTGGAATTGTTATTATTTAATTGTATTTTTGAAATATTTATTACTATACTTCTCGTCTTTTAAAAGTCCCCTTTTTCTTCTCTTGTTCTCTTTCTTGCAACTAGTTTTTCCGTTTTTATTATCGTTGCTTCTCCCCACCACCTGTGTTTACCGCAAGCGCGTGCGCTACCATAAGCCACACATTTTGTAAGCTACCTTACTCCTTATTTTCAATATTCAGGTAAAATCCGACGAAGTTTGAGGTTAACATTCGATACATGATACCATAGTTTGAAATCGAGATAACAACACTTTAGGTTCAGAAAAGTAAATAAACAACACATAACAACCTTAAATAAGAAGTTTCTAATAAAATATAAACCATAAACTTACCTTAATGAGCGTAATCCATAATAATTCTGAAGTAAAGTAAACAGGTTTGGTTAAACAACCACATCACTGATATTCCATATAATTGACCACTGTAAAGCACTTTAATAATAATAATTTCACCATTTGATATTAAATTAACCAATAACTCGCAGTTCTAGACTGATTTAAAGCAGTAAATATGATTTTTAAAGCATCACCACATGGGTTAATTTCAATAATAAAGTCCAGCACATCTAAGTAGTTTCAGAGCCTCAAAAGTAGATTTAAACAAACTAAATAACCGGCAAGTCAATATTCTCCAAGTTTCCAATAGCCATCAACTAATAATCAGAAGATTAAGTTAAAATCCGTTATCCAGTGACGTCGTAGCAACCAACTTGTAGTTTGAATTTCTATCTGGCTAACATATTTCATGAACTAAAAACTTTTCTAAAGTACTTAAATAAAATAAAGGTACGTTTTAAAAATAGTTTCAGGCCACAACAGACTTTAAATAAAAAGTGAAGAAAATCTTGCACCACCAGGAAATCAGCAAATTTTAGAAATTCAATAACTTTTGACATCCTTAACCGATTTAAAAGATTTTTACACCACTGAACTCGGCAGAAGCTGGGGAACACTTTAAACACAGTATAAACTTGATATTTTAAACTTTAGCAGATTCATATTCCGGACGTGACGTGTTGCAGTACTAAAGTCATGTGTGCTTTCCGATTAACCAACTTTCAAAATTCATTTACACCGGTCGGAAGCTCTAAAAACAAACCAACCACATCACCACACTTGTTTCATTACGCTCTATCTCTTGTGATTTTCTGGAAGCTCTCCGTTAGCAAAAAATTTTTTAGATAGCCTGTTGTTTAGGTCAGTAGGCCATTTCTGATAAAGGTAGGCCGGTCGCTCGCTTTCACAGCAGTCCGTGGAAACACTTGGTCGGGATAACATGTAGAATTTTGTTTAGCAAATTTGAGTGAGACCGGCTCACAGGTGGTCATGGGAAACCGGAACAAACATGGCTGACTACGGAATTGCCAACCGCAGAACTCTGAAAGTTGACGACATGTGTTCATCAATGTGAACTTTTACTTTCATTTCGGGGTGGAGCGGTCTGTTCTGTTTCATGACTTGTGATCTTCGGCTTAATGATTAACTCCGATTGCCATTGCTAACTGTGACTTTATGTAAACTCGGTGAAATTTATCAAGAATATATCCTTTCGTAATTCTGACCTCAACTTTTATTTCTACTTTAGTACCTTTCTTACAGGAGATTAATTCTGTGAGTGGCGACCGACTTCATCATACAGTTAGCATTCTCCAAGGTTTTTCACGGTTATAGTACTTTTCTCGAACTTTTGGCAACATTTTGGAAGAACTCAAGTTTAGGTGTACAAGCCGATACCTACCCCGGCGTCGGCCTGTCCCTAACAATTTCTGTGTTCTTAACAGAGGTTTTCATCTCATACTTTTTTTTTGTATTGAGTATTATTTTGTGTTGCTGCTGTCTTCCTCCCTTCATCCTTGGTGAGTGTTGGGTGTAATCCATCTCTCTCTTCCGTATAGAGAGAGTCAATTTGTGTGGGTTGCCTTGGAGAGTGGCATTAAACACCACCAACGTGTTTGCTGGAATGTACTGTTCACACTCCAAATTAAGTTCTATAAGTAGAAATCTCTGTTAGATAAGTGTTGAACCTTTAATGAATCTTCATTTGGTCTGCTATCCAGTACACTTTGATGTGAGACAAGAATTCACATTGACCGAGTCAAACTTAAATAAACATATAAATAAGAAAAGAAAGGGAAATTAACCCACCACGTACCAAAGTGGACGGATGCGATGAGAGGGAACACTCATGCTGACAAACAACTACACAATATATCGGCATTTGCCTCGTTCACAAGTAGAAAAACGGGCCATTAGGCTCGGAACGTTTTTCTACTTGTGAACGAGGCAGATGCCGAAATATTGTGTAGTTGTTTGTCAGCATAAGTGTTCCCTCTCATCGCATCCGTCCACTTTGGTATGTGGTGGGTTAATTTCCCTTTCTTTTCTTATTTATATCGCCTAGAAGCTGCTTCCATTTTCCTTAGTTGCATCATTAAATAAACATATAGTACACAGGAATTTTAATGGCAATTTAATGTAGTTGCCATGATGTAAAACTTACTGAAAAGTTCAGTCGTAGCCTCTTGCGCACTATTTTGTCTTTGTAAGTGATAGTGATGATCTAAATTAGAGTGATCAAGATTTTGATGAGGAACTCGGGATATAGTGCTGAGCGTGGTGGACGAGTGGTAACGCTCTCGCCTCACATTTGGGACTGGGGTTGGAATCCCAGTCTGACCGTTGAGATTTGGGTTTCCCACATTTTCCCATAATCACTCTACGTGAATGGCATCCCGTTCCTAACTGCCAGTCCTTCCCTGCTTCTAATCACCTCAACATCAAGGAGGAATAGGCCATAAAAAAAAATATGTATATTCTTTCTTTAAAGCGTGTTACTAATTTCTTAAGCTTCTTGGTGATAAATAACGCTGCTGTCAATAAACTTTTTACTTGAGTAGAATCTCATTAGGAAAACATACATAAGCTTTACAACGGACTTCTTACTGAAGATTTTAAAAGCATGTTACAATAAATAAATGATTTGGCATTACTTTACCACCAGGAGGTCATATACATATAACAGAATAATATTTTTTTATTATTATTATTAGATTATGCTGGTTTTTATATTAAACAGAGTATTGTGGTGCTACTTTAGATAAAATATTTAAATTCAGCATATTTGGATTAGTATCTTAGTTACAAGGAAATGTTAGTAATTGCATAAAAATTCATATAAGTTGTATATTATTGGCATCGGTTTAACCTCAAGGTAGAAGTGGTTCTGAGATTAGGAATATTAAGAAATATTCACGAATAGTGAAATCAAGAAGTAATGTGTCGATGGGCTGTTCTAAATTGTCCTGCACACTAGAGTAAAATACCAAATTATCAATTAAATGAACACTGGTTGGAATGATACGCTTTGGGGAATTGAAATGATTTTTTCTGCATCATTTGGAAAGTTTCGGCAGGCGCAGGCTGGGAAGTGGAGTTTTGGGCATATTTAATTGTTCTGTGGTAGTGTGAACATCACAGTCATGTGTTTCCACAAGACCATTCGTCTGCCCATTTTTCCTTAATCTGTGGTAAGTGAAGGGTTATTTTCCCATATATCTTTTAAAGATTAGGTCATCCGTTAGGAACAATAAAGTCGCGGACACGTGAGTATTGGGAAATGGCGGGCCATCGGTTCAAAAGTTACATCTTCAGAATGAGCTTTACGTGATTTATCCAAAGTGTTATCCACAATGAGTTTTAGACGTCTGAAAGTGGCCCTAACTACAGCTTTTGTCAGTAAATAGCACAGCTTCATGCATTTATATGAGATGTGATCAAACAGTGATGACATTTTTGAAATTGTACTAACTGTATCGTGCTTCTGGAATTCCTTCTTTTTGTGTGTATTGGTAGCACTGGCAGTAAGATAAATGTGAATTTATGGGTAGCTGCGATGTTTAGTTTGTATTTGTCATGCGAGTGAGTGAGCCGTATGATTGGCGATTTTTTGTGTGGCAAACTGTTGCATCAGAAAGTTTCTGTGAAACTTTGTGTTAAAGACAGAATTACGTGCTGCGAAACATTTAAAATGTTAACTAAAGCCTTTGATGACTACTATGTCACAACCACAAGTTTATGCACGGTACAGATGTCTTCAGAAAGATGGAAAAAACATCGAAGGTGACGCGAGGTCTGGCCATCGTAACATGTCCATCGCTAATGAAAATGTGGAACAAATTAAACAGAATGTGCTTGTTAATAGCAGAATTACCATTAGAAGGCACGAACAGTGAATAAGGACTATAACCTACAGCTGCAAGTATTGCACAGTTTGTGCGAGGCAGTCCAGAAAAAGGACCCAAATTATAGAGACACAACTCGTGGATTTTGCACCTCGACAATGGACCGTTGCGAACTGCTCTGCTTATCCAACAGTTCTCGGTGAAACACAACACCACAGTGATGCTGGAACCACCCAATTCTCCAGTTGTGGCACCTTGTAACTTGTTCCTATTTGCCAGTTTCAAAAGAACACATTTTTCATCAACAGACGAGATAAAGACAAAATTGCAGACCGGTCTCAAGATCGTACCTAAAGAAGCATTCCAATGTTGTTACTTAAACTGGATACTATGTTGGGATAAGTGCATAATATCAAAGGGGACTACTTTGAAGGAGAAGGGATAAAAATTTAATATGAAGCACATGTTTTCCGAAAAAGTTAAAAATTCTCGATACTCTTTCATCTCACCTAGTATTTGTTTGTCTCCCTCCACATTACATCAAAGTAGTTTCATCAAAAAGAAATGATTGTTATGGTTGCTCTTAACCTTTATTTATCTCAGTGATGATTCTAATAACTGATCAAGTCTGTTTCTTGTAGTTAATCTGCTGCTCTTGGAAGTTAAATTTAAATTCTTGTCCACAGGCAATTCACTTCAGACTCGAGAAGTGGGTGTGGCTACTGCCGAGCCGCGTGGTGCCTGTGATATTCCCGGCACTTCGAGACATTCTGGAGCCGAAGCCTGCGTGCCGTTCCCTGAAGGTGGAG
This sequence comes from Vandiemenella viatica, assembly GCA_031002005.1. NCBI lineage: Eukaryota > Metazoa > Arthropoda > Insecta > Orthoptera > Morabidae > Vandiemenella > Vandiemenella viatica. Next base: position 152,991,575 of record CM061918.1, read on the forward strand.
ACAGGTCAACAGACGTATCTATGGGGGACAGTCGCGATGCACTTCAGGGTGAGAACTTTATATGACATTATTACTTTAGACGTTATACTGGCGAGTGTGGTGCTTGAAGCGTGTATTTCAGTGCCACAGTGGTTCAAGGCCACGCTCTGTACTACAGCTACACTAATTAATTCCTTACAAAATCGACCGAGTGTGGCGAGTGAGTGGTAACGCTTTACCCCTCATTCGGGTGGACGAGGGTTCAAATCCCCAACATTCCGTCCGGATTTGATTTTCCGACGGTTGCCCAAATCACTACAGGTGATTGACAGGATATGTCCTTCAAAACGCCATGGCCAAATTCCTCCCTGTTCCTTGCCTTCAGTCCCTTTCCACCTCTAATGACCTCAACAAGACAATGACAACCTTGTGTCTGGTGTTAAAAACACTAGTGTTACCAAAACAAGCAACGACCATAGTTAATTAGCTTTTAATTAGCTTTTGATCTGAAGTATATTTTTCATACAAAATTTACCTGGGAATTTTTGCTATTAGGTACTCTAGGACCTGTACTATTACAAAGATTAGAGAGAATATCCAATTAGAATCAGATTTGAAACATTCGGGAGTCAAGCATTTGAGGCATTTATAATTTAATTAACAAGATGAGCAACTGTACATGTCACACTGCAAATTAAAAATATACATAAATAAACAGAAGATTCTTTGGGAAGGACATAAGCTCCATCACAATTAATTAAAAATAATCGGTAACTGTGATACAGTCTGGCAAACCAAACACAGCACAGACTCAATGTGCGGAAGAGCAGACGCTAAGAATGACAGAGAGTAAACAGCAGACTAGTTAGTAAGATGTGGAAAGCAACAGCTCGAGAACCATTACAAACTAAGTTTCGATTAAAAAAGAAAGAGAGACAGAGAGAATAAACGAGCATGGAGTTAGGAACAAATGATCTGGATAAACAACTGCCATTACAAGCGGTTGATGACGATTTTGACTAAGGGAGTGTCCTGGTTGGAACACTAAGCTGACCCATGTGGAAAAATGGAGTCGGGAGGGGGGGAGTTCCTAGCCGGGCCACGTAGCTTTCCGTTCATATTATTCGTCACAGTTAAAATGAGGTACAGAACACACAACAGCATGTGAATATTTATTTCCTTCATTTAATTATCTCCATATGTAATTTATGTTAGTTTGACAAGAGAAAATAGTAAAAAATGTATTCTGCAATCAAAAGGGAATAAGCTACGGGGGGAGGAGTTCACAGGGGGCCAAAATGGAGCTACGTGGTTTATGGACGCTCCCTAAACATCAGTGTGATTAAAATTTTATTAGTCATTTTTTATACAAATTGTAATGTTTTTATTTAATCCATGATGGTAATTACTGGGAACGTAAAATTGTAATGTCACAAGAAATAGGTTTAATGATTTTCAAATTGTGAGAGGCAATTTATTATAATCGTTTGAAATGTATATTTTAGCATTAAACTTGTGTTTATCATAATAAACTAAATTCTTGGTTATAAGTACAATGTGTTATTGCACATACCATCTACAGGCAAAACAGCACCTCTAAAATTCTCTTTACTCAGAGAGCAACATACAAAGGAAAAAGAAAAAAATACCTAGATACTCACCTGGCCTCAACACCAATAAAATTTTACCTTTGGAGCCATTATTTATTATAAATTTTATTTTTGTTATGTTTTAACAAGTAATAGTTTTAACAAATTTATTTACTAATTGTGCACTTTAACATTCTGCACCCTTTGTTATGTATTTATTAATTTTTTCATCACCTTCAAAATATATGTAGTTATATATATTTTCTTCATAGTCTTTCCCGATACATCGATAGTTCACTACTTTACAGTTCACCCCCACCACCTCCTCCCCCACCCTGTCCATTGCCCAGCCAGTCACGGGGTAGACTACGGCGTGTGCACACATCCCGAACCTTATGGCGAGTTCCCTATCACACGAATAAGGTGTAAAACCGAAATATTGTGTATTTTTTATGTTGCTCCTATGTGTGTTTTCTCATTGCAGCCTTTAACTTTCTTCAATTATGAGTTATTTTCCCTTTTTTTGTTATTTAAAAAGGTAAGATCAAATTCTACTACAATTAATATTTTACACCTAAATTTAATTTTCCTGTTGATAATAGAAAGAAACATTCAAAATTTAGCCACGTAAGATTTTAGATTTTATATCTTGTAAATAACTTCATTTAATATGAATATGACTGTTCCATTTGCAAGTTGCACGCCTGGTAGGTGTATTCAAGTTGTCCAGTTAAATGACTGAGTGGTATCCAGCACTTCCAGCTTAAACTAGCTCAGTGGCTGGAACTCTGATCCTGGAGTCAGCTGGTTACCCTCCTGGAACACAAGACGAACTCCAGCAGTCACTGCATACTCTCCTGGAAGTTCCAGGACTGACTCCAGGCAGTCCTATTGATCCCCTCCAGCAGTTCCTCCTGCTCCGGACGTTTCTGCTTCTCGTTGTGTGAGGCCATTCACTGCACTCTGGTCTAGCGAGTGTCTCTGAACGTACCAGGTTGGACATCTTTGCACCTCGCCATCGAAGTTACTGCGAGATTTTCGTGTCGAATATTGTTCGACACCCTCACACCAGTTGTTGGATAGTACTTTCTCCCCCACTTTCACGCTTGCCGGTTTCCAGGAGACCGCGTATTTGCAGGAAGCTGTCGCATGCAGCTGGCTCGTTACAAATCGCATCTGTCCTGCAGAAGTTGGAAGAGGTTTCATGCCTGTTATCTCAACCAAATTTACTAAGTTGTGTGACTCATTCTGGCAGTTCTTTACTTTTCATGCAGTTCATCAAGTCCTCTCGGTTACCCATCATAGTTTTCACTGCCGTATGCACCATATTCGCCTTCAGCCTGTTCGTAGCATCTTCTCTCCTCGTTTGTGGATTGAATGCAGTAAGCCCGCTATTGCTTTTTTTTTTTTTTTTTTTTTTTAACTTACTTTCATGACCAGTATGGGTCCAGAAATAGGTATATGCCTATTTCTTTCCTGAAGAAACCGCATACACGAAATTTCCTCTACGTCTGGATGTTCAGCTTTCTAGAGAATTCGCCTCTTGCCTGCCCACATTCAGTGGTAGATACGAACTTATGAATCTTCCCTCAATTCTTTTTAATATCATAAATTTTGGAATGTGTTTTCCCGTACTCACTATCCAGCCTACTAAAAGATTCAGGGTTTATGTGAGCCAGAACCTCATTTTTTTTCTTTAACCATTAATGTTTTGTGGTTCCGCCCTTTCGTTGACAAAGACATTGCAATACACTTCATGAACATCCACACCGCCGCAAGCAAACTAATGACGACTTGTTACTTGTCAAACAGCTGCATAACAATTTGTAATCTTATTTTACACTTTTAGCAGGCATCATATTAATCAGATAGTCCACTTACTGTTTCAGGATTCATGCTGCTTTCATTGATGCTTTACTTCCAACGTTTCAGCAGCCAACCTGGAGTCTTCCTCGGGTCTGTATAGAAGTGAAGTATCGCCTCTGACGTTTGTCACACCGCTCCGTAGTTTATCTTCACGCTGAGCTGATTGCTTTGGTTACCATCGGCGGGTGTCAGCTGTTCCAGAGACGATATTGTCGTCGTAGGTTTTGAATTGTGATTGTCGATTAAGTGAAATGCACACTCGAAGACAATTGCAATACAAAATCTACGACGACAATATTAACAATACAACAGATGACACCCACTGCTGGTAACCAAAACAATTAGCTCGGTGCAAAGATAAATCACGGGGTGGCGTGACAACCGTCATAGGTGATACTTCACTTCTACATACCCCCGATCCCCCAATGAAGGCGTAGGGTGCCGAAATGTCGGAAGTAAAACAGCGATCAAAGCAGTTTGAACCCCAAAAAAAGTAAGTGGAATACAGAGTGCACCTAAATGAATTTCGGGGTTTTAACACTGTGTAGTATTTATTACATAAAACGTAAGATTATAATTAATGTATTCAATGAAAAAGCAACTCAAACAGTTCTGTTCGTTGGTACCTGTGCGCATGTGCACACAATGTTTCCTCCGTCATACATCAGAGAGTGCTAGTAGCAAAAAACCGAGCGTGGTGGGTGAACGGTTAACGCTCTGGCCTCGCATTCGGGAGGACGCGGGTTCAAATCCCAGTCCGAGCATCCAGATTTGAGTTTTCCATGGTTTCCCCAAATCACTCCAGGTGAATGCCAGAATGCTTCCTTCAAAAAGGCCATCGCCGAATTCCTTCCTGTTCCTTGTCCCCAGTCCCATCCCGCCTCTAATGACCTTAGCCGTCAACGAGGCGTAAAGCCAAAAAAAAAAAAAAAGGTAGCATAATGGTCACTAGTGAACAGAAAGCTTTTTGCGTTCTGCAGTTTGCAAAGACGGAATCTGTAGTTACTGTGCAATGTGTGTTCCGAATTAAGTTCAGATGTGATCCTCCAAGCGATAATAACATCCGTAGATGGTATCATCTGTTTGAAAATACAAGCTACCTTTGCAAAGGAAAGAGTATGGGATGACCAAGGGTTAGTGAAGAGTGTGAGAAAATGTTTCATGCGTAGCCCGAAGAAATCCATTGGGAAGGCTAGTCGTGAATTAGCTATTCCAGTGACAACTGTTTGGAAAGTTTTACGGAAACACTTACAACTATGTCCTTATTCTTTGCAGTTGTTACAGGCTCTAAGGCCTACAGACCATGGTATACATGCCAAATTTGCACATGAAATGTTGTTGCACGACGATGAAGATTTTCTGGATCATGTTGTTTTCTGTGATGAATTGACATTTCACCTCAGTGGACATGTGAACACTCATAATTTGTGCATCTGGGGCTCAGAAAATCGTAACGAGATGGTGAAATTGCACTGAGACTCTCCTAAACTGGATGTTTTTTGCACAATATCTTGGCGCAAAGTTTATGGGCCTTTTTTCTTTGGAGAAACAACTGTAACTGGTACTTCCTACCTTGATGCTCCACTAGTATGGCTATTTCCTGATAGAAGATGAACCAAATAACTTCATTTGGCAGCAAGATGGTGCACCGCCTCACTGGCATAACGACGTACGCGATTGCTTGAACGTCACTGTACCCGACCGCCGGATTGGTAGCAAAGGGCCCAAAGGAGGAGCTCGTTTCGCACGGCCTCCACGCTCTCCCGATCTGACGCCGTGTGATTTCCACCTGTGGGGGTTCATAGAGGATCGTGTGTATGTGTCTCCACTACCAGCTGACGTACCCGACCTAAGAAACAGGATTGAGGCAGCTGTCGGGACAATTACACCACAAACACTAATCAACGTTTGGGAAGAAATGGGCTGTCGACTCGACGTGTGCCGTGTGACGAGAGGTGCTCACATTGAACACTTGTAAGCTTGCAGGTATAACTGTTTGAGTTTCTCCTTCATTTCATGCATTAATTATAATTTTATGTTTTATGTAATAAATACTACAAAGCATTAAAACCCCAATATTCATTTAGGTACACCCTTTATTTGATTAATTTGTAACCTGTTCAACCATAAGTTGACAATGTTTTGATGTAATATAAGTAGATACATTATTGGCACTTGAAACTACAGGAGGTGCCGGATTATACCGACACCTTGCCGAGATTCTACTTTGTAGGTCGAGCACGGTGGCAGATATCTAAACAATTTTGTTATTAGTTCTGCAGCATCCTCTAACAATCTTAGAGTTCCATATACTGTGTACTATAGTGATGACTTGAAGGTGAATTGAGCAGTTTGCAGTTTCTATTTTTCTTGTCTTTTCCAGTGTCTCGCGAGGAGTCGAGAGAAAAAGAGATATCGCCAGTAAATGACGTTACGCCTGCCACCGAACAGAATACGGGGACTGAGCCCCACTGTTTGGGCCCCTTCTACCGGCCCACCCGGTGCCCCGTCTGTAGTGAGGAGATTCCCGACGGAGACGGCGCTAAACGGCACAGGTGTTTCAGAAAATCCCTCGCGGCATTTAGATTTTCGGAGACGGGGCGCCGCTCGAAACTAAAGTGCAGCCTGTGCGATAAACCGGAGTACCACTGTCCGAGCGCCTACACGAGACACGTCACGCGTCATTTTGTAAATTTATATTTTTCGTGCAGTATTTGTGGTAAAAAGTTTAGAGAAAAATATCATTTTACTCTTCATTCTTATACCCACACGGGACAATGGCAGTACAGATGCAGAGTGTGTGGATTGGGGTGTACTTCACAATCCAGTTTGGATTCGCACGAGGAAATACACTCGGAGGAAAACTTGGCAGTCTGCGATATTTGCGGCGTATCGTTTAAAACTAGTAGAAGTCTAACCCACCACCTGGAACAGCACGAAGGAAAGTTTTACACGTGCACTTTTTGCAACAAAGTTTACAAGACTTCTAAGATTTTTAAGAGGCACTTACGGTGCCATGACACAGTCAAAGAACATAAACAATACAAGTGTGACCTCTGTGACAAGGTCTATGAGACTTCTCCGGGGTTGAAACTACACAGAGACAAATATCATTTTCCCGAGAAAAAGTACCCGTGCAATATTTGCAACAAGGTGCTGGTTTCCAAGACCACTTTTAAAATGCACATGATGTTCCACAGTGGCGAGAAACGCTACACTTGTGATATCTGTAAAAAGAAATTCTTCACTAAGATGACATTGGCCAGACACATCGCGGAGCACAGCGGTGATAAGAATTTCAGTTGTGATATCTGTGGGATGAAGTTCACGCAGAGGAGCAGTGTGAAACGGCACAAGGGGACCGCCCACAGCTGAGACGGAAAAGCCGAGTCAGAAGGTGAGGCATTTGAGGGGAGGGAAGAGAAAGTTGAGTCGTAGAGTAAAGTAGTGAAATGAGAAACTGGGTGATGAAGCAGAATGGTCAAATAGCTACGTCTAACTGTGTTGGGAGTGAACGGAGACGGGAGCAGAGATTAACTTACTCTCTACTGAGAAAAGGAAGCTCCACACAGAGTAGGAACAAACTGCAAAATATTTTGGGTGTTTTGATAAAAAGAAACGCGGTGACTCCTGTGTAGGATCTCAGTCAAAGGCAGGAACAGGTGATAACAAGGTCAGAAAAAAGGGGTGGGCATATAGGCGTAAATATAGGGTCCTGGTTTGCCTATTTATTTTGGTGAAAGGGTCGGTGTATGGAAGATGGGTAGTACTATAGTAAGGAGGAGATGGGAACAATTCAGTAAGAGGAAACATTAGGAGTGGTGATAGAGTTAAATACTACAGTAGGAATGTGATAACAAGTAACAGGACGTAAAAATATAGGCTGGTTTAGACTATTAAGGATATTACATCATGACTTAGGAATGACTAAGCAAGAGCTTTGTGAAGTTTTTAGGATACTAGGAACTCAGAATATTACGAGGAAACTGCTGATGTAGATAATATTACCAGAGATATTGTATATCGTAAATGTAGATGGGAATGACATTCTACCTGACTACACGTATTATGAATACTGGAAACTTGTTTAAATATGATCTGTTCATAGGGCAGGGGAGACAAATAGGGATGACCACTACAGACCCAATAGATTTAGTGAGTTGGTCAGCAGACTACATTAGAAAACCGTTCAGTAAAAAGATGTTTGTATGTCTCGAACTGCAAAGCAAACGGCATAATTGCTCGTTTCAGTAATTTCGGAACAGATACTTGGGACTGTTGTCTCTATTTCTCATTCAGTTTGACAGCTGCGTCCCATTCCATACGACTGTACAAACCAGACACTTGAGAACAACCACACCAATTGATTTCTTACAAAATATACCTGGGAATTGTTGCCGTCAGGTATTCTAAAAACTGTACTGTTAGAGTCGATGGTATATAAAATTTGATTTTAAGCATTTAGAAGTAGGGATTTTGGGGCAGTTGTAAATTTGTTAGCAAGATGAACTACTGTGCAAGTCACACTGCAAATTAAAAATATGTATAAACTGTCAGAAAGTTGTTAGGAAAAGACATAAGCTCCATCACAATTAAATAAAACTAATCAACAGTAGTGAAGCCAGGAACAAACACAGCACAATTAACGGAAGAGCCCACATTAAGAATGATAGAGAGTAAAGAGCAACAGTTCAGCCAACAATACAAACTACATTTCAATTACTTTTTTTTTTAAAGAGAGAGAGAGAATGGAGTTTAAAACAAACAATCTGGGTAAATAACTGCCCCTATACTCAGTCGATGATGGTATTGACTGAATAGAAGTGTGATTAAAAGCTGATTAGAAATACATATTTACAGTGTTTTTATTTAGTTTGTAAAATGATACTAATTATTACACTGGCATGCACAAAAAAAAAAATTAAACTTATTTCAACCCTGACACGATTCCTGCTGATTCTTATGTAAAATGACCTGAATCCCAATATGACCCCCATTTCCCCTCTCCCCCATCATGCACACTTTTTGTGGGGAAACCTTCCACTTATTTTTATCAATTTTTGATAAATTGGAGGGATGAAGAGGATTATTCATGCCCGTACATTTCTTCCAAGGGGCTAGAAATGTGAAAAACTCTAAAACATTCACATTTGTAACAAGGAGGTAGATTTGGGGTGCTTGCCACCTTAAATAATAATTTAAAAAATTGATCGAATGTTTCTGGTTTGCTCAAAATTTTTTTCACTTATTTCTTATATATTCCAGTTTCCAGCCTCCCTAATCCTCTCCCAAACACTCCAAAACAATATATAGCAACAATAAATAAAAATACATAGCAAGAGTTGAGAAGATTCACTGTATTACGCCGCCACTCGCACTGGCCTACTGGTTTGCATTGTAACATTCCGAGCTTTTCTTCTTCCTGGTCTTTTCTATTAACTCTATGATTACAGCTAACTTGGTTGCAATTACAACCAAGTTCGTTGTGATCATAGAGCAACTCATCTTTGCCCTGACTTAACATTTAATGGTCCAGGCTGTGGAGTAATGTCTTTCTGACTGTGGACTGTGGGTTCTTGGGGCACTGGGATTGTCAAAGATTCTATGTGAGCAAATGGTCTTAGAGCCGAAGGGATGTTAGGGTACTGAATATTATGCTTACTTTTGCTTGGGAACCCAGCGATGGAAGTCGTAGTAAAATAACAGTCTGTGACATCACAGTGAAGTTAACACCAAACCGTGGGCACAGCGTATGGCATTGATTTACGGTACCTTTGAGGCATTTAGTCAAGCTACTCTAACAACTAGTGCGGCAAACTGTCGGGGGCCCAAACACTGCCCTGATTTCCAACCTTGCAATGAAAGTAACATTTATAAGAAGTTTTAAGAAATTAAGAATTTTTTTAAAGACAACTCCTTGCAACCTAGCAGAGGCTAATGGGATGGTTTTACACTAGTGTGGCATAATTAAACAGAAAATAAATAACTTGATATTAATTACAACTTACACTCATGTACTGAAATTCACTTGGAAAAAGCAGGAGTAAAAAATTTTCTACCTTTTTTGTTTCTTACAAGAGCAGGAAGAAAAACATGAAAATTCCTAAGCAAACCTGTAGATGCGAGGAACGGAGAGGAAGCATGATCCAAACTCTTGCTCTATATTTTTGGGGTTGTTTTGGGGGAGGATAATGGGGGCTAGAAGCTTGGAATATGTGTAAAATAAGTGAAAAACAGAGTGTTGTGGTGGCTCAGTGGCTAAGGCGTTCGCTACTCCTGCACCGGTCACGAATCCCGGCAGGCGCAGGAATTTTGAGAGTTCTGTTTAATCGTATGAGCTATGCCAGGACACTCCGTGGTTCGAATTCCACGTTAAACTGTAGGTCGCAGAGGAAAGGAACTGGCCGTCCTACCTCTGACACAGTGGCTTAGTATGCCTCCTTTGGGAGGATCCAACCAACCTTCAGGTTGTGGACTAAGTTAAGTTTAAGTGAAAAACATGTGAAAAAAGAAACCAGAAACAATTGGTCTTTTTTTTTAATAATTTAAAAGGACAAATACACCAAAATGTACCTCCTTCCCAAAAATGTTAATGTCTTAGAACTTTTCACCTCTCTAGCACCTCATAAGAAATGTAAAGGCTAAAATAATCCTTTCGTTACCCCAAATTATTGAAAATTGATAAAAATGGGTGTGGGGTGTCCCCAAAAACTGTGGGTGATTTGGGGGGGGGGGGGAATGGATGTCATATTCGGATTCAGAAGGCCATTTTGTATAGGAATCGGCAGGAATGCCGTAAGGCCCAATTTTCATGCAGACCAGTATTATTGTAAGGCTTAAATTGGTGTTTTCAAGAAATTATTTTTAGTATGTGAGGTTATCTGTATTATTTTTTAAATAAATGAAACACATTTATACTCATTTTTTAAAAAAATTAAAATTTTATCCTGGTTCCAACCAAAACTTTGTTTTATTTCTCCATTTGTACTGTAATCCAGTATGTTGAGGTGAAGAAGGACTGCTAAAATCCCCTTTACTTCGTTAGCAGCTTAGAAAGAAGAAAAGATGAATCACTACACATATACAACACTAATTAAAAAAAAAAGTTCGACATGATATTTGATGCTATTTCACATCTAAGTTACTAATTCAGGAAAAGAAGAAACATTGAAATATAACCCTTTAAAATTCTATTTCTTCTGTATTACGAATGATTTGATTTACCACAGGTGAAGGCAGCAGGGACAGATGAACACGAGAAAACACCAAATACAAACACACTTTACAATATTTCGGTTCGTAACCTTAATCGTGGAGTAGGTGAGAGGCATGTCGGGGAAGATGTGTACCATATCGATGAACCGGTGACAAAACAAGGGGCAGTCGTAGAGGGGTGAAGTTGGTCAATGTTAATTGTGGAAAAGAATGATATCTGTGATGACCAGAATGTAAGTATATATAAACGTATGCTCAAAAAATTATTAAAAAACGTATATGTAAATTGGCTGTGGTTTTTATTAATTGTTTTATACCCTGTACCTGGGCCTTGTTTGAATTTACCCCCACAATTTTCCTGGTCAACAGTGATTCTGTGAGGGAGTCTCCCATTACGCCCACCCTCCTGTTGATAAAGGGCTAGACCCAACCATTCCTATATCAGGTCCCCCCCCCCCCCTTGCACCCCACCAGCATTCCTTTTATGCTACTTAGCGTGTGTATACATATATAAAAAACTAAGGAAGTATAGGGGAATACAATGGTGAAGTTCATCATTCCCAGCCGCCTTCATCTGTGGTAAGTTTTGGCTCATATGTGTCAAAACAAGACAAAAGTGATGAAATGTAGCAGAAATGATACCAATACTAGTAGATTAAATATAAAAATAGGATCGGATGCAATAGGAGAAGTAAGTGAATTCTGTTACTTGGGAAGTAAAATTACAACCGATGGCCGAAGCAGGAATGATGTTAAAAACAGAATAGCAGTAGCAAAAAGAGCCTTCATCAAAAAGAGAAACCTTTTAGTTTCAAATATTGATCAAGGAATTAGAAAGAACTTTTTAAAACTATTTGTGTGGAGCACAGCACTTTATGGTAGTGAAACATGGACTTTAGGAATACCGCAAATAAAGAAAATTGAAGCATTTGAAATGTGGTGCTACAGAAGAATGCTGAAAATTAAGTGGACAGACAAAGTAAGAAATGAACGAGTTTTGGAAATGATGGGTGAGAAAAGAAGTTTGTGGAAGAAGCTTACGGAAAGAAAAGACAGGCTGGTAGGTCATATTTTAAGACATGCTGGATTGGTTAATTTGTTAGTGGAGGGAACAGTCGAAGGTAAGAACTGTAGAGGAAGACAGAGATTAGAATATATGAAGCAGATAATTGAGGACGTGGGCTGTAAGGGGTATGTAGAAATGAAGAGGTTAGCACAGGATAGGAAGGGATGGAGGATTGCATCAAACCAGTCGAAAGACTGACGACAAAAAAAAAAAAAAAAAAAAAAAAAAAAAAAAAAAAAAAAAAAAAAAAAACCATCCTTCCTTATTTTTATCGGCTTAAAGCATTTGCTGCTCATTGTTATTTTAACATCTACAGGGTGCAGCAGCATAACTTCCTTTTTTAAAAACTTAATAAAACCCATTTTATGAATCAGAAATTTTTTATTTGCTTTTTATAATATAGGTACATACATAAAGTTTTATTTTAATTAGTTTTGAAGATCAAATCAGGTAGGTGACGTCCCCCATTCTGCACACATTGAGTAAACCGATTTCTGGTGTTTATCATGACTCCTGCCAGCATAGCAGGAGTTATGGTGGCAATTTCTTCCTGGATGTTGGTCTTCAAATCTTGTATGGTCCTTGGAAGGTTCACAAAAACACGGGATTTCAAAAAAAACCATAGAAAAAATCACAAGAGGTCAAATCGGGAGAGCGGGTCGGCCACTCCAAATCGCCCCTAATTGAGATGAGGCGCTCTGGGATGTGTTCTCTCAAAACAGCCATCGATGCTCTTGAAGTGTGTGCCGTTGCACCGTCTTGTTGGAACCAAGTGTCCCTTAAGTCCAACTCATCTAGCTGTGGAAAAAAAAATTCTTGTAACATGTTTACATACCGGTCCGAATTCACTGTCACTGTGACTTCATTTTCCTCAAAGAACCAGGGACCAATAATTCCACCTGAGGAAATTACACACTACACTGTGACTTTGGGTGAATGCAGTTTGTCTGAAAGTAGCGACCCACGAAACAATTGATTTCAGGTCCGGGGCAGGGACCAATGGGGCTAAATTAAAGCGATTCCGAAAAGCGCGCTGGATTGCTGTCACAGAACATCCACTCAAAAAGTAGGCCTCAACGTCAAACGCACGCTTCTCACTGCTCCAACGCATGATGGCGACTGAACTGTGTCGGGAAAAAACTTTATGGTCGCGCCTCTCGAACGAGACCACTAGCGCTGTGCTATGATATCAACGGACTGAATGACGCGCATTTTAAAAAAGGAAGTTATGCTGCCGCACCCTGTACTATATAATTTCGTAAGGTGACCCACTCACCTTGACAGCTATTGGCTGGAGAACGGTGTCACGTGTCAGCCTTCGCTCGCAAAACAGTGACCAGAGATACCATTACAAGAAATTCGTGGTTATGTCCGCAATTTAATAGCTAAGCAACTGCTACCAAATTGATTGCCATAATACACTCATGAAGTTTGCATAGTGTTTCATAGTTAAAATATTTTTAGTAATTTTTGCAGCTGAAAAAACGTGGATCTGCTTTTTCAGAAACATGTTACTATTAAAGCATCTTAAAAAACTTTAAAAAAAAATTACTCACAGTCTCTGCTGTAACCACGAATGCCAATTGTCATTTCGACTTAGGATAAATTTCAGTTTAATTACAACTTCCACTAATGTTGTGAATTGACCAAAATTTTTGCATTACGGTGTATTTGCTTTTTAGGCATTTTACTGACCGTTTTCATTATTGGTCTTTATTCATGTTCCCTGTATGTGAGTTATTAGGTTATTTTAAGTGGACATCAGACCAAATGTGTCACCGAATCGACTATTCTCGCAACTTATTTCTGCGGAGTTGCTCAACTGTTTCATAGTATGGAATGTGTATTAAGTTCTCTGGCTGTCACAGATACTATGACCAATGTTTAAATTATGAGTGTTTGCCCAGTCTCAGTAATAAACAACATGATTTTTTCGAAAGAAACAGGATTTTATAAATATTTTGCAGAGTGGAGTTTAAGGGTCAAATACAAGTCAAGTTTGTATTTAAGCAAGTTCAAGTGTATGACCTTTGAAACAGTTACACGATAGCACCCATCCGTATTTAATACCTACCTCTATTAATGCTTATGAGTTCTTCAAGCTCAGAGATTTTATTCATCCTAAGGGTGAAACGCAGTTCAAGCTTATATTTGGCCAGATCAGGTCAACCTGTTTTAATCTTTCATCGTAAAAACTGGAACTATTCTAGACCTGTGACGATACGCAAAAAATAGTCAACGGCTTACACTAATCAATAATATTATCCAAGAAACATTATTAAGGGACAAATGTGAGAATACCGTCAGTACCTAAAATTTAAATTTTGACTGCTAAACGCACAGCAGAAACGGATACAAATGGTAATAGTAATATAAAATAAAAGGATTATAAGCAGACACAAATAGACAGACAGTGCATTCAGTAATTCACGGCAAGTTGATGGCGTAGGAGCGAATGATGAAAATTGAGGTAAACAATGGCAATCAAATATGGTATTGGGAACTGACAAGAAAATATCTGTAAACCTGTGGCTTGTGTCATTGCAAATGTATGATTAATTCTCTTAAATTTTTAATTTTTGTAACACATCCAAAATATTTTTCATTTATTTTACATGTTTTATTTAAAAAAATTAATTTACTTCATCTGGTTCCACAATTATCGTTGGTCCACCTCCCCACTCCCAATCCGTCCAACATTGCAATCCCCTCCGTTCTCATCTGGTTCATCTTTGGCTCGTCTATGTGGCAGGTTGCAATGTATACACGTCTGATCACATTGCCATATGTCTAAAAATGGTGAAGGTTTTTTACTGTAATAATCCAAGGTGGTTTTTTTTTCCCTGACCCTCTTGCCTTATTCTGTGCAAACTGGTGGTTTTATTTTCCTTATCATTTCTTAATTTCATTGCCACTATTATCAAATTTTAATCATACAATTTTTTCTTCCAAGAATGTACAGGATTCAGTGGAGTTGACAGAAAATAATATCAACTTGCTCTTTGATTCACATCCTGTACTTTCTTAGTAGACGATTAATTATTTTGCTTTTAAACTATTTAAGAATTTCTTTTTAACTGAGAACCTGGCTAACTTTCAATTTTAACCGGTACTGTAGGTTTGAGTTTTGTCTTTAATCTGCATGTAATTATTTGATTCTTTTCCATCACAGACACTCACTCCTAGCGCTGTCACTGCAGAGAATTCTGATTCGGAATACGAGGATATGCGTGAAACATTTATAAACAGTTCTAGGAAAGGTGAGAGTCTTGTTTCCTGCTTGCTGTGCCCGTGCACTTAATTGATATGATGGGTTTTGATATAATCCTATAAAGGCAAAAAATGTTTTTACTTAATGTATCAAGCAGAAGGAAGTGATGGTTTAGTTGAATGAGGAACGTATCCGTCTTACAAAGTCAAACATCTTAAGTTTAGCCGTGAGCAGTTCCGTCATCCTCCACCTCGGAGTAAACACATGTGTGTTTTTATTATTATTATTATTTCTGTCCCTCTATGGCCACCTCTTTGATATTCAAAATGTGACATAACAATGAAATTATTTTTACTAACATCGTGAAAAGTGCTTCGCTGTTATCTTGTTCGTTCATGCTTCTTACAGATCAGAGAAAATTAGTACATACTTCTAAATGAAGGAAGATTCAGTTTACAGCCATTCCTTTAATAAAACGATATCTAAAATCGACATCCATTATACATTCCAAATGGGTAATGGTTCTTTTACTTCTTTTCCAAAAGATTGCCGGTTTGGTATTGATAATTTGATCTTGTTATTTCACAAAACGATGTCTAATCTCAATGATGTATCCAATTCATCTGCTATTCAAGAATGGCCAGCATATTGTAATAGGAATCCAAAGCACGTTTGTTAAATATTTTCCATGGAAGTTTTAATCTTTAATTTAATTGCAATGGAGCACAGGCTCCGGTGGCAATTTCCCTACACCCCCATATTCCACCTATCCTGCATCCACCTACATTTCCCCTCTGCAAATTTTATCTTTAAATTCTTTCAATGTTTTCGGTAAATTATTCATCATCTCCGTTGGTAACTCATTCCAATCCCTGACACCCTTACCTAAAAAAGAGAATCTTCCCACACCCTTGTGCCTGAAATCGAGTGCCAGCTTGTGGTCATGGTCATCTTTTCCCTTCCATGCACTACTTTTCATACTTACTCCAACATCTTTCCATGCCTCATCGCCAGTATATGCCCTGTACACTCCCATTACCCTCCTCATCCTCCTCCTGTCTTGCAATGAATCCTATTCCAGCTCCTTTATCATATCCGTCACTGATTGCATTCTGCGATAATTTCCAGAAACAAATCTAGCAGCCCTTTTTTGCACCCTCTCCAACTCCTGTATTTGATACATAAAATGTGGGTCCCATACTACACTACCATATTCGAGCAATGGTCTGACCAAAGTTTTGTACCCCAATTTCTTTACTTCTCTCGTGCATCCCCTCATCACTCTCTCCAACAAGAGCAGAATTTTGAAACCTTTTCCTACCACCTGTCCAATGTGTCCAGCCCAGTTAAGCTTGTTATAAAATGCAATGCCAAGATATTTACATTTCAAGTCTTCAGCAAGCAATTCTATCCTCCCCTTATAATCATAATCAATCTTTTGTTTTTTTAATTGTGTATCTAATAAGCTGACTCTTCTTTCCATTTATCTTCATTCCATGTTTACCAAACCCAACTAGATATCCTGTCCAGATCACCCTGCAATTGTTTACAGTCCTCTACTGTTTTGATCCTTTTATATATTATTATGTCATCTGCAATCAACCCAGCTTCTGACAGTAAACCAACAACACAATTATTCATTAGAATAATGAATAGCAATGGTCCCAATATGCTACCCTGCGGCACTCCCATTTTTACTTCCACTTCTTTTGATACTACATTTCCTACTCTAACTTTCTGTTTTCTACCTTTTAAAATTCTTCTACCCAGCAAATGACTTTCTTATCCACTCCAGTAGTTTTTACCTTATTTACTACCATTTCATGGCGGCTCAGTCTGTCAAACACCTTTGACAGATTTAGTGCTACACTATCAATTTGGCCTCCCTTGTCCATTTCATCTGAAATATCTTGCATATATCCCACCAACTGACATTCGTATGAATATACTTGCCTGAACCCATGTTGCCTGCTTGAAAACCACTTATGTTCCTCACATATATTTCTGATGTGGTTGCAAATCAATCTTTCCATTAATTTACCTACCACTGATGTCAAACTGATTGGCCTGTAATTCTCAACTCTATTTCTCACCCCTCCTTAATGTACTGGTGCTACTATTACACTTTTCCAGTCCTGTGGTAAGCAGCAAGTATCCAGACTCAATTTAAATAATATTTCAAGATAAGGTACAATGTCACATCCGGCTATCTTTAAGATATCTGTAGTAATATTATCTACACCATCTTTATTGAATGAAATAAATAATTGCATGAAGGTATTTCTTTTTTTATATATAAGTCAGTCTCGTTATAATTGCTATGGACGATTAAGAGTTGTTAGCGGTAAACTTCCAAAATTTTCAAAGAAAACTTTTATTTATCATGCTCTTGATGGGTCAAGTCATTAAATAACAGTAAATTTTGTTAATGTGAAAGTGTGTTTGATAGAATCACAACATTAAAGAGAGAAACATTCGCCTGCCCTACCATAGAAACACAAAATATAAATGAAATTTTTTACTAAGGACCTAGAATATCTTTTTATTATTAGAGATTTTCCTCACTACAGAGGTTTTACTCCTCCATAACAATAAAAACATAGAAATTGACTTCTGGATCAACATCATAGCTCTACTGATCTTCAACGAATTAAAAAGAAGAGATTTCTGTCGACGCCCCCCCCCCCCCTCCACCTTTTGGTGAGACTTCACCAGACTCCCTCCCCACCCCCTCTTTCACCTCACATAGTTAATGGGCGCCGTGTATCAAGTAATTTGCATGTTTTATGGCTGTGGTGCTACTTACTTCAAAATTAAGGGTTTTCTGTCTGTGGGTTGGCAGACCTGCACTGAGTGTAATATTGTCAGTGTGAAATATTTTTATCCCCTGATAAGGTAATTTAAAAATCACATATCATTTTATACATGGAAAAGAAAGGTAAAATACACCCAACACTCACCAAATTTGAAGGCGGAGGGCAGCAGCAACACAAAACAACACACAAACAAAGAAACAACAATATTTTGGATGAAAACTCCTTTTTCAAGTTAAAAGAGGTAGGTGGCTGGGGTTTCGCAAGACTTGCATTAGACGCAGCCGCTGATGGCTGAAATATTATTTTTTCTTTGTTTGTGTGTTGTTTTGTGTTGCTGCTGCCCTCCTCCCTTCAACTTTGGTGAGTGTTGGACTTATTTTACCTTTCTTTGGCATGTAAATATTGCCTCGCGGCATTTCTTTCCTTTCATTGTTGCCTATATATCATTATTTAATATTTTTTCATATTGATCCCACCTCAAGTATTTTGTAAGCATAGCATCAAATACTTTTGTTAAACTAGAAAACACTTGTTGTTTCATACTTCTTGAATCAACAGTTCAGTTGTTCGTATCTTTTATGTACATGTTGAGCCCTTGACCTTTCCTGCAGTCAGTGCAGCCACTCCGCGCGCTGTGCCTGTGAGTGGGGGAGTCCCCACCGCACCGCGCGCCCAGCCTACGCCTCGTGCAGCCTCCAACAAGTCGAGTAGCGGTGAGCCTCCTATCTCCTCTGATTCTGTGTCTCAGCGTGCTGGACAGTTTTTGGTTTAAGATATCTATTTACAGATAACTTCTGATAAATAATTATGGGGTGAAATTATTATTATTATTTTTACTCCGTGTTTCACTGGAAGTGTTTGGCGGAGGGTGCATTGCACTGTCCAAACGTGAAATAGTTTGGAAGGGATACACAGGATATGGCAGGAGGAGCCCAGGGGCTTTTTTGTGGAACCATCCCAGTGTTCGCCTGGAGAGATCTGGGAAAACCCAAATCTGGAAGGCCGAAATGATTTACCGAGAACTACTCCTGTCAGATTTTAAGTTTACTCGGTTGGTAAATCCTTTGTATTCCATTCCATATTCGCTCAGAAAAAATGAGTGCTGAGTTGTTGGAGTAAAGAGTAAATGATTCTTAGTTGGTGCAGATGTGTCGGCCTTGAGAGGGGAATGAGTGTTTTGTGTGATATGAGGTGGTTATGTTTAATGTTTGTAAGTGGCCATTATGCACAGATGTATATATACATCATGGAGGGTGCTATAAGTGTAAAAGCAGGATCGTGTGAAGTTTAGGACGTCATCCTATTATCCTTTATTGTTCGGTGATTTCTTAAGCACAACATGCGTTATATGTGAACAATTAGTACAGTGAAACTAATTAGTTTTATCTCTGTCACGGATGGCGGTCATGTAACAATCCATATAGCTGTTTATCGATATATTTAATGGAGATAGGAATATTAAACTGTGAATCACAAGTGGATAATTCTCCGGTATCTGAACTATTACGATCAACAGTGTGCAGTGAAACGTTTGGTGGTGGATCGAGCTCGCCGATCCAGAACAAGCAACGCATAAAGACCAACACCTCCCTCCCTCCCTTCCTGTGTTTATACTAGTTGGTCACACACAAGCATATTTTCTGTCGTTTCGGGATTATAAAAGGAGTACTTATATGGATAAAGTGTTAATTGTGAGTTCTGTGTTGCAGTTCCAACAGTTTTCCAAAAAACATCGCTCTTTCTATTGCATTCAAGAATATAGATTGAATGATAATCACAAATGGAATTACACTGAACAAAAATAAATACAATCAACAATTGAGATATCACAAAATCTCTTTATCAGCAGTGTTAAAAGTTGAAATGGAATCCTCAATATTTGCATAATATGCACAAACAAATAATTACGAAAACTTCCGCGGTTGTTGTCAATTTGTTGTAGCTTAACATTTCAGCCATCAGACGGGTGCCCTGCAGGAATCGAACAGTTTTACTTGCACAACCAAGACAACAAATCGTAAATTGATTTGACCCTAAAAGATATTATTTAACAACCTCCTACTTGGAGCATTGTTTTTACTATCAATATTTGTAATAAAAATGAAATTGATCTTCTCGATTGAAGTATGATTATTCTTTTCTTCTAACAGAATTATTCAGTGTTGATGGAAGAAAGGTTATTTTACTAGCCCATGACCGTCCATTTACAAACGTTGGTTTATTTTATCAATTTGATGGTGAAACTGGTATTTTCCTTGTATATTTAATCCAGAATACATTGCGATACCATTGTTACTGGCTGTGTTGCTGAAGTGGGCAATAAATGGGGAGGATGATCCACCGTGGTACACATTCGAAGTCAAATGATTACTCAGAAAACAAAGGAGGATACACGCACTCTCAAGAAGGAAGGGGTTTCTCAGTGATTTAGAAACCTTAGCTGAGTTAAGAGGACATATTAAGAATGTAATAATGCACAAGGCCTTCAACGATTTTCATTCCAACTCTCTCTCTAAGAGTCTCACAAAAAAAAAAAAAAAAAATTTTGGTCGTATGTACGAAAAGTCAATTGTACCAATAGCAATATGAGGGTGGTCTGGAAAATTCTAAGCCTAAATATATAAAATCAATTTAATATTTACCAAATCATTTTTATTTCTTAACATGGTATCCCTGAATACTGATACACTTAGTCCAACGATGTTCCAAGTTCATTATTCCATCCCTGAAGTGGCTCTCTGGAAGGCCTACAAAATATCCATCTACAGCTGCAATCACCTCTTCATTTGAAGAAAAACGCTGACCAGCAAGAAAGTTTTTGAGTTTTGGGAATAGATAGAAGTCAGAGGGAGCCAAATCTGGGGAATAAGGTGGATGGTCCAAAGTGTCGTAGTGCAGATCTCTTAATTTTCCCCGTTGCCAAAAGACTCTTCTGGGCAGGTGCATTGAACTGATGATAGATGATTTTCTTCTTCCTCAAACTGGGCCTTTACTCATGAATGTTTTCATCCAGGGTGTCTTAAGGTTCGGAGTAGTATTGTCCAGTTATTGTTTTACCCTTTTCAAGGTAATCAATGAAAAAAAAACACCTTTAGCATCCCAAAAAAACTGATGCCATCACCTTCTCTGCTGATAGAACCGACTTGGCCTTCTTTGGACCTGAACAACCAGCTTCTGTCCACTGCTTTGACTGCAGTTTTGTTTCTGCCATGTAGTGGTGAACCCATGTCTCATCCATAGTTATTAATCGATGCAAAAAAAATCGGTTTTATTTTTGTTGAAATGCTTCAAATACTGATCAGAAAGTCTCATGCAGATGCGCTTTTGATCAACAGTGAGCAAATGCGGCACCCATCTTGCACGAAGCTTCTTCATATGCAATGCTTCATGCAAAATGTATCCCACATGTTATTTTGATATCCCTAAGGTCTCAGCAATCTCACAAACTTCTATTCGTTGATCATCCAAAACCATATCATGCACATTCTGGATGATTTCTGGAGTTGTTGCACTTTTCGGAAGTCCTTCGCGTTCATCATCTTCGAGACTGCTACGGCAACGTTTGAACTCAGCAGCCCATTTCTTAACTGTCGAATATGAAGGAGAAGAGTCCCCATACACTTTTAAAAATCTTCCTTGGATCTCGGATGGCGTTAAACCTTCTTTTACAAAGAATTTTATAACTGCACGATACTCGATTTTTTCCATCTCTGGTACAACTCCGCACCATGCCTGTTTCCCTCGTACCATTAGGGATTGGAATGCATGACAAAGAGATTAGCTTTGGTGCTGAGCACCCTCTGCCACCCACAATTTTGTTAACTGCGGAGTATATTTGTAGATGTAGATACACAGTGTGTTTGTCGGGGTGACAGTGCCGTCAGTTTTGACGGTCGTCGTCGGTTCGCCTGCGAGCCGTGTCGCTGCTGCCTGTGACCGCGTGTCGTCGGTGCTGTTTCAGTGACCAACAGGAATCTCCCGGAGGGGCATCCGGGGCGAGGGCGCACGGTGTTCAGCCCTGAGCAGCTGGAGCGGCTGGACTCCGAGTACTTGAGTGGCCGTCACACGTCCGGCGAGCGACGCTCCGAGCTGGCTCGCGAGCTCGGGCTGCCCGAGAGCTGCATCCAGTTCTGGTTCCAGAACCGCTGCGCCGAGGACAGGGAGGACGCTGACCGACGCCACAGGTTAACCTCCGTTAACGCTTAAAGTACGGGTGTGGTACGGAGAGCCCTCATCCCACGTGGGACACAGTTTTGCGTAGCAATTAAAAACTGATTAATACGACGTCCTAAGAGATTGAACTTTTGAAGTAGCAAATGCTTGGAAGACTTGTGCACTGTTTTGATTATCAACTAACTTGGACTGGGACACAAACTCCATGTGTGCAAGAGAATTCCCTGCACACCCATCTTTCCCCTTTCCTACGCCCTCCCACATTTGCCCTTTTCAAATTTCAGCTCTAAATTGTTTCAACATTTCTGGTAAAATATTCATCATTTCTCTTGATAACTTATTCCAATCCCTGACACCCTTACCTAAAAAAGAGAATCTTCCCACACCCTTGTGCCTGAAATAGAGTGCCAGCTTGTGGTCATGGTCATCTTTTCCCTGCCATGCATTAGTTTAAATTCTTACACAAATATCTTTCCATGCCTCATCACCAGTATACGCCTTGTACACTCCCATGACCCTCCTCATCCTCCTCCTGTCTTGCAATGAATCCCATTCCAGTTCTTTTATCTTATCTGTTACTGATTGCATTCTGCGGTAATTTCCAGAAACAATTCTAGCAGCCCTTTTTTGCACCCTCTCCAACTCCTGTATTTGATACTCAATAGTGGGTCCCATACTACACCACCATACTCAAGCAATGGTCTGATTATAGTTTAGTAACTCAATTCCATTAGTTCTCTTGTACATCCCCTCATCACTCTCTCCAACAAGTGCAGAATTTTGAAACCTTTTCCTACTACTGTCCATTGTGTCCTGCCCAGTTAAGCTTATCATCAAATATAATGCCAAGATTTTGTGTGATCCCATTGTGACACCAACAGGTGTGTGCTTTAAATATTTATTTGTCCCCCCCCCCCCCACACACACACACTTATTGTAGTAGCAGCCCTGTCTATAACTTGAATGGCATTTTTTCCTAAAATGAGAGCATAGATGGTTATTGAAATATAGTTTGAGATAAACTACTCGATTTTTTTGTACAAAATTAGTGTTTTTAAAAAGAGAAAATAATCAATTTTTATCTTTAAAAATGTTAGTAATAGTTGAGCAACAGAAACCTTGAAGTGCCCAACTGAACTATTTCACGTGTTGTGTTGGCAGTGATTGTATGAGGAGGTATAGGAATTTCAGCTGGTCTGTGACCCTCCAGCAAAAAAAGGCATAACCTTCTTACATCAGACACGGCTGCATCTGTCTTCAGACTGCATTATGCGGCTAAAATATAAACAAAAATTTGTTTTATACATCCTGATCATACTTCCAGGGATTTACATCAGTTTTAAGATGTAATGCCTGTAAATGAATATTTATTAAGCTTAAAATGTAGAATCAGGAGACAGATTAAAGTACGTCACTGTAGTAATTTATTATTTCCTGTAGAATACTTTATTTACTTTAAGCTACGTCTTTAGTCTTTGACCAGTAACGATATGCAGAATGTTATCACTTCTTTATACAATTTTATCAGATTTATGCATAACATTCAAAGTGTGCATACTGTATAATAATTTTGTCGGCAGTGTTTATAACTTAGTCTTTGTGTATTTCCAGCTCAAGAGATGGTGTGTCCAAGTCTACAGGTACTTTAACGTCCCAGGTCCATTCGCCGAGTTGGCAAGGTCAGTATTGGCAGAGTCCGTGGTCTGTTCTATGAAGTCTCATAAATAATTTAATCGTGAGAATGAAGCTATCACTTTCAAACTTAAAGGCAAAATATTTCAATCGACAAAAAATTAGATGAACAGAAATAGGCAATAGAGAAAAACCTCTCTGGATTCTAACCGCATCAAACTAAAGCCGACTGGTGACGTTTCGAGAGCCGGCACTGCTGCCATTGTCAAGCCCCACTTAACTAACTGAAGACTGCCGCACGGTAGTCTGTTACGTAGCGTTACTAGCTGAGAGGGAGGGGAGGGGAGATCACGTGACATCACTAAGTAGCCTCTGCATGCAAAATACGCCCCACTCTTAGCTGGTAGCGCTATATATTAGACTGCCGTGCAGTTAGTTAAGCAGGGCTTGACAGTGGGAGCAGTACTGGCTCTTGAAACATCGCCCGTAGACTTAAGTTTGATGTGGTTAGAATCCCGAGATGGTATTTTGCAGTATTGCTACCACAAAAATGTTCACAGAAAAAGGCAATATTTCTTGTAGATTGCATTTCAGTTACCTGTATAGTGCAGGCAAACGGAAAAGATGTATTTGTGGAAGATAGGTGTCGTTGTGGCCCGTGACCGTGGTGGCGTAACCCTTATCTGCTGTATACTTGATAATATTTCATTCCTGGACGCTTTTCCCAAGGTCCAGGTTGTTGGAATGTGCAATGGAGTAGAGGAAAGATTGTGAGGGCAGGGTGGACGTGAGGAGCTGTCGGAGTGAAAGAGGGGGATGGTTTTGTGGAAGGGGAGGTGGATCGAGTGGGAGGGGTGGTTTGAAGTGCTCTAGTGTGGACTCCCTCTCTTCACGCCGGTCGTCACTCTGTGTCGTGTTACAGAGTGACGCCGCCGGCAGATACAGCTACGTAACGCCACTCAGTCTGGCTAAACTCCAAAATGGGTCTCTAGAGCTCGTTTCAGAAAGTGAAGTGGGAGAGAGGTTAACCGTGGCCGTCTCGGTATACCCACAGGTGCGACGTTGGCCGGAGGGGCGGGCGGTATAGGAGACGGGTGAAGGCGAGTAGTGGGGGCTTTGGAAATCAGTGGAATACCCAGAACGAGATAGATTATCACTAGATTAGACAGAGTTTGCAGACGTTTCTTTCACAAACTAATGTTGCAGCTGCCTGCATTCAGTTAGAATTTGCCAAAAGTGTTGAATGAAAAGGGGGAAAGCTATAATATGCGGATTATTTGGTGGAAGTAGGAAAGTTGAATATAATGTTGGCGGCATTAAGGATAAACCGTGTAAGAGCAATACGGGTAACGGATTGTGCAAAATGATACACGTAGAGGGTTGCAGCCAGAGACGAGCAGGGTATAGTTTCAAGTGGCTGTCAGTTGGTGACTCATTAGGAGGAAGTTTGGTGCCAAAACAACAGCACACCATCAAACAGAAAGGTGACAGCCAAACTGCAAAGTCCGTGTCATATGAAAGGACCAACAGTGGATGAAAATTAACTGGATCAGTATGTGAGCAGAAAATGATAAATATTTTCTAAGACCTGTGGGCCATAATGAAAACAGCAGTAATTTTGGAGTGTAATAAAGTTTGTTTGTTTGTTTGTTTGTTTGTTTTTTTTTAAATAAAAAATAAAAACCAGAGATATCCCCCCTGGAAACAAACAGTGTGAGCAGCAAAAATTACAAAATTAATGTACAAAAAAATATAGAATGGAAAAACTAAGCATCTCTACCATATAATTTCGTAAGCTCACTCATTCAGTCACCTCGATAGCTATTGGCTGGAGAACAGTGTCACAAAATAGCGACCAGAGATACCATTAGAAGGAATTTGTGGTTATGTCCACAATTTAATAGCTAAGCAACTGCTACCAAATTAATTGTCATAATACATTCATTAAGTTTGCTTTTCATTTCATTTCATAGTTAAAAAAATTTTAATAAATTTTTCGGCTGAAAAAATGTGGATCGCTTTTCAGTAACAGGTTACTAATTAAAGCAACTTAAACTTTTTTAAAAAAAAAAAAAAATTACTCATAGTCTGCTGTAACCACGAATGCCAATTGTCATTTCGACTTAGGATAAATTTCAGTTTAGTTAAACTTCCACTAATGTTGTGGCTTGACCAAAATTTATAAATTACGGTTTATTTTCTTTTTAGGCATTTTACTGACCACTTTCATTATTGGTCTTTATTCATGTTCGCTGTATGTGAGTTTTAGGTTATTTTAAGTGGACCGCAGACCAAATGTGTCGCCGAATCGATTATTCTGGCAACTTATTTCTGCGGAGTTGCTCAACTGTTTCATAGTATAGAATGTGTATTATGTTCTCTGTCCATCACAGATACTATGACCAATGTTTAAATTATGAGTGTTTGCCCCGTCTCAATAATAAACAACGTAATGCTTTCGAAGCAAATATGATTTTTTTTATTGCATAGTGGACTTTAAGGGTCAGATACAAGTCAAGTTTGTATTTAAGCAAGTTCGAGTGTATGACCTTTGAAACAGTTGCACGATAGCGCGATCGTTCCCATCTGTGTTTAATACCTACCCCTATTAATGCTTCTGAGTTCTTCAAGCTCAGAGATTTTATTCATCCTAAGGGTGAAACACAGTTCAAGCTTATATTTGGCCAGATCAGATCAACCTGTTATAATCTTACATCGTAAAAACTGGAACTATTTTAGACTCGTGACGATACGCTAAAAACAGTCACCGGCTTACACTAGTTTATTTATAAAAATTAAACCACTACTAACCTGAATTAGTGCTTAACTTCATAGAGTCTTTGGTTTAATTTTCATTTTTTAAAATAAGTTTTATTTATTTTTGCTTATTATTTTTTAGATTTTATTTTATTACACAATTTTGATCTTCCCACCCACCAGAGATCAGGTTTGACATTTATCTATGTTCGGGTATTCGCTCTGAATCACTGCCGCTCTACCAGTCCTCTATTTCAATTTATCCCCACCATTTTTCTATAAAACAGTCTGCCACAACACCCACTCCCCATAATGTTCGGCAGTTGACAAAGAGCTAGACCTCAAAATTACTACATCATGTATGTTTTTGTCTTTTCTGTGTGTTCACGCCCAACATCCATCATAAAAAAGTAAGTGATGGCTCATTTCCCTATCCAAATTATTTCCTTTTCGCCACTTAGTTCCTTTTATTTCATATATATATATATATATATATATATATATATAATAACAATGAAGAAAAGACGCTAAGTAGCGGAAAGGAATCAAATTAGGATAGGGAAATGAGCCACCACTTACCTTTAGATGATGGATGTGGGGCGCGAACACACATAAAGGACACAAACACTAACAATAAAGAAATTTTCGGGAAAAAAAACCCTTCTTCAACAAGAGAACATTATGAGAGGTGGGTGCAGCCGGAGATTGCCTCACAGAAAGACCGCCGGTTGAGAAAATATATATATATATATTGAATGCTAGGATAGGATAAAAACCACAGCTTACCATCCAGGCATCCAGGTTTGGGTTTTCTCCGGTTTCCCTAAAGCACTCCAGCCTATTGCCGGGATGCTTCCTTCAAAATGCCAAAGCCGAATTCCTTCCCTTACCTTGTACCCAGTAGCATGCTGCCTCTAATTACTTCGATGTTAACAAGGTGTAAAACCATAAGTAAAAAAAAAGAAAAGTTTTGTGCAGTTTGCGTCAGGCAATCTGCGGGGGAAAAACCATCAGCATTATGAAGATCCAATTGACGGATTTGCACCTTGACAATGGACCACAGCAAACCATTTTGCTTATCCAACAGTTCTCAGTGAAACACAACACCACAGTAATACTGGAACCACCCAATTCTCTAGCTGTAGCACCCTGTTACTTGTTCATATTTGCCAGTTTCAGAAGGGCACTCCAAGGATAACATTTTACATCAACGGAAGAGATAAAGACGAAATTGCAGATCAAGCTGAAGACTGTTGCTAAGGGAATATTCCAACAGTGTCTCTCAAACAGTTTACTATGTTGGCATAAGTGTGTAATACCAAAAGGGAAAGGATAAAAATTTAAGTGAATCCATTCTAACTAAAATAAAAATTCTTTTTGCTTTTTGAATACAACTCGTATGTGTTTGTCTCCCTGCACATTACATTAAAGTTGTTTCATCAGTTGATAATTATGTCCACCCTTAAGCTTTATTTATCTCAGTGATGATTCTAGTGATTAACTGTATGTTTCTTGTAGTTATTCTGCTGCTCTTGGAAGTTAAATTTAAGTTCTTGTCCACAGGCAATTCACTTCTGACCCGAGGAGTGGGTGTGGCTACTGCCGAGCCGCGTGGTGCCTGTGATATTCCTGCTACTTTGAGGAATTCTGAAGGGGAAGCCTCTCTGCAGTTCCCTGACGGTGGAGACAGTTCAACAGACGTAACTATGGAGGACAGTCGCGATGCACTTCAGGATAACACGATGCAAGGTGAGAACTTTATATGAGATTATTACTGTAGACGTTATACTGGTAATAAAATGGCTACCTAGTAAGGAGGCCGAGGAGAGGTAACGAAGTGCCACACAAGTTAAAGGCCGCGCTCCGTTTCCAACGCGGCGCTTTCCTCGTCCATAATCTCTAATGGCAAAGTTCTCAATGAAATGTAACGCATTAACAGAAAAAGCAATATTTCTGTTGCACTTGACTGTATGTCACATGGCGTAGATTTAATGCACATGATTGACATAAAAATATGAAATTCATAAACAGTCCTTTTCACTGTGAAGAATAATGGTTTCCAAAGAGAAAATAAATCAGACTGTCGGTTACTCTGGAGAAGTGTTTTGGATTTATGTAATATATTTTAACTAGTTCTGAAGAAGACTCCCTTAAGGCGAGTCGAAACCGGTCAATAAATTCATTGAATATTTGCAACAGGTTTGGCTGTGTTTTCATTATACAACTCTGAGAAGAGTCGGTTGTCATGCGGACGGAGCGCGATTAATGACACTGGCGCCCGCGCGTGTCAACGCTAGTCAGTCAGGCATTGCTAAAACCAAACCTTATACTGGGTGACTTGCGGGAACCGGACGAATTTGGATCAACTGTTGCATCGTTGTTACACGTGATGGCGAGATTGAAGTTATGTCATTGTTTAGAGTGTGTCGTATCTTTCAACGCTGCTTTAATATCTGTCGGGATGACACAGTTCCAAGCCGAAACACGTCGCTAAGATGGGTTCACGCATTCAGAACAATGGAAACAGTAACAAAGAAAAAACCACCCGGTCGCGCAAGAACAGTGAAAATGCCCGATAACATTGCCAGAGAACTGCTTTAATAAGGAGTGCAAGTTGATCTGCACGCAGACGTGCACGAGAGCTAAACGTGAGCCGCGGTTCTGTGAGGGTGATTTTAGGATTAGCTTTGAAATTTAATCCCTACAAAATACAGGTGGTGCAGCAACTTAAAGAGAGGACTTCACAGTGCGTATGTAAGTGTTGTTTAGCGATCATCCTAATGCAATACTGTTAATGAGCGACGAAGCGCATTTCCACTTAAACGGCTCAGTTGATATAGGTCGAATGAAAATCCATGTAACATTCGTGAAGAACCTCTCCACTCTCCAAGGGTAACAGTTTGCTGTTTGGAATAAAAGGGCCGTACTTTTTCGAGGAAAATGGCGTCACAGTGACGGTAAACTCTGAACGCTATGTTCGCGTGTTGGAAACATTTCTCAGACCAGAATTTCAGAGGCAAGGAATAAACAAGAAAAATGATTACTTCCAGCAGGATGGGGCCACAGCGCATACTTCCCGCGCAGTGATGCAAGTGTTCCCTGGTAAGCTAATTTCGCGTTTTGGTGATATGCTGTGGCCGCCAGGGTTACCAGATTGGTCTCCCTGTGACTGTTTCCTATGGGGATATATGAAAGCTCATGTCTATGCTCACAAACCACGTACTTTATTAGAGCTGGAAGTTGCAATTACAGAAGAGGTGAATTTGATTGGAGAACATATGTTGACCCTAGTTTTTTATGATTTTCTACAGAGGATGGAAATCTGCATTCAAGTGGATGGCCAGCACATGCATGACATCATATTCAAGAAATGAACACACTTAATGTTTCATACAACATATTTTTTAATGAAATGGTATGTTTTCACCATTATAACTATAACAATCAAATAATATTACTTAATAAATTAACTTTGTACTGCTCATTTGAAAAACATCGGGTTGCCTCAAGTCACCCTGTATCTTTGAAGACAGGACTTTTGAATGTAGCTTCAATTAATAAAATAAAGAATGATATTAAAGTTTGTTATTATTCAGATATAAAAGATTAAATTTTGGACATTCAAGTTCTAAATGAATTAAAGGGGACTTGTATCCTCTGGTGACCAAAAAAAATACAAAGAAATAAATCTTATAGCTAAATAAATGTGACAACTACTCTAAATATTGGCATTTCTGTGTCGAAGTATTTGTGGCAGATATCCTAGAGAATATTCATGTTAGTTCTGACACATCTTCTAAAATTAGTCGAGTTCTATATATCATATACAACCTGTAGTCAAATAGAGCAGTTGGTTTGCAGTTTCTTTATTTCTGTCTTTTCCAGTGTGTCCCGGGAAGCCGAGAGAAAAAGACGTGTTAGCAGTAAATGACACTAAACCTGCCTACGAACAGAATACAGAGAGTGAATCCAAGTGCCTCGGTCCTATCTACCAGCCCACCAAGTGCCCAGTGTGTAGCGAGGAGATACCTGACAAATATGCAGCCAAACAACACATCTGTTTCAGAAACACCCTCGCGATTGATAGATTTTCAGAGCCAGAACGCCTCTCCAGAGTCAAGTGCTCCCTGTGCGACAAACCCGAGTATCACTGCCAGAGTGGCTACACTAAACACGTTCTGCGTCATTTTATAAATTTCTATTTTTCGTGCAGTGTTTGTGGCAAAAAGTATAGAAATAAACACACTTGCATCGTTCATTCTAACACCCACACAGGTCAGTGGCAGTACAGATGCAGAGTGTGCGGGTTGGGATGTGCTTCGCAGTCCAATTTGGAGAAACACGAGGAAATACACTCCGACGAGACGGTGGGAGTGTGCGAGATTTGCGGAGACTCGTTTAACACGAGGCTACGTCTCATTAGGCACCAGAAACTCCACGAGCAAAAATTCTATGCCTGCTCCATGTGTAACAAAGTTTACAACACTAATAAGTCTTTCAAGAGGCATTTACAGTGTCATACCACAATTAAAGAACAAAAACAATACAAGTGTGACCTCTGTGACAAAGTTTACGCGACTCCTGTAGGTCTGAAACTACACAAAGATAACCATCACTTCCATAAGAAAAAGTACTCGTGTGACATTTGCAACAAGTCGTTCCTACACAAGGTCTCTTTGGAAAGGCACGTGGTGTTCCACACTGGTGAAAAACGTTACACTTGTGATATCTGCAAAAAGAAATTTTTCACTAAGATGTCAATCGCGAGGCACATTTCGGAGCACAGCGGTGATAAGAATTTCAGTTGTGACATCTGTGGGATGAAGTTTACGCAGAGAAGCAGTGTGAAACGCCACAAGGGCACCGCCCACAGTTAAGACGGAAAAGCCGAGTCAGTAGGTGTGGCAATTGAAGGAAGGGAAGAGAAAGGAGCGAGATAAAAGCTGAGTGAGGACGTGGGGAGGTCGTAAGTTTGCAAACTCTCGAGTGAGAGGAGGAAACTTGACACAGGCGATAGAGCTAGGAACAAACTGTGAAATGTGTTGGGTGTTTTGATAAAAAGGAACATGGTGACTCCTGTGTGGGATCTCAGTTAATGGCAGGGCAAAAAAAGGTGGGCGTATAGACGTAAATACAGGCTCCTGGTTTGGCTGTTTATTTATTTTGGTGTTTGGGAGGGAGGTACTAACGCAGTAAGATGGAAGGGGGAACAATGAGAGGACATAATAATAGGAAATATTAGGATACGCTAAAGCTAGACACTACAGTAAGAATGAGAGGAGTAGCAACAAGATACGAAACTACAGGTTGCAGTAATGATACGGGATTACTAGCTCGTACCCGTGACTTCGTACGCTTGGATTAAGAATTTTGTTTGCCAGAATTGAATATAGAAAGATGTTGGTAACAAAGGATTGGTCCCAAACAATATCGAGTCGGAATAATATGACAGGAAAGCTAACACTATATCATTGTACCGTCGAACCTGTCTCTTGAAGAGAATCAATTTCCAACATATTTCTGTCACCTTTCGAATAGGTCTCAAAATTTCGTGACTACAACTGTTAATCATACTGGAAAAAATATCCTGTGTCCTTCATACAGATTTCCTTATAAAATTCCATCACAACGATACAGCCATTTAGTCCTCAAAACGTAACAAAAAGACAGAGACTTACTTCCGTATTTATAATAATATTACTGTGGTTCACACACACACACTGACTGCGAACAACACCTGAGGGATCATTATAACGTAAAAAAGTGTACACCTGCAAGACTACCCACGTTTTGCCTCGCATTGCACCCCTAACTTTCTAATATCTACAGTTTAACATTCAATCCGAATAACCTACGGCCCAGGCCTGACTCTTACGATGAAAAACAATTTTTTTAAATCTTAGCCTCCACGGAGATTTGAACCGGAGACCAAGACGTTCGTCAGCAAGCGCTTTAACCACTGAGCTGCCAGTCCACTACACGGAAACACGGTACGGAGACATCCATATCCAACGTGTCTGTCTATCGCCGTATTTCGAAGTTATGAGACAACATGTGTTATTTATACAGATAATTTTTCAACCAAATGTAGACAGTATTTTTCTCCTTGTTTCAAAGGATAAGTATGCAAAGTTTCATCGAGATCGGATAAAAACTGTGGATTTGTATGAAGAACAAACAAACAAACATACATTCATATTTATATATAAAGATTACTTAAGTTTACAAGGAGTAATAAATGATTGCGAAATTTGTCATGTTTTTAGGATCCTGAGATTCTAGTCCTCCAGAATATTATGAGGGAACTATTGGTATAGATAATATTACCACAGATATTGTAAATGTAGATGGGAATGACATTCTACCTGACTACACGTATTATGAATGCTGGAAACTTGTTTTAATAGCATCTGTTCATAAGGCAGGGGAGACAAATAGAGATGAGCACTACAGATCCAATAGATTTACTTGTTTGGTCTGCAAACTACATTAGAAAACTGTGCAGTGAAAAGATCTTTATATGTCTTGAACTGTATAGCAAACAGCATAATTGTCTGTCTCAGGAATTTTGCAACAGATACTTGGGACTGGTATCTCTCTTAACTTATCATTAAGTTCGACATCTTGACTGACACTTTACAACAATAATACTAATTATATTTTTACAAAATTTACTTGCCGTCCACCGAGTGTGGCGAGTGAGTAGTAACGCTTACCTCTCATTCGGGTGGACGAGGCTTCAAATCACCAACTAACCATCTAGATTTGGATTTCCAATGGTTTCTCAAATCACTACAGCTGAATGCTGGGATATGTCCTTTAAAGTGCCACAGCCAAATTCCTTCCTGTTCCTTGCCTTCAGCCCCTTTTCTCCTGTAATGACCTCTACAAGTTAATCACAACCTGGTGTCTGGTGTTAAAAACACTAGTGTTACCAAAACAAGCAATGATCGTAGTAAATTAGCAACTGATTTGAAGCAGAAAGGAGATAAATGTTTTCATAGAAAATTTATCTGGGAATTGTTGATTTAGATATTCTAGAAACTGTACTATTACAAAGATTAGAGACAATGGTACATTAGCATTTGATTTGAAGCATTTAGAAGTAGGGGATTTGGGGCAGTTATAGGTTACACTGGAGTGGATCAGAAAGTGATTTGCGAGGTAGAAGAATTTTTGAAAGGTTGAAAACAGAAGGTTAGGGTAGGAAATGCAATATCAAAAGAAGTGGAAGTAAAAATGGGAGTGCCGCAGGGTAGCGTATTGGGACCATTGCTATTTATTATTCTAATGAATAATTGTATTGATTGTTCACTATCAGAAATTAGATTGTTTGCAGATGACATAATGCTATATAAAAGGATCAAAACGGTTGAGGATTGTAAACAGTTGCAGGGTGATCTGGACAGGATATCTACTTGGGTTGGTAAACATGGGATGAAGATAAATGCATAGAAGAGTCAGCATATTAGATACACAAATAAAAAACAAAAGGTTTATTATGATTATAAGGTGGGGAAAGAATTGCTTATTGAAGACTTGAAATGTAAATATCGTGGCATTATATTTGATAACAAGCGTAACTGGGCAGGACACATTGTACAGGTAATAGGACTAGGTTTCAAAATTCTGTATTTGTTGGAGAGGGTGATGAGGGGATGTACGAGAGAAGTAAAGGAATTGGGTTACAAAACTTTGGTTAGGCCATTGCTTGAATATGGTTGTTTAGTATGGGACCCACATTTTGAGTATCAAATACAGGAGTTGGAGAAGGTGCAAAGAAGGGCTGCTAGATTTGTTTCTGGAAATTATCGCAGAACACAATCGGTAACTGATATGATAAAAGAGCTGGAATGGGATTCACTGGAAGACAGGAGGAGGACAAAGAGGGTCATGGGAGTGTACAAGGCGTATATTGATGATGAGGCGTGGAAAGATATTGGTGTAAGAATTGAAAGTAATGCACGGAAGGGAAAAGATGACCATGACCACAAGCTGGCACTCGATTTCAGGCACAAGGGTGTGGGAAGATTCTCTTTTTTAGGTAAGGGTGTAAGGGATTGGAATAAGGTACCAAGAGAAATGATGCATAATTTGCCAAAAACGTTGAAATAATTAAAAGTTAAAATTTGTAAAGGATAAATGTAGGTGGGTACATAAAAGGGGGAAGATGGGTGTTTAGGGAAATTGCCACTGGTGCATGCGGTCTATTGCAATTTAATTTAATTAATTAACATGCAAGATGAGCTACTGTGCAAGTCACACTGTTAGTTAAAAATATGTATAAATAATCGGAAGGTTCTAAGGAAAGGGCATAAGCTCCATCACAATTAAATAAAAATAATCAGCAACTGCAATACAAGCTGGCAAACCAAACACAGCACAGACTCAATGTACGGAAGAGCAGACGTTAAGAATGTTACGAGATTAACGGCAGACCAGTTAGTAATGTGTGGGGGAAAAAAGAGAAATAGCAAAAAACATGGAATTGAGGACAGAATTTGATGATCTGGGTAGACAGCTGCCACGACCCTCAGCTGATGATGATCATGAGCAGTGTCATTAAAAGCTGATCAGTAAACTTTTATAGTAGTATGTATTTGTAATATTTTTATTTAATTCACAAAGAGATGTTAATTACTGGAAACATAAAATGTAAATGTCCTATGAAATAGGTTTAATGATTTTCAGATTGTGAGATGCTGTTTAGTATAATCTTTTTAAATGCATTTCTTAGCATTGAACTCATCTTTATCAGAATGAAATAAATTATTGGTTACAAGTAGTATGTATTAGATTTTATTTATTTTTCCTTTCTACATTTGCACCTTATATCTAGAGGCGAAACAAGATCTCTAAAATTACAACTTACAAACAAGAAAGGTATATATATCAATATACTTATATGACGCTAAAAATTAAAAACAAATTCTAGTGGAATTTTTTTTATCATTTCAAACGTAAATTTAATTTGCCAGTTCACGAAGCAAAGAAACATTCAAATTTGAGATTTTCTATATTATAAATAACTTCATTTAAAAAGAATATGATTGTTCCATGTGCAAGTTGCACACCTGGTAGGTGTATTCAAGTTGTCCGGTTAAATGACTGGGTGGTATCCAGCACTTCCAGCTTAGACTAGCTCAGTGGCTGAACTCTGTTCCTGGAGTCAGCTGGTTACCCTCCTGGAACACAAGACGTACTCCAGCAGTCACTGCATAGAGTGACTCCGGCAGTTCCTACCCTTGGCTTCCTCTGCTCCGTACGTTTCTGCTTCTCATTGTGAGGCCATTATTCACTGCACTCTAGTCTAGTGAGTGCCAGGATCTCTCTGAATGTAGCAGGTTGAACACCTTTGCACCTCGCCATCGAAGTCGCTGCGAAATTTTCGTGCCGAGTGTTGTTCGACATCCCCACGCCACTGGCTGGGTAGTACTTCCCCCCCCCCTTTCGCGCTCGCTGGTTTTCAGGATACCACGTATTTGCAGGAAGCTGTCACAAGCTCCTGGCTTGTTACGTATTGCATTAGTCCTGCAGGAATTGGAAGTTTCACGCCTGTTATCTCAACCAAACTGGCTAAGTCGTGCAACTCACTCCGGCAGTTCTTCACTTTTTATGCACTTCATCGAGTCCTCATATTTTTCACTGCCGTATGCGCCATATTCACTCTCGGCTTGTTCGTAGCACGTCGTCTCCCCACTTCTGGATTGAGTGCGGTAAACCTGCCCCTGCTTTCAGAGATGCCACATTATATTGGCCAGTTAGAACAATTAACACGGCTCCTCGCACGATCTGGATTTTCTCATTTGGCTTTATCTTCCTGAGGTCTTTGGCCCAGACACTCACTGCAAAACCTACAAGTTATGCCGATGTAACACTGTGATATTCTTTTATTTCCAAGGCAGGGATTTGGTATCATCTCTGTCCTGTAACGATTTTGTTCATTGAACTTAAAAGTCTACCACAACTCTCTTCTAAGTGAGCGTCTAAGTTGAAACATTCGTCTAGCTGCTGACCTGTGTGTCTGCTTACTAGACGTCTGCATATCGTCTCATCGCCAATCTCGTATTTTAGTTTGTTTCTGTATACCAGTGGTTCCCAGTTAGTGATACACATACCCCCCCCCCCCCCCCGGGGGGGTTTGCGACGTTGATTCGAGGGGTACGCACAGTGATCTCATAGCTGAAATAATCAAAAAACAATTACACAAACATTACTATAGCCAGATGTATTTCTTGTAAATTTGTTGGTGATCTTAGTTACTGGATTAAAATTTAATAATTGCTGAAAGACAGGTTAATTTTTTTATATTTATCAGCTATAAGGGCTATGCAAGGCTGACCTCTAGGCACTAGGGATAAACTAACAGGGAACCAGTGCTATATTCAATATTTGGAACAAGCTTCAGTGTTACTTTAATACACCACTTAACAAGGCTCCTTAAGACCTTTCCCTTTTTGTTTCAATTTTAAATCTTATTTTCTCTTCCATCGGCATTTATTTATTTATTTACTGCATAGCTGAAATAACATCTTACAGTTTCATGGACACATATGTATAAACATAATGCAGAATAACTTTGACATCAGAGACTTTAACAAGGGAACGTCTGGATCTGGCAAGTAATTAGTTGCCAGTTTAGATGCCCTCATGGAGTTGCTAGGGCGCTGAGGGTCGCTGAGCGTCGCTACCTGTGGAATACTCTCCCTCCCGGCACCACAGTCGAAGTAGGAGTGGTCCATCACTGACCCGTCGTACGAAATGAAGTGTGCGCTGAACCACCGTATTAACATAGTCGGAACTTACTGCTTTATATTGTTTTATAAAGATTTGAGTTGTTGCTAGGGGATTATACTGCCTCAAAAATATGTAACTGAATTCTCCATACTTTTCAGTGACAGGAAACTTCTCAAATAACTAGTTTCCGACGGAAGGTCATTTTTTGACCGAAGCCGAAGATTCAAAAATAATTATATATCTTAGAACACTAACATGAAGTATATATGACATACAAAAAATGAACTTTTATTTTGTTTTATATGTGGTATTTTTTATATAAATTGCACCTTTACAATAATTATAAACAAAGTTTTTAATATTTATTTATAAGAATAAAATAAAATAGTACCAAACCAGGTTCTGAGCAATGCAATTTAGCAAAAATAAATGCAGTTATTTTTATTTAGAAATAATAAAAAGAAACTTTAAAATTTAACAGTAACAGCCCGAATCAAATCAGAATAATTTGTCCCGTGGATTAAATTAATAAGTTTTGGAGTTTTAGCTTTGGTAAATCAAATACATGTTAGCTTATGTATAGTAATACCATCGTTTTTTAACAACAATAAAAATAAATTTCATCGATCTTACCTAGCATAAATTATTCTAGCTCTTAAAATACTAATTTAGACAGCAGAATATTGTATCACATATTAAATTTTCAGTTAAAACCGAATCAATACCAATACTTTTAAAGTAGTTTCACGTATACAGATTAATTAAAAATGTACTAAATATAATCAAAACAAAAAGTACATAGGCACTAATAAAATAAGATTTAATCGCTCCAAATGACCCGTTATATTTGTTACTAGCCACAAACCCCGTCAAAAATGACGGGTTTAACGGATTAACTAATTTCTTCTTAGTTGCTTACCTAAATAGAATTGTAATAAAATAAAGCTCAATGTTCTGTAATTTCTCATCCCTTGTGACGTATTTGGTCCAGGTTACGTTTCAGCCTAACAACAATCTTCGCCAATATAGCCGGTAGAAAAACAAAACTTAATTCACACGCGAATTAATATTTTCCCTGTATCGCATGTCAATGTCATCATGCATCGATACCAATCATGCATCATGCGATACAAATTTGATCCAAAATCTTCACAGTTTCATACAACTTTCTTATTTTCTATGACGAAGGTCCATATTTTAATGTCTGAAATAATGACCCCAGTGAAAACGAAAGATGCTAAAAATAAATCTTGAAAACCTAAGCTATGTCACGTAATATTATTTTTAATTGTGGTTTACGTAGCACACATCGCAAACAATTTGGAACTTCTTTCATTCAGACCAAGTAATGAGTTCATTAAAAAAAGCTACTGTTAATTAATATGCCATTCTAGCATTACATTTCTTAGCAATTACTTAAATAAATATAATTGTTATAAAATATAGTTCAGTGCAATTCATAGTGCTTTGCTCTGTAAGAAAAGGTTTTCGTTGCTATTCTGGTCCAGATTGTATTTCAACCTAACCTCTACTGAACTTGCGATAAATGAAACAATACTTTAATCACACGCATGGTGATACATTTCTTTATCGCATTTTAGTGGTAATAATGCATCACGATATTAACTAAAACAAAAATCTTTACGGGTTACGAATACTTTGACATAAAACGAATCTATTATTAAATAAATCAAATCTACTAATACTTATTATGTCGATTTAAACTCAATACATACTATTATTTCAGTGTTCTGACAATTCACGGCTTAGTGTAATTCCTCGTGCCTTGCGTTGTAGCAAAAGGTTTCAGTTTCCATTAGGTCCAGGTTGCATTTCAACCTAACCACGTTAACTTCTCGCCAGAAAAACAGTACTTCAATATCACGCTTATTAATGCATGAACTGTTTCGCGTTTTAGTGGCAATAATGCATCGCGATATAATTTTGATCAAAAATCTTCAAGGGTTTTTGCACATTTATTTTTTGTGATTCAGGCTGGTAGTAAAACGTTTGAATGGTTGACACAATTGCTGAACTCATAGGCTCAGTAATATTAGGCAGTGAAAGGAAAGGAAATTAAAATCAACCTTATGAACTTACATTATGCCACGTATTATTGTTCTAAGTGTAGTGTAGGATTGCACAGTTCCCGGATCAACGTGCAACTATTTCCATTCAAACGAATTAATAATTTCAATAATAGGACACAGTTTAAAATATTTTGATATAAACTAAATTATTCATGCCCTCTGCGTTAACGTCAAATGAAACTTGTAATTCTAATCCATGCAAGTTATACTCTAACCAAACATTTAGCAGCACTGATGCTCGAAATACAAAGCTTTTATCTTACAATATCTATGGACAAAGAATTTAAGGAATACTTGAATATATCAAAAGAATATTACGTAAATATAAGCATCTAATGATTGAAATATCGATTTTAACGCAATACATACTTTTATTTCAGTGTTCTGTGAGTTAATTTATTCACTGTTGCTTGGAAATTTTATTAAATAACGCGCACTCCCACAAATAATATCGTAAAGCGTGACGTCATAGCGCAACGTCATAGATTGACGTCACCGCGTGACATGACGTAGGTGCGACAACGCTACATCTTGTGTATTATACTAATAGATTGTCAGTGCACAGTTTCGACGTAGAAATGACAAAATATCAGTCTTTGTATTTACATTTTCGTCGCTAGTCAAATACTTAATTTTAAAACGTGGATCGATTAGGGCGGCAATCAACAACCGTAAGGGTTTTCTTGCGAAAGTAGATCTCCTGTTAACAGACCCACACAAGAGGCTTTTGAGCAGTATTATAAGATCAGCCTTCATCCTTCTGAGCAAGTTTTGAGTTTAAGATGTCATTGATTGATATAATTAAAGATACTGTTGATAAATCGCTAGAAATATTAGTTGTTGCTTCCTAAATACACTTAGCACAGTTATAAAATTGTTCATTTGAATCCATTCTTCTGCAGTTGGAATGTCTATTCCACCATGTTCTAACATATACAGATTTACTGCATTTTTCTGTTCTATTAATTAAGATATCGAGTGGCTTGTTCACTCTTCTTACATTTTACAACACTTTTTCACTATTTCTATTATAGCAATATCTTTAAAAATTACTTTGTGAATCATGAGCTGTAGAGTGTGAGTAACACAACCAATAAAAACAAAGTTTCTATAGCAGATGGTTGCATTCATATTTGAAGTATTATTACGTATACCCGTATGGATATTTTCTTTTGAATTGTATTTGGCAACAGTTTCAGTGATTTTTTGTGCAATATACTAAGCTTTGTATTATCTTCCAACACACTAACAGTCAACTTATTTTTTATTTTTATTTTGGAACCTTTGGAAATGCCATGTGCCGTGACACTCAAAAACGTGTTTGCTTGATCACTTCATATCTTCGTGATAAAACTGATCCATTCAGCCTTTTTCTAAAATCAATACAACTTTACTGTTTACTTTGTCGTACGTAGCTGGCATTAAAGACTTTCTAAAATATTTCTCTCGCTTTTGTCTGTACTATGGTCGAGTTTGAGGATCAGTAAAATTAAGTCTGCGAAGTCCTTCTCCTTCAACGAGGTTGTACGGAGACATGTTTACAATGACCAGATCCATACGTAATACGCAAAGAAATCAGATGATTATTGGGCTATGGTGGCACTACTTTTTTCTATGATATCACGTAAAGTAGACTGTTAAACTTCTTTTGTAAATATTTGGGCACATACAAGATCACTCATTTAAAAAAAAATAATAATAATCAAGCTTTGGTATTTAACACTGGCTTCACAATATACTTCCCACTGATTTTTATGTTTTCCAAACGGTTCTTTATCTTTGCTATCATCTGTTGGCACGCTTCGTTGACGGTATTCGTAAAAGTTGGCTCATTTTCAGGGGCTGGATGTAAAACTTCGGCTTCGGCCAAACATTCGGCTGAATTTGGCCAAAAACCGAATGTGTGGCCGAAGGTGTTTTTTTTGGCTGAAGATGGCCGAAGCCGAACCTTCGGTCGGACCCTACAAATAACAGGACCACTGATTAACGGTTTACTGTACTGCTGTTTCTTAGAAAGCAGGAAAATATACATAAACAAGAAGGAGAGTTCTTTTCAAAGATATTAAGCACATTGGAAAAACAAATGACGTGGCATTAATTTTTTAGCACTGTTGAAGCCGAGCTTGCTCCATTTCAATTATCAGGAAATTAAATGTTGAAGAGTTCATTGAAAGCAACAAGTGATGCTTCTGGAGTGCTCACAATTGCTCCAATAATAAAAATTCTGCCAAAAATTATGTAAAATTACATAAAATTGTAGAGAAACACTTAAATGAAATTATGTAATGTTTAAAAGCATTTAAACTTTAAACTACCAAAATTAAATACTCAAAATTTCATCAGCTGCCATTCCAAATTATCATCTTTTATTTATAATTTAATTTCATTCACATTAATGCTTTCAAGCAAATGACGACGAACATTTTCTCCGACCAAAAAAAACCCACAAATTCATCAAAAAAAAAAAAAAAAAAATACAAATTCACATTTAATCAGTGCATATCTCTCTCGGAGAGAAATGTAATTAATTTATTGGGCAGCAATCAGGGCTGTTGTAAATAGTAATCAGTCGGCATCTGACGCTGATCACGCCCCTTATAATCCCTACCAGGCCTGGCGACAGCAGTGCTGCCCTCTGGTGGCCGTTCCACTTGCCACCGGGAATTGCCACTCTAATTGTTTGCATACCCGTCAGTGATGTAGTTACATTGACATGCAGCCGTGTTTTATGGGTGCTTCAATTTTTTTTTGTCGGCAATTATAAATAGGGCTTCCGGCAGTTTGTGAGAATCTCCGCCGACTGGCCAATCAGTATTGCTCTAATTGAAAAATGATATTTGATTGAGGCATGTGACTAGAAATTTTTACTTACTTTTTTTTAACTTATTGCTTTATGCCTCGCCGACGGCTAAGGTCATTACAGGCGGGAGGGGACTTGGGACAAGGAATGGGAAGGAATTTGGCCATGGCCTTTTTAAGGAAGCATCCTGTCATTCGCATGGAGTAATTTGGGGAAAACCACGGAAAACCCAAATCTGGTTGCCCGGACGGGGATTCGAACCCGCTTCCTCCCGAGTGCGAGGCCAGAATGTTAACCGTTCACCCACCACGCTTGGTATATGATTAGAAGAGATTTTTGCTGTTTACACTATTTGAATCTATTTTGATAGTGCTTGGTGGCCCTAGGAACAATATCCTGCAAGTATTAAATTCCCTGTTTCGCATTCAGGAGGATGCGAAGTTCAAATCCCCATCTGATCATCCAAATTTGGGGTTTCCACGGGTTTTCCAAATCATTCCATCTGAATGCTGGAATAGTTGCTTCAGAGGCTATGTCCTAATTCCTTCCCGATCCCTGACTCCAGTACCTTCTCACCTCTAATGATAATGAGGTGTAGAGTTACAAACAATTTAATTCACTCTTCTGTGTTGAGTAAGAGGACTGAATCTTGAAATGTGATTACTACTAGAATCCTGAGCTGCAATCATTGTAAATTGTTACGAGTGGATCCTTCAATTCAATAAGTCTCACTGGTCGTCTGTAACTGCCAATTAAGTAAAATGTTTGTCACAGGGATTTCACAGTGGTTGTCTCAGTATTCATTTAAAATGGTTGTACCTCCATTTAGAAAGTTACGTCTCGTGCGTTCAGACGGGGACTGTTGTCGTTAGGGAGCGTCCATAAATTACGTGGCTCAGTCTAGGAGACGGAGCTACGCTGAACTACGTGGGGGAAAAGGGGGGGGGGTTTCCAAGCCAAGCCCCGTAGCTTATCATTCATTATTTGTCACACTTAAAAAGAGGCACAGGTCA
Organism: Vandiemenella viatica; assembly: GCA_031002005.1. Lineage (NCBI taxonomy): Eukaryota > Metazoa > Arthropoda > Insecta > Orthoptera > Morabidae > Vandiemenella > Vandiemenella viatica. Next base: position 153,034,519 of record CM061918.1, read on the forward strand.
CACTACAACATGTAACTACTTATTTTCGTCATTTAATTACCTCTGTATGTAATTTACAATACTCTGACGACAGAAAACAGTACGTAATGTCTTCTGGAATCAATAGGGAAAAGGCTATGGGCTACATGGGGGGAGGAAGGGGTACGTGGGAGGAAGGGAGTTCACAGGAGACCAAAATGGAGAGACGTGGTTTATGGACGCTGCGATAATGGAGTAGAAAAGACTTGGGTAGGAGGCATGAGAGAGGCAGATTGTGATAATTTAAATAAGGAAATAATTAACAGTGTACCATAAAGGGTTTTTTTCATCTTCAGGAATAGGCAAATTCGCCTTTTCAGGCATAATTACCCGATTCCTCCTCCTCTTTGATCTAGTTACACCACTTCTATTTTTCGGTCTTTGTTGAGTTACTGATTTCGAAAATCTCTCATCATTCATTATGTATTGACAATACCTCAAATTACTCCTGTTTTGTCATTTTGAGTCTGTATTTTAAATAACAATGGATGGGGAAAATGACTTGCCAAACTTGAAGACTGCGACGAGTGAAACACACATTATACAAACATAAACATATACAGTATTTTGGTTTTTCACCCTATTCTTGTGCAAGACATATAGGTTTTTGTAAGAGGATTATCAGCACCTAACCTCTGTCTTATACCTAACGTTCTCTTCTTAGAAACTAAGTTTAAACACTTTTCTGCAGACAACTCGCTTGAAACCCGAGCAGTGCGTGCAGCCGCTGCGGAGCCGTGTGGAGGCGTGCTAGGCTCTGAAGACGGGATTCCTCTGACTGTCAGATATTTTCAGGATTTTGATTCTTTGCCGTATAACTCCAAGAAAGGTGAGAACTTTTTGTTTATGTAATTATTGTACACGTCATACTGGTAAAAACAAATGTTACTGAATGTGGAGGATGCGGAGTGGTAACCTGGATTGCGAGGGTCGTTCAATGAATCCTTAGAAAATCCAAGAGACAGCATGTCTACTGTCAAAAACTATATTTTTAGTAAGCATCATTTCCCACCAGATGGCAGGCAAACTCTCAGCTTCCTCCATTATAAGGATTCATTGTTATTGTTGACTGAAGCATAGAATTGTTGTTCATTTAGAAAAATGAAAAATAAACCAAGGTTTGAGTGATGATTAAACACTTTTATTTTTAAAACCGAAATAGAACAAAGCTGAGTTGGATGAAGTTTTTGGTACATCTGCTGCTGTGTTTGCAGTTGGGTAAACGAGTTTAAACGTGGCTGATCGTCCATACAAGACGGACAGTGTGAATACCTCCGAGATCAATGACAAAATCCAGATATGGTTTTAAGTGACCGACGAATCAAAGTGAACAAAATGGTAGAGGCCACAGACATATCGCACAGTACAGTATATTCAGTTTTGTGTGAAAGAAATTTCAGCAAAATGGGGGCCGTGTTTGCTCACAGTGGAAAATATGTGCAAACATGTAGCCAACTGTGAGGCTTTTTTGGAACAACTCTAACAAATTTCTGTACTAATTGTGGATGAAATGTGGGTGCACTACTATACTCCAGAAACAATCTTAAGAGTGGATTTTTGAAGGTAAATGAGCTTTGAAGAAGGTGAAGATTGTGAAATTGACCATCAAGATGATGACCACAATTTTTGGTATGATGTAGATTACTTGGAAAAAGGAGAGACAATAATTGGGGCTTACTATGCGTTGTTATTGCAACAGTTAGGTGAAAAAAATCTATATAAATGTCCTCTTTGAAAAAGATCTTCTTCAATCAGGACACTGCATGGTTGCACACCTGTGCAGTTTCAATGGCTAAAATTATGGAATTAAAGTTTGAAATACAACATCCGCCGTAATGCCAGAATTGGCCCCAATGATTTTTGAGCATTTCAAAACTTAAAACATAGCTCTGTGGAGAACAAACAGTTCATGTTGAATATGGAGGTCATCACGCAAACATATCTATTGTGTGGAACTTACAAAATAATTCTTTTTGGAGCATTGAAAATAAAATAAAAAAATACAGAACATTACTGTTTTCACATTTTTCTAAGGACTTATAGAACGACATTGTAGTTCCAGGCAAATGCCACAGTGGTTAAAGGCCGTTTTGTGTTTCCATCCCAATGCATTCCTTGTCCACAACCTCTTTGAGGCTGTAATGAACACACTAGCAGAAAAAGAAACATTTATGTTGCACTTGAATGTATGTCACATGGTGCAGATTTAATGCACATGCTTGCCAGAAAGAGATTAATGCAGAAAGAATCCCTTTCACCACTCTAAATATTGGCATTTCTGTGTCGAAGTATTGGTTGAGAATAGTGGCAGATATCCTAAATAATGTTAATGTTAGTTCTGGAACATCGTTTAATAATAATAGAGCTCATATACAGTATACTATATTGTATACTATACTGTACGATATACTATAACTACGCTACACTATACACACGCTATACAATACACTATATTGTACGCTATACAGCACGCTACACTATACAGAATGCTATACTGTACGCTGTACAGTACACTATACAGTACGCTATATTGTACGATATACAGCACACTATACTGTACGCTGTACAGTACACTATACAGTACGCTATACAGTACGCTGTACAGTACACTATACAGTACGCTATACAGTACGCTGTACAGTACACTATACAGTACGCTATACAGTACCCTGTACAGTACACTATACAGTACGCTATACAGTACCCTGTACAGTACGCTATACTGTACGATATACAGCACGCTTCACTATACAGAACGCTATACTGTACACTATACAGTACGCTATACAGTACCCTATACTGTACTATATACAGCATGCTACACTATACAGAATGCTATACTGTACGCTATACAGTATGCTGTACTGATGACTTGAAGTTGACTAGACCACTTAGTTCACAGTTTCTATCTTTTTCTTTCTTTTTTTCCAGTGTCTCCTGGGAAGTTGGGAGAAAATGAGAAGACAACAGTAAGTGACATTACGCCTGCCTCAGTACAGAACACAGACAGTGAGCCCAGGTGTCTGGGTCCTTTCTACATTCCCACCAAGTGCCCAGTGTGCAGTGAGGAGATTCGCGACGAAGACAGAGCGAAACGGCACCTCTGTTTCATTAGGTCCCTCGTGGTGTACAGATTCTCGGAGAGGGCGCGCCTTTCCAAACTCAAGTGCGGCCTCTGCGATAAGCCCGAGTACAACTGCCCGAGAGCCTACACGAAACACGTTCTGCGTCATTTTGTAAATTTATATTTTTCATGCAGTATTTGTGGCAAAAAGTTTACAGATAGACATACTTTCACCGTTCATTCGTACACCCACACGGGACAGTGGCAGTATAAATGCAGAGTTTGTGGCTTGGGATGTGCTTCACAGTCTCATCTGGATAACCACGAGGAAATACATTCGGAGGAAAACTTGGCAGTATGCGAGATTTGTGGAGACTCGTTTAAAACGAGGCGACGTCTCGCTATCCACCTGGAACACCACGAGGGAAAATTCTACACGTGTACTATTTGTAACAAAGTTTCCAAGACTTCTAAAGCTTTTAAGAGTCATATGGAGCGACATAAAACACTTGAAGAGCAAAAAAAATACAACTGTGACCTTTGTGAAAATGTTTACAGAACCTCAACAGGGTTAAGAATTCACAAAGACACCCACCATTTCCACAAGAAAAAGGAGAAGAAGTATTCGTGCAGCATTTGCAGCAAGTCGTTCAATATCCGAGCCAAGCTGGAAAATCACATGGTGTTTCACACTGGGGAAAAACGTTTCACTTGTGATATCTGTAAAAAGAAGTTCTTCACAAAGACGTCTTTAGCGAGGCACATCTCGGAGCACAGCGGTGATAAGAATTTCAGTTGTGATATCTGTGGGATGAAATTTACTCAGAGAAGCAGTGTAAAACGGCACAAGGGCACCGCCCACAGCTAAGACGGTAAAGCTGAGTTAGTAGGTGCGGCATTCTGGGGGATAAAAGAATAGATAGAGTTACGGCTCGCTGGATGAGAATAGAGGAGCAATATGACTGCATCTTCTGAGGAGGGACAAGAATTAAGTGAGGGGGAAAAAGCTCTATACGAGAGGTAGAACTGAGAAGGCACAAAATATGTCAGACATTTTCAGAAAAAGAAACATCGTGGTATTTTTGTAGGACCACAGGGGTAGGTAATAACAAGGGCCAGAAAGGAAGGGAAAGTGGGGGAGAGTCGGTAGAGGCATAAATAAAGCAGAAAAGGGTTTTCGATTTGTCTGTTTATTTTAGAGATGGAAGGTATTCATACAATAACGAGGAATTGGGAGCAGCTGAGAGTGGTGCTGAAGCTATATACAACAGCAGGATAGCGATACCATCGAGCCTAGCAAAGTGCTAGCTGATTGGAAGGCTACCAGTGGGTAAGGTCAGAGTAGCACTGAACGTCGACCACAGTTTAGATGCGAGTGTTCATCACATAATTACATCAGAACATTAGATAAATGGCATTGGTTAATGGAGTGTATATTTTATTTTTCCTTTCCATTTAGCTATTGCGTCACAGCATTCCTTCCGCATAATGTACATATTTATTGACACATCACTGCGTGACTAATGAGATGTATAATTTATCTATACAGTCAGTACAAGATGACCATGACCACAAGCTGGCACTCGATTTCAGGCACAAGGGTGTGGGAGGATCCTCTTTTTTAGGTAAGGGTGTCAGGGATTGAAATGAGTTACCAAGGGGAATGATGAATAATTTACCAAAAGTTTGAAAGAATTTAAAGATAAAATTTGTAGAGGGCAAATATAGGTGGGTGCAGGATTGGTGGAAGATGGGTGTGTTGGGAAATTGCCACCGGAGCCTCTGCTCCATTGCAGTTAAATAATAATAATAGTAACCTCAAGGGAATCATAAGAATATACAGGGTGTTTAAAAAAGAATAAAATATTTTAGGAAGTGATTGTATGCGTCAAAGTAAGGCAAAAATGTCTGATAAACATTGTGTTGCAAACGTATACTTTTGGAGTTAATACCAGGCCCACGGCAATGTGACGCCCATCCACGGCAATGCATGCCTCAGCCCTTCGGTGTATGGAATCACGCACTCTTTGAAACTGTCTCGATTGGTCCTGTACGTCTCCTGTGCATGTCACCACGAACATGACCAACCGAGACAGTTTCAAAGAGTGTGTGATTCCATACACCGAACGGCTGAGGCGTGCTGTGCCCTAGGTGGGTGTTACTTTGCGGACCTGTTATTAACTCCGAAAGTGTGCGTTTGCAACACAATGCTTATCAGACATTTTTGTCTTATTTTGATGCATACTATCGCCTCCTAAAATATTTTACCCTTTTTTTTAAACACCCTGTATAACATAAAGTGATTACAGAAAAGTCATTACTTTATAGAACAGCACAAATAAGATTTAAAGATGAAAAGATAAGGTTCCAAGAAAAATCTAAAATAAAGTCAAAACCCATCATCTTGAAAGAGGAGAGAAAAAGGAGGTCCGAGAGGATGAAGAAATACTGGGCGCAAAGGAAGGAACAGCATGCAAAGAAGTGACTGATTCTTCGTACCTCAAAGAGGGTGAAACGAAAGAAGAAGAAGATAAAGTGATGGGTAGTTTCGTTAAGCTGTAACTCCAACTCGTGCAGGACTGATATTAAGGGAGATTATTTGACAAAATCAAAAGCCGACGAGCGAGCGTGTGATATCCAAATTGAGCCCGTCTGCTTGTAATACTGGGAGGCTCGACTCGTAGCTGTCTTCGTCCACATCCGCATCCGATCGTACTGTGTCCGGTGAGTTATACACGTCCGTTAGACTTCACGTGTCACAGACCACGCCGTACCCTGACGCGACGGTCTCCGTCTACATTGCGCACTAATCCCTGCCGTCTCTCCCAATTTGTTTAACTTGTTACATAAAAAGGGGAGACCCATTGCAGGAAAGTTCGCGCACTTGTCAGCCTCCATCACACACAATTGGTATCTGATGTGACTTGAAGAGGTTTGAGATTTATAAACTTTTTGAAACCATTTCAATAGAGCCATCAAGCACTAAGAACCATATCCTGCAAGTATTAAATTCACTTTACTGTGCTGATCAGTAGGTGGGAATCTTGCATGTTATGTGCCCAATTACTTTGAGCCCTAGACTACACTCCTCGTAAATTAATATGAGGGGAGCCTTCAGTTGCACAAGTCCTCCAATTATGCCTCAAACTGAGAAACAAGAGAAACTTTTATCAAAGGAATTTCACAGCTGATACTTGAACCTGTGCTTGTCTCTTTATTCCGAATAGATCCGTATCTTCAATTTGAGCAGCCAAACTTGACATTTGAGAATAAATGCATTTATTGATTTCTTACAAAATTTACATGAAAATTGTTGCTCTCTGGTTTTCTAAATATTGCACTATTACACACTGAAGAAAAGACGATAAATTAGCATTTGATTTGAGGCATAAAGGAAATAAATGTTTTCATGTACGAGATTTTGGGACAGTAATAGTTTGATTAGGAAGACGAACAGCTTAACAACTCACGCACGTGGTGTTTGGAAGAGTAAACGCGAAGGCTTGCCGAATGATAAAAAGTACTTCTGCAAAGAGAATTGCCCCCAGTTTGTAAGGTGTGGAAAAGCAACCATTTCAGCATCAATACAAACCATGCTTGGATTTTTTTAAATAAATAAATAAAGACAATGGAGTTGTGGATAACTGGTGTTACGCTCTGTTTCGACAGGACAGCAACCACAGCTCAGATAATTACTGCTACGTGTGTGATTAAAACTTAATTATTAAACTTTTATAGAAATATATATGTAAAGTTTTTTTATTTAATTCATGAAAAGGTGCTAATTTATAGAAAACATAAAATTAAATTGTCCCAAGAAATATGTTTGATAATTTTCAGATTGTGATTTAAAAGTATATCATAGCATTCAACTGCATGTTTATTTACATTAAAATAAATTATTTGTTACAAAAATTATAATTAAGTTTTATTTGTTTTTCCTTTCTACAGTTTGACCTAGAATCTAGAGGTTAAACAATAACTTTTTACTTGGAGAGCAACTTACAAACGAAAAAGGTATATGATGGTGGTTAGCAGCTGATTATTTGCGAAACTTGAACGCTTCTAACACGGATACAACTGCCGGATCAGTATATGGAGTATCAAGCAGAGAGTTTATCCATAATAAATTGATTTTTGGAAAGTCTGTAACTGTTTCAAATGAAAAGTAAGCAAATAATTGTTCTGCAACACAGTTACTTTTGTTAATTTATTAACGATGAGCGTGACAAGTTTCGAGAAATAATTATCATTTTCAAACGCAGTTTGATTACATTTTCAGTGTGAGTACTCCTCGTGTCAGCTACTGCTGGATGTTAACATAGGTTTCTGTGTGTTTCATTTTATGAAGGCTTCTTCAACATGAAAACATAGAAACTCGTGAGTACACTTCCTCACTACATTAATTACAGTTGTTGGGTGAAATACACAATGTTTGAAAATAAATCTTATACATGTAAACAAAGCAAGGATGCTCCAATAATTCTTACATTTAAACAAATAATGGATTGTAAGGTTGGATATAATTAAAGATGATATTATAAATAATATCATATAAATATCAGGTGTTTCTGCTACTGTTAGAGATATTTGCGAGTCACTGCATTGTTTCAAAAGTTCACTGTTACCAATTTTCTTTAATCTTTTTGTGTTATACATGAAACCAAATATGCTGTCATGATGTTTAAGTGCTTCCAATCTAAGTTGGCAGCTTGCGTGCACATTATCAAGAATGACTTAAAAATAGTTTATTCTGGAAATCTCTTTCATATGCAATTCAAGAACTTCATCTTCCCCTTCGTAATCAACATTCGTTTTTTTTTTTTATGTCTCCTTCAAATGACTGAACTTTTTGTCAATATCGTTTTCCTCGGCTGTTTCTCTCGCTGTTACTGAGGATGATTGGAAAACAATTTTCCGATAATTATCATGTTCAAATGCGTTTAGGTTTTGTATATTAGGATCTAGGTACATTTTTTCGCTCTACCAAATTTTACTTATAACATCAATCCTTGTGAGAACATCATACCACACGACAAGCAAAGTAACTGAATATTCGTAGGTAGTTATTTCATTTTTTAATTTTTTTTTAATGGACAGGCATTCACTATCCAACTGACAATCTGTCGTATTTTCTTCTAAATCCTTCAAAGTATCACATAATATATTGCTTGGTTATTCGATTCTATTTATTTATTTATTTTCCATATACAACATAGCCCAGCACCTAATATCTAATCTGGGCCTTATTTCCATTATTTAACATGTACATATATTTTATCCTATATATATATATAACGTATTAACATATAAACAATGAATCCAAGAAAATTTTGATTAAATTTCCAATATCTATTACATCTACTGTTATTAAACAGAATGGGCACCACACTACTACATCTACTACTACTACTACTGTTATTGTCCCTAATATTACTACTAACATTACTACTACTACTACTAATAACATTACTACTACTACTACTAATATCATTACTACTACTACTAATACTACTATTACCATCACCAATTGTCACAGCCGCACTTCAGTCCACTGGTGTTCATTTTTCTTGTTTTTGTTGATTGCGCTTCAAAAGTAGAGTCTCCTGGAACCGGCAGCGAAGTCAGCCGCCCCGGCCATCAAGAGTTGACCTCCTGGAATACCAAGACGGCCCCAGTTGTCGCTCAGAAGACGGCCTCTCTGGAGCACACTGAAGTTCCTCCGACGATTGATGTTGCTCATTGTCGTAGGATATCTTCCGTCAATCCGGTGTTGTGAAAGTCAAACTTTCAGCATCATTGTTCCCTCTTCTTCTGCTACCTGTGGCCTTTGATTTCGCTCGGCATTTTTCCTTTTTATAAATTTCTCCTTCCAAAATTTTGAGGCTAGATCAGCTGCCTCGTCCAGAAAATGCCACAAACTTTCGTCGCGCAGTATGTCAAATATTCTCTTACCTTGCAGCCGAGCTTGTTGGTGTTCTCTCAAACTGGCTGTTATTTTACATTCCCATACCACGTGCTCCGGCGTACTTTCTTCACCACATTCGCACCTGTTTGAATCTACAATATTTCGACTTCGGAGCCAGCTATTGTATGGCCCATGACCTGTAATGTAGTGTACCAATCCGGGATTATTCGATTCTAGCCTACATTGCCATCTAGTGGTTTTAGCAGTAAGTATTTTAGATGGGCTTTTAAAATAACCCATCTCTGATTCGAGCCGATAGTCAGTGTGTACAGCCTTTGCAACAAAATAATAATAAAAATGTTTGAACACAACACGATAGAGCATCTCCTAGGATGAGATTCCTGCTATGACTCCCACAAGGTTCAAAATAAACAAGTGGATTAATTTCAGGCACACTGATGGAAAAAAATCCCAACACTAGGAAGGAGTTGTGCTAGAAAAAGGAAACTCGGTAGGCATGTTTATACATCTGAAAGATGACGTCGATTCAAATTTACCATAAATCGCATTAAAATTGCGTCAGTAGCGCCAACATAACGTGCAAATCAGGTTTGTTTTAGATACGGGCCGTAATGTTCACGAGAGTTAGTTACCTGTGAGGTTAGATGCAGTGACAGGGCTGGAGCTATGGAAAGGTGGATTTTCCTTCCTCGATACTGCAGAAAGACTTGTCGGGAATGTATTCGCTGTGCCTGATTGCTAACTGCAGTGGTCATGAGAAGGTACGGTCGCAAGATGATCGGGCTTGGGACGCCCACGAGGCACTACCGAGAGGCGAGACCGCCGTATTCGACGTCTGTCTTTAGCCGCGTTCCCACGATCCCTTGTAACGGAGGCGAGATGGGACGGGACGAATACTCAACCACACGCTCTGCTATCGGAGACGAGATGCAGCTACCCACTCTGAGTCGGTAAACATCACAGGCGTGTGGTGCGCTGTTGCCATCGGTTTGCAGCAGCGGTGCGCACCCCTTCTGTTGCTGTAAAGTGCTCTGTGCCAAACGACACTAGGCAACGTGGTGGGGAGGTGGCGGCGAGGGATAACCAGCAGCGCACGCTCGTCCCTACACTTCGGCTAATGAGGTCCCGTCCCGCCTCCGTTACGAGAGATCGTGGGAACGTGGCTTTTGGCGGATCGGACGGCGACAGCAGCGGCAATTTGAACTGCAGTTTGCACAACAGTGATGCAACGCACAGGGCCGGTTTAACCCTTTCCTCCCTGACGGTACTTATAAGTACCACTGTATTTGCCACCATATAATTCAACAATACCAGTGTCCACTGCATTGTTAAGCCTGTTGATGTATTGTTGTATGATTAAATCGGACAATGACAACATTTATTTTTAAATTCTGCGTGAAATTGCCGAGAAATTAATTTTCTAAGTTGGGGCTTGACAGCATACTGACCAGCGTAACAAGTGGTACATTACAATGAATTTTTTGATGATAATTTACTTGGGAAGTGTCAATTTCTGTTATTAATTTTTTAGTTTGAACATTTAACCATATATTTTTTACCTATAAAATATGTTTTTCTAGTTTCTTTACTAAATAATCTAGAAAAACCAACGTGGACTTAAAAGTACCATCAGGGAGTTCTGGGTAGTTTTATACAGATTATTTGTCAATAGATTTAGCAAGTATACAATTGGTTTTATCATTGTTTTAGATATTTTTAAGTGGATATTTTTATGAAATACACTCTGATTGAAGCTCTTCTCTTAGAAGTTTATAATTTATCAGCTCTTCTCTTAGAAGTTTATAATTTATCAAGGCAAAAATGAAGAAATGACTGAAATGTTCTCAGATTACTCATTAGGTCAAAGAGTTGTCTTAGAATTGACTGAAAAAATGGAGCAGTGATGATGTTATCTAGTATTATCATTATTTTTCATCAGTTTCATTATTAAAAAACTGAAACAACTTTCGTTTGTGGGAGAATCAGACCTGACTGCAATGGATTTTCTAACAATCTTCTGATGGAAAACTAAAAAGAGGAGATTGTGACAATGAATTTACAAACCTAGGTATTTGCTACTGGATGGAAGGATAAAAAGGTCATGCATTTAGTATCAAATTTCCATGGCAGTGATGAAACTCCACTACACTGGTTGGGGTCAATGGCAACTTCAACAGATGGGCCCTCTCTCGGGTTGGATTGGTGACCTGGTGGATCTTGGACCAGAGGGCCTCTCTGGCCGGTCATCGGGGGCCACCTCCGGCAGTAGGTCCCGTAGCATTTTGCCCATCCTGCCACCCTGTTGTTACACCACTAGTTATATGCAAAGAAAAAGATGGATTGAAGTCGACAATTTCATGCTCAGGACTCAGGAGTCGTCAAGGACTACAATACCTTCATGTGTGGGGTTGATACTGCTGATCAGCCGATGACTTTGTGCAATGCTGACAGAAGATTACCGAAATCATGGTAAAGATTGTTTTTGGGAATTCTGGATGTTGTATTTATCAATCAATGCCTATAATATAAATGGTCCGATATTTGAAAAAAGTCTAAAAATTTTTAGAAGGTCCTTTGCACAAGGTATGATGACTATGAAGGATATCGGTAAGAAGAAAAGGTCATCTATATATATTTCACCAAGCCCTCATCCATTCAATCAACACAAGTCATACTATTCCACAATGAGAGATGTAAGTTTGGGAAACAGAGGTATACACTGTCCCTAAATTTTAAAAATCAGATGAAGATGTGAAGTATGTAGAATGAAGAAAATACAGTCAAAACATCATTCCAAATGTTGCACTGCAAAGTCTTTTGTGTCTGAATGAGCAAAAAGAATTTTTTTTTTTTTTTTTTTTTTTTTTTTTTTTAATATCATGAGGCAAACATTTCATACCAATATGAACATAATTGATTTCAATTGCTATTTCTGTACATCCTGTGATACACAAACTCCCTGATGGTACTTATAAGTACCAGCTTAGTAATTAGCACTTAGAGTTCAAAAAAAAATTGGAAAAAATATGTGTGTTTAATTTCAAGTAACTTTATACAAATATATAATTGAAATTATAAATTTCCCTTTATTTCCAATAGCCGGTAGGAAAGGGTTAAAGCTAACGCAGTCGCGGGAGGCCCTGCCACGATCCCCTTCAAAATGTGTCCTTACTTAACGAACAATTTTCCTGCTAAAATAAATGAACTACAAATTTAGAATGTTAACAAGCTGCGTTCACAATAGACATTTCCGAAGCGTGGAGTTCAACGAGAAGTCCTTTATCAGATTCAGTTTTGAGAAAGTCGCATCTGATGTAATTACAATAGGCCTATATATTTAAAAGCGTGTATTGCTCTGAACCTGTTTCATCAATTTATGTAATTTCATCGAAAAAAACTCGATCATCTTTTGACGTTTCATATAAAAAGTTATTCAATTAAGATGTGTATGCCTGCTCACGTGTCTCCAGTCCAAAAAACCTATATATACTAGCAAAAAAAGGTAAGAAAGAAATATCGTATACAAATAGTGTATTATAAATATAATAACTATAAAATTTCATTTGACACAATGGGCAGCAGGACTTGGCCAGAAATGAAAGTGACACTAGTTGGGAGATCCATATGAGATGAATTGATAAAACACCAAAGACTCGGTGAAGTTGGTCCCGTTCAGCTAATACTCAATAAACTGCTGGGCCGTCTGTTCAATCATTGTTTGGGCTCTACACAAGATGCCTGGCATTTGCGGATGACCTGGAAATTCTCAGCAACAATAGGCAGGAAGCACAAGATGCATTGGAACAGCTACATCAAATTGCCGCCAAAACAGGGATACAAATTTCGTATGAAAAAAAGGAATGCCTGTAGAAACAAAACAACAATATACACAAAATTTAGAAACATAAAAAGAGTCGAGAAATTCAAATATCTAGGGGAATACATACAAGTAAGAGGATCTAACAAGCTATCAAATTCGGAAATATCAGAAAAGCTTGAGAAGGCTTATAGACTCACACGGTCATATTATAACAAAAGAAATATATCAAGACAGGCCAAACTCAGACATTACAATACAGTGGTACTGCCAGAAGCATTATATGCATCAGAAACGACGACGATTGGGACTTCAGGCATAACAGAAGCAAAAAAAAGTTGAACGCAAAATCATTAGAAATTTTTTGGAGCAATATATAAAGACGGCATATGGATGAAAAGACCAACGAAAGAACTATACGAACATACAGATAGACTGACAGACATGATCAGAAGACGTAGATTACAATTCTACATGGAGGAAGGAAATATATGGAGACGACGCAAGAGACCTTCACCACGCATTGAAGTGAAGCAGGGCGGTGGAGGAGTGGGGGGGCATGGCCGGAGTGGAGGGGGCATGGCCGCTTCCATACAGTCACGGGGAATATGTACAAAAACCTCAAGGGGACTCTATGATAAAGGTGACGCCGATATCTGGTGATGGATTATTATCTAACTCGATATAACAAATAAAAAATTAAGAATAAAATTTTTTGATATCCTGCTTAGTTTTCGAGATATTCTGTCCCAAAAGTGAAATGGTTTTGGTTGAAATTCAGAAGAAAAAATTGGTTAAAGTCAAATTTGATGATGGATTCTTATTTAAAAAGACGAGACAAATGTAAAATAAAGAATAAAAATTTTCGATATCTCACCTAGTTCTAGAGATATACTGTATCAAAAGTGAGGTGTCTTGCGTTGAAATGGAAAAGAAAAATTTCGCAAAAGTCAAATTTAATGATCGATTCTTATGTAACACGACGAGACAAATCGAAAATAACGAATAAAATTTTTCGATATCATGCTTAGTTTTCGGGATATACTGGGAACATCGCAATTGTTTGGAAGCGCAATGTCGCCACTTCCGCCACTGCGCATGCGCGAGCCTGCTTCAACAATTTAACGTAACTTCTCCTCTATATATTTCTTTCCTCCATAAAATTCTATGGACATTTACAGCGAATGAACAGCACTAGACTCACAAAGAGGATCTTTGCGGTGGTAAATGGTTCGCTCAGGAAAACCAATTGGTTCCAGGAAATAGAAGAGGACTTGAATCACGCAGGGATCAGCAAGGAATTGACACTGGAAAGGGGACAATTCAAGAACAAAATTATGAACACAAAATTTAAAATACAGAAGAAAACAGGAATAAAATGGAGCGAACAAAGGAAACAGGAACAAAGTGAGCTTATGAACAGGTTTTGGGAATAGAAGAGGAAGAGGACAGATATAAACAAAAACTGAAGAATCATGAATAATTTGAGTTTAAACACTGTCCTCAAGGGCAATAATGATTATTACTAATATTTGTATGTGTGTGTGTATGTGTATAAAGTCATGAAAATTATCAAAAATCCAGGCAAAAGTACATCAAGAAAAGAAGTAGGGTGCCCCGAAATCAAACTTCGCAGGGGGCTCTGAAATTCCTTAACCGGCCCTGGCAACGTACTATAAAAACAAATGGGTGTGCAGAAAAACTGACACCGGAGCAGACAGTCCATTGCCATTGAATTAAATCAAACAGATTTATTATGAATCAACAACTGGGATAAATATCAATAAAATGTGTTTGGAAACAGAACAAAAGTAATCTATATGGTTAGATACGCCGTGATTTTACGTAACTAATTTACCAAAAAAGGATACAAACAATTTAATGAGGCGGTCGCTGGGAAGAAAATGAATGAATATTGTAATTAGAATATAAATAAGAAAGAACTTTTTAAAACTCTATGTGTAGAGCACTCTGCTTTATGGTAGCGAAACATAGACTTTAGAAATAGCAGAAAATTGAGGGGTTTTAAATGCGGTGCTATAGAAGTTAACAGCTAAAGTAGCAATGAATGTGTTTTGGAAATGATGGACGAGGAAAGAGCTTGTGGAAGAGTGTAACAGAAAAAACAGACAGGCTGGTAGGTCATATTTTGAGACATGCAGTATTTGTATTAGTGGAGGGTACAGTCGAAGGTAACAACTGTAATGGGAAGCAGAGATTAGAATATATGAAGCAGAAGAAAAAGGTTGGGAATATGTTGCTAATCTGGATAAAAGCTATCCAAATCTATTCGTTAGTTTTAAGTGAAAGACAATTGGACAGACAGATTCATCATGGGTTAATGTTGTGTCACATTGTTTTCTTACTGTGTCTTGGTTTCAAAATATAGTTTTGGCCTATGTATGATTAGGAAATATGCTACTAATCTGTATAAAAAGTATTATATGTTACAATATATGACATAAGCTATCACTGAGGGGAGTTTCGTAAAAATCCACCCGTTAGTTTTTCGGTGAAGCCTGGGCAGACTGAGACAGATAAACAAAAATTGCAAATTTTACAGTTTTATGATATGTGTCTTTATACAGACACAACTTTTCTATAATTTTATTATGTAGTACAGACGTATCGTACATCTGATGCTTCGACGCCCTGTGGTGTGCAATCCACTTACCACAAACTACCGCTGTTTGCGACTTGAGTGGTGACAAGCGAGAGCTCGATGGACGATGGAGTGGAGGTCTTTCTGATGAAAGCCCGCCCTGCCTTGGCGCCGTGTGTTGGTTGGAAGGAGGCCAGGTGAGCGCCTGCATTCACCTGTCTGCGGCCAAGACACAATGGACCTACTCGACGAGTTATTATCTAGGGAGCAATTTTCTGTGACAGCAGAAGCGCTCACGTGGTTACCCACGACCGCTGACTGTAAATTTGTGCGTTGGTCTCGTGATTCAACCTGTTATGCTGCACATTAATGAACAGCATTCCAGGGGGGCTTCCAACAGGACATCTCTCGCGGCCATACCGCTGTTGTAACCAGACATGCTCTGCAGAGTATCGACATGGCTTGGTCTGCTTGATCAACATCTCCAATAGAGCATTGGTTGACAACTCCCCGTCATCCACAACTGGCACATTAACTGTTCCTGTAATGATCGACCAAGTGCAACAGGCATGGAACGCCATCCCACAAGCTGACATCCGGCGCCTGTACGACACAACGCATGCACGTTTGTATTCCTGCATTCAACATTCTGACGGTTACATAGGCTATTAATGTGAATGCATGTCACATCTGTGAAGGCTCTGCTCGCACATACATTAACCTGTAATCTTGCAACTTTAATAAATTGAATGCGTTACCAAGACAAATTTATTGCTAATATTTCACAACACTTTTATTATTTCTTGGTGCTGTTTTTTTTTCTTCAGTGTATATCTTTCTGGACACAACGTTTTTTTCTACATGCATGTTGGCTCCAATATCATTTCCTTAGCCTCTTCAGTTTTGCAATGATATACCCAGCTACTCTAGCTCTCTGATTACAAAATTAGTCAAACTCTCAGCTGTGGTTTTTTCGACAGTGAAGAAGCCATTAAAGTGTTCTTCAGTGTCAGCTGTATTTGTATTTAAAAATCTTACAATAAATGAGAGTTGCTCAACTCGACAACGTCACGAATACAATCAATAATAATCGAGTGATTTTTATTTTTTATGTTGTCAACAATTTGAGTCTTCGCGTGACTTGCCTTTAATTGTATAAGCTCATTTTTAATATTTTTTCCGAGATAGTGATCATTAATCATCTTGCCATCGTTTTAAATAAAGTCGCAATATTTGATCAAATAGAGCTACCAACGTTACTAAATATACAAAGTTGCCGCTGGTCTCGCTTGAATCGGAGTCAGATATTAATTTTTCTCTATAACTTTGAAGGACAAATTGTGAAATGCTAAAAACTTTACAATTCCAACTGCAAGCAGTCTTTCTAAAATATCTCTCCAAAGCTGTCTTTCTTGTTCAATTTGAGTTTGGGCTAGAGAGTTAATAGTGGAACAGCTTTTAATCTGCTCTCTAAATTTAACCATTTTGATATACAATCTTTGTGCTGCCGGCTAGATTCATGAGGCTGTATATAATCACGCAAGTGTTTCCAGTCACATACGCCTTTACTGGACCCAATCCTTGTGTTTTCTGTTCCAGTAAACGGCACCCTTTGTTTGTCCAATAAATCTTCCAACACATATCAAGCTTTCTACCATTAGCTAATATTTTACTGTAACAATATAACGCCGTCCATTATCATTTATGGTGGGAAAAAACAACTTTAACCAGATTTTACCTTTTAATATAATCTGAGTTTAATTTAATTTAATTTTAATCTAATTGCAATGGAGCACAGGCTCCGGTGGCAATTTCCCTACACACCCATCTTCCCCTTATCCTGCAGCCACCTACATTTGCCTCTAAAAATTTCAACTTTAAATTCTTTTAACGTTTTCAGTAAGTTATTCATCATTCCTTTTGGTAACTCATTCCAATCCCTGACACCCTTACCTAAAAAAGAAAATCTTCCCACACCCTTGTGCCTGAAATCGAGTGCCAGTTTGTGGTCATGGTTATCTTTTGGGCTACATCAGTAACTGTAAAGGACCACTATGCTTGCTCATTGTGAGGATTGAGATCTTCAGTTCCGCTAGTCATTCATGTGTTCATAGAAACTTGGCAGCGGCGCTGGTGCCAGGGAAAATGACTCATTATCATCGCTATTGTTACTACGTGGTAGCGGCATTCATCACGATGTTGAAGGAATAATTTTAATTGGATTAGGGTTAGAGTGCAATAAATCATCACTTTCGGTCAATGAAGGGTTTTTAGAGGTTTCTTGATCTTTACGGTCTGTATTTAAATCAAAATATTAATGATCTCATCCTTCCTTAACAAAAATATAGAGTGAATGGAAAGTAACCTCAAACAAAATAAACACATCAAGTGCGAAGTGATTGAGGTTTGATATTTCATTGTCATAACGCTCAGAAACGTGAGAATCTTTCAATCCAATATAGTCTTTGAAAAATTTTAAATGATAGGTTGTTAAGGCTGCGTTTGGATACTATTTCTGTACTTAAAAGATGAGAGAGTTGATAACATGAGTCGAGCAAAGAAAATATTTGTACGTACATTATAACCTTCTTAGATTATAAAGGTATGCGAAAAATATTGAGCAATACTCTATAATAGAGTATGGTTTTACAGTCAAATTACAAAAAATATTGTTATTCGCAGATAAATTAATAATTTTGATATCATTAAACTTACTTTATATACGAATGTGACATTGAAGAAATTTAAATGAAATTTTTTATTTAAGCACTTATTAATATTAATATACACTTTACTATAAGTTGACCAACTTTATTTTAGTGCTAAAACTAATAGCTAAGAATAAAATCAAATTATTGAAATATAAACTTTTTTTCTATTCGGGTTGTTTCACGAATGCTCTCCAAGAACAAGGCCCTCAGCGATTATTATCATTAATGTAATTGGAATGGAGTTCACACTCCGGTGGAAATTTCTCAACTCATCCAATTACTCCTTTTTATTTTATTTTTTAAGTGTCTTTTGTGATTGGAGTGTTAAATTCCTTCCCCATTTACGTTTCCGATTTACAAATGCCCTATTCACCACCCTCTAATGCCGCCACTGTCACTTGCGATAATTTCTGTGTTCGCATCACTTAAAATATTTTAAATTCCACAACGTTCCATGATGGCTTAAATTCTACATGTTTGAAAATTCAGCACCCCTCCTTCGCGATCACGAAACCAACAGACCCAGTGACTGCCTAGTAAACGACTTCTCGCCCTGTCCGGATTTCCAGGGTTCCTTCAAGGCTAGACAGTCTATTATTTCCTATTTTTAATCCGATCATTTTCAAACTTTGGCATTTTGTAGATAATTTTATGCTGAGTATTAATTATAACGTGTTATAAATTTTGTTGTAAATCGCTTTAGTTAACGCTATTAATTTTACAAGTTATATTTTAATTATTTGTTTTTATCCTTTCCACAACTTATTTTCCTGCAGAGATTTTACTATCACAGAATTCCTTTCATTCTCTTCCTACTTCTGCCTTGGTGAAGCACCATCAAAACCTAAAAACATCAATGTCCCACTTGCTACATTTTACTTTAAAATGAAACTTACTCAGTTTTCTTAGAATTCTCTGCTCTATCTCCTGGTAGCTATTTTTCTCTTCGAAACTCTTTCTTCTTCGTTATAATTTCCACATGTATAGATTCATGATGTTGAAACTGATGAAGTATTTTATGACGAACTCAACAAATACGAACACGAAAATTTCAGTTTTTAACCCTTAAATTTCAAACTTACTGACAAACCGTTATTATATACTTGTTCTATGAATTTTTTAATATCGTTTGAGCCTATTTTCACCCTCTTGGCTATTTTAGTAAGAAAATTTACTTTCTTTACTTTTTTTTCGAAACATATTTAGAACTTACTTACGAACTCTTATTTTCGTCAGAATGTATTTATCGATGTAGATAAACTATTACGATAGTTAAATTTGGATTATCTCTTTTAAATCAGTGACTTTACGTTGTTTATATGATTTTATTGTTTGCAGATTTTATATAGATTTCGCTTACAAATCGCTCTATCTCTTTTAATAAAATTTCTAGAAAATAGAACCCGTTCATCAAAATGCTTGTACTATTTTTTTTAAATTTTACTATTTAATTTAATTGCAATGGAGCACACGCTACGGTGGCAATTTCCCTACACACCCAACTTCCCCCTATCCTGCACCCACCTGCATTTGCCCTCTACAAATTTTAACTTTAAATTCTTTTAACGTTTTCGGTAAGTTACTATCTGCGAAAATGAATGCAGAAACATTTCTACCTTAAGATTGTTATGTTTCCTTATTTTGACTGAATTTTGAATTGAAAGTTTCTGCTTACATTATTTATTTTTTGTATTAAATACTTTGAATGATCCCTTTTTATAGATATAGAAAGTTTATTCAGTCATGACAATACCCAACGCTTTTTGAATAAGTCATGTGCCAAGTCTTATAGAATGCAGAATGGTAACTCAGTTAAGCATTACAATAAAAATTCTAGGAGTAATCCATAGATTCCTGTCCTTCTGCTGGATTATTCTTTTAGCTTACCATTTGCACGAAAATATTTCAACCAACTCCAGCATTCTCTTCACCCTCCTCCTGTCTCCCAATGCCTCCCGTTTAAGATCCTACATCATATCAGTTACTGATAAATTACGTGAGGTGAAATAGGGGGGAGGGGGGGAGGTGCGGCGAAATCTCACGTGAGGTTTTGGGAAAAAAAGGTCTACTAACGTAAGTATGGGTTTAACCGGATTTTGAAGGGTGAAAAGTCTCAAAAAGTTTCGAGGACGATTTCCAGGGGGGAGGTTGCCACGGACCAGATCTCACCAGAGGGGGGGGGGGGGGTCCGTAATTTATGCTTGCCCCCTGACAGACAATCCATCACATCGTTTCTGACTGTCCCTTGTCGAGCTTACAAAGAGACGATATTGGAAATACACGATGCGTCGATCAGTGCAGTTGACTGGCTAAAAACATTAGATTTAGAGTTATAAAATTGTACAAGCTTGTGATATGCAAATCTGTCATTACCTTTTGTGCATATTATTATATATCATACAATAAATAAATAATTATATTTTTCTAAGGCATTCGAAAGAATGAGCAATAAAATGGTTTTAAATAAACTGATAACTATTGGATTGGATGAAAAAGATACTAGCTAGTTTGAGAAATTCTTAAAAGCCGGAAGCAAAATATTAGAGTAGGAAATGTTATATATATATATATTTTTTTTTTTTTTTTTTTTTTTGCTGTCGTCAGTCTTTAGACTGGTTTGATGCAATCCTCCATCCCTTCCTATCCTGTGCTAACCTCTTCATTTCTACATACCCCTTACAACCCACGTCCTCAATTATCTGCTTCATATATTCTAATCTCTGTCTACCTCTACAGTTCATACCTTCAACTGTTCCCTCCACTAACAAATTAACCAATCCAGCATGTCTCAAAATATGACCTACCAGCCTGTCTCTTCTTCCTGTAAGCTTCTTCCATAAACTTCTTTTCTCACCCATCATTTCCAAAACTCGTTCATTTCTTACTTTGTCTGTCCACCTAATTTTCAGCATTCTTCTGTAGCACCACATTTCAAATGCTTCAAGTTTCTTTCTTTCCGGTATTCCTAAAGTCCATGTTTCGCTACCGTAAAGAGCTGTGCTCCACACATAGAGTTTTAAGAAATTCTTTCTAATTCCTAGATCAATATTTGAAACTAAAACGTATCTCTTTTTGATGAAGGCTCTTTTTGCTAGTGCTATTCTGCTTTTAACATCATTCCTGCTTCGGCCATCGGTTGTAATTTTGCTTCCCAAGTAACAGAACTCACTCACTTCTCCTATTGCATCAGATCCTATTTTTATATTTAATCTGCTAGTATTGGTGTCATTTCTGCTACATTTCATCACTTTTGTTTTACTTTGATTTATATTCAGTCCAAAATCTTCCTTCAGTATTTCGTTCATGCCATTCAATAACTTCTCAATATCTTCAGCCCTCTCTGCTAATAAGACAATGTCGTCAGCAAATCGTAGCATACTGATTTTTTCTCCCTGAAAACTTATGCCACATGGAAATTTTTCTTTGACTTTCTTCATTGCTTCTTCTACATACAAGTTGAATATTAACGGGGATAGACTACAACCTTGTCGCACACCCTTTTTAACTGATGCATGTCTCTCGCGATTCTCTACTTTTATTACAGCCACTTGATTCTTATATAGTTTATAGAGTATTCTTCTATCTCGATACTTTAGACCTGACTTCTTTAAAATTTTGAACATCTTGTCCCACCTAACATTATCAAAAGCTTTTTCTAAATCAACAAATGCCATAAAAGTATCTTTGTTTTTCTTGATCCGCCCTTCAAGTATTAATCTCAAAGACAGAATTGCTTCCCTTGTACCGCGATTTTTCCTAAACCCAAACTGATCTTCACCTACTATCTCTTCTACTACCCTTTCCATCCTTCTGTATATTATTCTGGTCAGTAATTTTGAAGCATGTGATGTTAGACTAATTGTGCGATAATTCTCACATTTGTCGGCTTGTGCTTTCTTTGGAAGTGTGAAGATGATATTTTTATTAAAATCAGTTGGAATTTCTCCTGTTTCATAACTTTTTGATATCAGCTTGAATAATCTTTCGATTCCTTCCTCTCCTAGAGATTTAAGAAGTTCTGCAGGGATCTCATCAATTCCAACTGCCTTATTTGCTTTCAAGTCATTCAGAGCTTTATTAAATTCTGTCCTCAAAACAGGATCTCCTAAGTCATCAATGTCGACATCGCCTTCCTTTTCCAATACACTATTGTTCAAGTCGTCTCCATCATACAGTTTCTCAATGTATTCCTTCCATCGGTTAGCTCTATCTTCTGAGCATAAAAGAGGTTTCCCATCGGCAGTTTTAATGTTCATACCTCTTTTCTTCATTTCTCCAAAATTCTGTTTGATATTTCTATATGCAACATCTACTTTTCCTATGACCATTTCCTTTTCTACTTCTTCACACTTTTCTTGTAGCCATTTTTCTTTTGCTATTTTGCATTTCCTATTTATTTGATTTCTAAATTGCCTGTACTGCTCTCTTCCTGCTTCATCCTGAGCATGTTTGTACCTTCTTCTCTGATCCATCAGCTGCAAAATTTCTTCTGTGATCCAAGGTTTTCGGGCAGCTTGTTCCCTAAAGCCTAAGGTTTCTTTGCCAGCTTTCATTATTTCGGTCTTTAATGCATTCCATTCGTCCTCGGTTGAGCTCCTTTCACAGTTAATTCTTAGACCTAAGTCTACCATTTCTGCAAATTTTTCTCTTGTGCTAGATTGTTTCAGTTTATTCACTTCCAGTCTGTTCTGCTTATACTGCTTTCTTATTCGCTTGAATTTCAGCCTGCACTTCATTACTATCAAATTATGGTCCGAGTCTATGTCTGCTCCTGGGTACGCTTTACAGTCTAGTACTTGATTCCTGAATCTCTGTTTGACCATGATATAATCTAGCTGATATATATATATAAAAAAAATAGACGTGTGTTTTCCTATATTTCACTTTTCAGCTATTACTACCTAACACAGATCACTGGTGTTTGTGTGTGGGCTCATCCCCATTTGTGTATTTAGTAGTCACATCTGCCATGTCCTGTTCGAACCTGATTGATGTTCTTCCTTTGTCGTCTGCGGAGATCAAATCCTTGTAACCATACTCAACGGTCCTCAACTAGATTTTTATAGGCTAGCTTGGCTGCTCCCACTGAGTTATCCACAGCTTATTGATGTTGAACGAGGACTCTGTAAGGTTGACTGCTGTGCACCACGGAGGTTTCCTCGATTTCGAGCGTTGGTGTTTTGCTTGAGTAATATCTTGCAGGAATGACACGCAAAATTGTGAAGCGTTCCACATTTTGGAGGGTCTAAGTTCCTTCACGTCCGAAGGTAACAATTGCCCTATACGTGTCCCTTGGGTGTGTTAAGAAAGAAACAGCGATAAGATGAGACCAAACCGTTAGAATAGACCCCTGGGTCTAAGGATACACAATAAGGAGCCAAAGGGTTATTTTCAGGACCTACAAGTTCGTAGAATTGGAAAGATCTAGTGCTACACTAACAACTTGGCCTCCCTTGTCAAATTCATCTGAAATATCTTGCATATAACCTACCAGCTGAGATTCACATGAACATCCTTGTCTAAAGCTATATTTTCGATGTGTAAACAAGTTTCTTTCCTCACAGACATTTCTGAATTAGATGTATATCAATCTCTCCATCATTTTGCCTATTACTGATGTCAAACTAATTGGCCTGTAATCTTCAACCCTATTTGTCATCCGTCCTTTGTGAACCGGTTCTTCTATCGCGGATTTCCACTCCTCTGGTAAGCAGCGAGACTCCAGACTCATCTTAAATAACATTTTCAGGTAAGGTACAATGTCTTTAATACATCTGTAACAATGTTATCTACACCAGCCACTTTGCGTTTTTTTTTTTTTTTTTTTTTTTTTTTTTTTTTTTTTTTTTTGTACTTTCAGTTCTTTTATAATTTACTGAGAATCTAATCCAAATTTTTTCATTTCCCTAATTTATGCTTATTTGGAGACACTTCTCGGACTTGTTTCCTCCTATCACAGGATGAGTGTCTAGTGGTCTTATTAAACCAGTCACTCAATTTCTCTGTCTTTTTAAAATCCTCAGTGTCTTCGACTCGATTCTTATCTACAATTTTCTGAATACCTTCCCTTCCCCTCAGATTATCTTATTTATATCCTAAGTTTGTAATTAGCATTTCAAAAATGTTGTTTTATTTTTTTCGGAACTTTCGTTCCCGAAATTCTGCAGTCACAAGTATTTGAAAAAAAAGCATATCTGATTTCAAAAAATATAAATAATTATTCATAAACTCTCCATACAATTTCAATTGTGTTACTATTAACATCTAAGGACATGAGATTTCACATTATGGCGGGAAGTCGATTGTTTGGTGTCTGGTGATATCGATTTTTCACTGCAACTGTTTTACGACTTTCTCGATGTGAGAGTCAAATCGTTCGTTACCTCGTTATTGTTTTACGACTGTTCGATGCAAGAGTCAAATCGTTCATCACAATTGGCATCTGTCGAGAGTTTTGTTTATGTTTGGTGAAAGCTTCGATATAATTACTGTTCAGAATTCAAACTATGCGTCACACTGATGCTTTATACCAGGGGTCTCCAAACTACGGCCCGCGGGCCACATCCGGCCCGCGGACAGATTTTGTCCGGCCCGCGGAGAGCTAAACTTTTGGAGACCTTTTTTTTTTTTTTTTTTTTTTAAGGTCCCACCCTAGCGCGAATTGTAGACCTTTTTTTTTTTTTTTTTTTTAGCTCTAGCAAATTAAGTTTAGTTTACTGAAGTTTTCTAATTTTATGTTGGTTTTTTGGCCCTCGGAACTTACTGGAGTAATCAGTATGGCCCTAAGGCTGAAAAGTTTGGAGACCCCTGCTTTATACCATCATAATGTTGAGTTGAGTGCCTGGCGTAATTAGTGCTGAATTTAAATTACTCACAATGAAAGAGGGTAATATGGAAAACATTTCTCTTATGAAAGACAAGGTCACTTATTGACTGGACAGGCAGTGTAGAATTGGTGATTATTATTTTTATTATTGTTGCTAACTATTATGAACTGATAGTACAGTGAATGTGTATTTGTAGGGTATTGGGAACATTATCTAAATGATTCTTAGATGATTATGAATGCAATTTAACACGCCAAATGCACATTTAAAATTCCATAAACCTTTACTAACCGAGGCCAAAGTAACATTAACCACAAGTGTTTCCCGCTAGGGCCCGGAAGACGCGGGATAAAATCCCCGCTAGGCCATCCATGGATTCCCGAAATCATCCCAGACAAATGCCGGGATTGTTCCTGCAAATGTCCAGGGCCGAATTCCTTTCGTTCCTTTTCCTGGATTACTGGATATCGCGATTCCGATTGGAATCGTTGTAGTAATACAACAGTAGTCAAACGCAAGACACCGCAAAATACTTTTCGAAGTACACACTTTGACAATAAATTTGGCCGCCGCTGAAAAATTCTATCACTCTTATTTTGTATAATCTGACATCAATGTCATCCCAGAAAACGGTAATGTGTGGATCAAATACATAGATGCTATAGCTATGATCCTGAATCACAGGGAAAACCACCTCCTAGATTTTATTTGTTTCCTTAACAATAGCCATTCCATCAGTTTCACCTGGACTTATTTCCAAACTCACCACCTTTCTCGGTGTGGACATTTCCCTATGAGACAGTGTCTTTCACATCTCTGCATGTTAACCACACTGACAGTTGCCATCCCCTCCACAACTAACGTTCCGGGAGATCGTGATTCTACTACACTACCACACACCAATGATGCCATAATACTGCGGTAGTTAATTGCAAGCAGTAATTCCTTGGTAATACAGCCTGTAGCATTATTTTCAAGCAGAAAGTAGGTTATAATACACCCTGGACCAACGTATAACCATTAAATGTTCTTCGGAAAGGATTTCAAGTGGTGCCTTATGTATGGCCATTGCAGTATTATGACGACAATTCCTTGCGGAATCGAGATCTCCAATAATCCCATGTTCCCTTACTTATAGTCTCACAATCTGTGTCGGATGCATTCAAAACCTCAAACAACCCCCTCCTCCCCATCCCCCAATCCTGATCTTGTACAAAAACAAATCTCTCTTATTACCACCCACCATTTGCACAACTCGTGTTCCACACCCCCAAGTTCACCACAGACCCACATTCGTCACTCAGTTCTCTCTGGATTCCATTAACGGATCTGTCACCATGGACGTGATTTTCTGTTTCTTCACTGAAATGGAAATACTCCTGCCCAAAGGCCCATCCACCGCATGATGCATGTGCATTCAGCAGACCTACCAAGAAAGGCTCTCCTGATCAGGTGACAAATTATAGACCTGTATCCCAGTTAAGTGTCTTCTCAAAAATATTAGAAAAACTATTCCTTGACAGACTCCTTAAGTTTATAAACAAGTACACATTGCTTTCTACTCAACAGCATGGATTCAGAAAAAATAAATCTACACACACTGTAATATTTGAATTCTTAGAATCTGTTATAAAAGCTTTGGATGGAAATGATATGGCCGCAGGTATTTTCCTGGACCTATCAAAGGCATTTGATATAATATATCACAGTATACTGCTAACTAAACTAGAAAAAATGGGAATAAGAGGAAATACAAAAAACTGGATCAAATCTTATCTTGAAAATCGCAAACAAAGAGTAACTGTAGACCATGAAACAACATACCAAAAACATAATATAAGAGAAAAATTTACCTCAAATGAACAGTTTTTAAAGTATGGACCCCAACGCTCAGTGCTAGGACCTATATTATTTCTAATTTATATCGATGATCTCACAAGAACTGTTCATTCAGAAGATACAGTTCAGTTTGCAGATGACACAAGTGTTTTACTCACCTCACAAAATTTAGAAAGTTTAGAATTAAAAGCAAATAAAACTATGAGTGAGCTCAAAAACTGGTTTGACACAAACAATCTAATTTTAAATGAGGAAAAAAATGTTTGAATTTTTCTGTACCCCACTCAGTTAGCAAAAACAATATTCAGGTAGCCATAAATGATAAAGATCTAAAGAATGTAAAAGAAACGAAATTCTTGGGCTTATGGGTACAACAAAACATGAATTGGGATGTACACACAAGCAAATTGGCTACAAGACTGTCTTCAGTGTGTTATGGACTGAGAATCCTTAGGAATACTACCAGTATAAATACCGTAATACAAGCATACTATGGCCAATTCCACTTACTGTTAAGATATGGAATTATTTTCTGGGGTAACTCGTCACAAAGCACTAATATATTTAGGATGCAAAAACGAGCAATGAGAACCATATGTTGCCTAAAAAGATCAGAATCATGTCGAATACATTTCATAAACCTTGCCATATTAAATGTTCCATGCCTGTACATCTATGAAATAATTATCTTCACAAGAGAGTATCTCTTAAAAAACAACAAAATAATAAAAAATAATATGCTACATAATCACTTCACTAGAGGGCATTCAGACATCCACAAAAATGTTTGCAGGACTACAACATATCAAAAAAGTATTTTAAATTCTGGAATAGCACTCTATAATAAAATCCAAGAGGAAGTAAAAAATGCTTCCTGTAGCTCATTTAAAATAAAAGTAAAGGCATTTCTAGTGAGACACAGTTTTTACTCTATTGGTGAATATATGGACTCATAAAAAATATTCTATGAATATTAACTTTGTATCTTGTCTGCATGTATACTTGTTTGTCATCATATTATCCATCATCTGTACAAATCCCTGTACAAATCCCATCATCTCATAAGTATATGTATCATCAATTCATTAAAATGACTTGTCTAATGTCAGTATGTACACCTGTACTATAAATTGACCAAATGGACCAATAAAAAATCAAATCAAATCTCAAGCCACAAATACCTCCCCACTCTCGTATACTATCAGATAGATCTTTGTGCTGCAATAGACGCCGTTGCAGGTACCACAAACTGTTCCAGTCTTACAACAAGGGAACCTTCTCATTATTATTGGGCTCGCCACAGTACTCGCCTCATTTACCAGCTTACACACCTCCGCTGCGCAGCTCCTTACATCATCCTCATCAAGGGAGCGTCCATAAACTAGGCGGCTCCATTTTGGTCTTCTGTGAACCCCCCCCCCCTCCTCCCCACGTAGCCTGCTGTGGCTTATTGCTCTACCTCCTCCCTGTCCCCGCATAGCACTTAGCTTTCTTCCCTATTGTTTACAGAAGACTTTTGTGCTGTTTTCTCCTATCAAACTATCGTAAATTACATACAAAAATAATTAATGACAGAAATAAATATTCACATGCTGTTGTGTGTTCAGTATCTTATTTTAACTGTGACAAATAATATGAATGAAAAGCTACGTGCCTAGCCTCGGAACCCCCCCCCCCTCTCCCCTCCCAGATCTAGCCACGTAATTTATGTATGCTCCCTGATCACCTGTCTATCAGGACGAGCGTCCTCAGGCAAACGGTTCATACTGTCAGTGCATATCACACAGGGGTAGCCCATACCAGCTCAGTTACTGGTAATAATCCCAACACCTGTTTTACAGTGACAGCTGTCGGGGTTGTTCCTGATACCACTCCCCCTCCAGAAAGGCATAGATGGCGACTGGCCTCCCAACATGTTTTAGACACCGTGCATCACCCTAGCCACAACCTCTCTGGAGACCACACCTCAAAACCTAACACTTTTTTCAATATTAGATATTTTTTATTTTTGCTAAGTGAGATAAGATAGTAATGTGTTTATTTTACTACATTTTATTTTACTTTGAGCAATCAATACTGACACTGTGCTTTCCTGTAATTTTCATTAGTAAATGTGTTCCTCCTCCATTGCTATCTCCACACTTCCCACCGGCTTCATCTTTGCCTTCAGTCAAGTGATAAGTCCCGGTGTGAATGAAACTTAAAGTCTACTGGAGATCACGATTCGGCTATAATAACATGCAGTAATATCGTTGGAATACTGCTGTATTCAATCGCGAGTCGTATTATTTTCAAGTAGTAATTCTGTTGCAATAGAGCCTGGACCATTATTTTCAAGCAAAAAATAGGTTGTAATACAGCCTGCAAAAGCATGAAATCATTAAACGTACTTCAGAAAGAATTTCTAGTGGAGTCTTGCATTTGATCACTGATGTATTATGATGCCAACTCCTGGCGGAATTGTGATCTCCAGTAATCCCAAAACTTATACCCCCTTCTGTTATGCCCTTCTCTAGTCATGAATATGGCCTATGCTAGGGTTACCAGTATTTTTTCTCTAAATCCAGGGACGCCTCACAACTTTTTCACCAAAATCTGGGGATGCTTTCGGCATTTGTCATAATTACATGATGTACTTTTATAAGTTATATGATTAAAGGTTGGGTTAACTTAAAAGCCACATATTGCTTATATTTTAAATGAGGATCACAGTTAGCCATGTTGTACACAGCAAGGAGACTTGACTTTCCAAAGCTGTTGTGTCCAAGACACAGTATCCTTGTAATTTTCTTTTAATCCTAGGCACGTATAAGGAAAGAAGTGCACTGCATATCTCTTGCTTTAAACGAATGCATTAGCAAATCATGGCTTTTAAAGAATTCTCTCATGATTAAAAAAATATGTTCTGAGGACAACAGTAAAAATCCGGGGACATTGCAGGGACGAAATCTGTCCGAGGACAGGGAGCTAAATACGGGGACTGTCCCCAGCAAACGGGGACGTCTGGCAACCCTAACCTATGCTGAAATATTGTAGAGTGTTTGTGTTTCATCTGTTGATGTTTTCACCTGTGGGATTGGTGGGCACATGGAATTATGAGAAAAAAATAATTTCTCTTTTGATGGTTTTGGTTGCTGGACTAGATTCTAAGTTTTTTTTTAAACACATTTTGTTATGTGCTCTTTATGTGTTTTGAACTTACCCCAAAGCATCACAACTGTTGTATTTTCTTCATCATTGTACATAATACAGTTTGCTGTGCCACATTTCTAATACATCCTACAAGTATTAAAAGAGGACAGGTGAAGATCTGTATTGAAGTATGACAGGCACATTTGAAGAAAGTGTAGTTAAAAAAATATAATGAACATTTCTCACTATTCTGCAAATTAAGGTGATGTGTCAATAAGATTAATGTCTTCTTGATTATTTTGTATATTACCTTGTCTCACAGCTTGTTAATGATAGTAGACCTATATCTGATTTTGCAGTAACGATCACAGTTGGTGGACAATGTGACTGATTATAAAGCTGAATTGTGGGCTGAACATTACAGAGGTATCTGTGCCTATAGCCCATCTGGTCCCGGTTTCTTAAACTCGTGTAACCCTAGCTCCTAAAGTCTTCCTGTAGCTTTGAAGCTGGCCTTCCACAAATCCTTTTAATGTAGCCGGTATACGTGATTCACTAATTGATTTAGGAAATCTTCATATTTTCAGTGAAAACTAACTGTATTTCATATTTATTTTCAGATATGAAATGGAAGCTAAAATAAAAATAGAGACGGTAACAATTGACGACTGCGAGATGCTGCCAGAGATAAAGTGTAAGTATGAGCTGCTTTATGTCGGCCAAGGAAGGGGCCTGGAATTGAACCATCGCTTGCCGAACATGACAGCTGGAATTCAGAGTGAAGCAGGAAACTCTCTGAGTCGCTGAGACTGTTACGTGAGGCAGTCTGCATGCTTTATTCAGATTCCCAAAAATCACTTTAAGAAAATGCTGGGACAGTTGCGAGCACCTCAAAATTTGTTAAATTCTAAACCTCATTGCTACAGGATAGGGGGGACGGGAATCGTACAGAAGCCGATACTACAGCTTATATCCGAATACATGGCGATTTAATATCTAAAAACTGACTCAACATGTAATAACAGCTTTAGGCAGACCTCCAGTGATAGAAAGTAGTCTTTAAACTCACCTAAATCGTAGTAATCCTCAAGAATCCAGCTTGTAAACACTTTATCTTTGTTTCGAGATAACTTTAAAAGTGATTTTATTTCCATAGTTTAAACCGAACCCTTTTCTCTCAGAAGGTTAAATCGTTGAGAGTGGAAACTATGTTAATTTGCAGTTGAATTTATTTCCAAGGTGTATTCATGGTCTAAAATTTTTAATTTTGAAGAAATCCATTAGGAGGTGCAAGTCGGTAGTTAAGGAGATCGAGGCTTACTGTACCCCAGGAATAGCCTGATCCCTCACACAGTCCTGTACGAGGCCGCAGCCAAATTCCTCGCCATTCCGTACCCACAATTGTCTCCTGATTCTAATGAAATTGATACGAGGTGTGTTAGAAAAGTAATGAGACTGATTTCATACTAACCAAAGTTTTTATTATTTTCAAACAACAATGTTATCCCCTTCAAAGTAGTTCCCTTGGGCAGCTATACATCGGCGGAGTCGTGATTCCCACTCTTGGTAGCAGCGCTGGAAGTCTTCAATTGGTATGGCTTTCAACTGGTCGGTCACAGTCTTTAGAATGTTCTCCAGAGTTCCAAAATGACGTCCTTTTAGGACATGTTTCAATTTCGGGAAGAGGAAAAAGTCACAAGGACTTAAATCAGGTGAATAGGGGGTTAAGGAACAACAGTAATGCATTTCGAGGTCAAAAATTCACGGATGAAAATGGCCGTGTGACACGGAGCATTGTCATGATGAAGCATCCACTTGTCTGCAACTTCTGGTCTCACACGGATCACTCTTTTCCTCAACTTTTCAAGGACACTTTTATAAAACACTTGGTTGACAGTTTGTCCTGGTGGAACAAATTCTTTGTGCACGATACCCTTCCTGTCAAAAAAACAAATCAGCATGGTCTTGATCTTTGATTTGCTCATTCGACATTTCTTCGTGTTCTCGGCCTTCCAAAAATGATTTGTGCCAGCGGAAAACTTGTGCTCTCGATAAGCACTGTTCCCATAGGCCTGTTTCAACTTTACAAAAGTCACACTCGCGGATTCACCAAGTTTAACACAAAACTTTATCGCACAACGTTGCTCTAAATTCCGATGCTCCATTTCTGTGACGCACAATGAAAACACAACTTTATTAATGGCGCTGTCAAACTAATGTGTTAACTGTATGGAGTTTGTAACTCAGACTGAGGAAGTGGAAGGGATCAACAATCAGATTTAGCATCAGCCAGTAGACACAACAATGCCAGATCTCCCGCAGTGTTGCCAATCTCATTACTTTTCTAACAAACCTCGTAAGTTATCAAGCACACATTAAAAATAATTTAGTGAAGAATATGGGTTCCACATCTTGGTCTTTTTTGCTAAATGCTTTATACGTTGTTGAGGTTATTAGAGGCGGGAAGGGACTGGGGCAAGGAGTGGGAGGGAATTCAGACACGACCTTCTGAAGGAACCATTCCAGCATACGATTGGAGTGATTTCGTGTTACCGTAGAAAACCCCAGTGTAGACGTCTGGACAGGGGTTTCGAATCCACGTCCTCCCAGAATGCGAGGCCAGAGCGTTACTGTTCGCCCTGTCGTGGTCTGCTGAGGTTTTCCCCTTCCCTACATCGTCACATTTTACATTTTTTAAGAGTATTCACCAAAATATCATTAATTGTGTACGTCTGGGCTTTCCTGCCTTCACCTGTGGTAAGTTATGGGTTGTTTTCCCTATTCTTATAATCGGTAAGTCTCTGCTGTTATGAATTCTCAGCATATTTATTTATTTGCTCTGCCTTGCCGTCAGCTGTGCAGTGCTTTGTTTCTGTCTACAGAGCGTGGTGGGTTAGCGCTAACGCTCTGGCCTCACATTCGGGAGGAAGTGGGTTTGAATCTCCGTCCGGGCATCCAGATTTGGGTTTTCCACAAATCATCCAGGGGAATGCCAGGATGCTTCCTTTAAAAGACCGTAGCTGAATTCCTTTCTGTACCTTGTCGCTTGTCTCCAGTACTTCCTGCCTCCCTCTAATGACCTCAATGCTAATGAGGCTTAAAGCATAAGCAAAAAAAAAATCATTAGTTAAATTTACTACTCTGTACTTATCGTTTCTCTCAGTACAAATCCTCATGCATTTATCACTTAAAATGATGTTTTCTTGTTCCTTTATAATTTATATGTCCTTTTTTTCCACTTGTAATACTTTTATTGAAATCAAATGTTTTTCCCAGCTGTTTGAGTCTGAAATGAACTATTTTTTCTCTTAATTTCCGTTTGTATTTGAAGGTGTTTATCCCCTTTTCATTGGTTGACAGCAGTCCTTTCTCTATCATATTAAATTTATAGTGAGTTTGTTGTTGTTGTTGTTTAAGTTGGGAGCAAAATCTTGCTTTCTCTAGTTGTTAATCCTCAAGAATTTAGGTCTATCTTTAAAGATATTTTACTTCCAGATTTTATTATATTTTAGAAATAATCCATTAGCTCAAATAATTTCTTGCATCTCCTGCTGCTTACAGCAGTTCTCTGTTTCCTCTTTATGTTAATCAGCTGTTGTTTCATTCCACTGTATTCTGTTGTCAGGGGCGGATCCAGGATTTCGTTTCGGAGGGGTTCGAGTGGACTTTGGTTGGGGGGGAGGGGGCTTTGAGTCAGGCAAGGGTAGTCTATAGTTTCCTCAGATTGCCACCCCCCCTAAAAGATCAGGAGAGCTAAAAAAAAAAATCTCCAAAGTTACAATGTTGGGGGTGGACCTGGATACTTTTGGGGGTCTTGAGCCCCCCTCCCTCCTGGATCCTCCCGCCTGCTGTAATGAGTCAGTTCTGAAGGTTCACCATTTCTTGTTTTTGTAAGATTCTCGTATAGACCTCTTTCTTTGGATATTATCCCCTTTCTCTTTTTAAGTAGAGTTAACTGGTTTTGTTGTCATCCTTGCTTTGCTTCTGGTTGCATTTGAGATCAGGATACTCGCAGCCAAGAGGCAGACCCAAATGTGTGAACACTGTCGCATTGTCAGTGTCTCACCTCTTACGTGACTAAGTGTTTCTGCTGAAATTGTAAGGGTGTTCCTGCTTTGTCCTGGCATCCCTACCTTCATCTGTGGTAAGTGATGGGTTATTTTCTCTATCCTTCCATTTTCTTTTAAATTGTAAATGACTTGAGAAAGGACCTTACCTTTAAATGCTTACTTGATTAAAAGTTACCTCCTAAAATTTGGTGTT
The DNA here is from genome assembly GCA_031002005.1 of Vandiemenella viatica. NCBI lineage: Eukaryota > Metazoa > Arthropoda > Insecta > Orthoptera > Morabidae > Vandiemenella > Vandiemenella viatica. The sequence goes on from CM061918.1 coordinate 153,068,721, forward strand.
CAGTTTTTTGCAAGTTTTTCAGAATCATCTCACTGACTTTAATATTTACACCGTCATACATTACTTTCGTGCCCATTTATAAACTTTATCTTTTTCTTTAAAAATTTGTATAGGAAGAAACTAAACGTGGTGGGTGATCGGTTAACAGTCCGGCCTCGTATTTGGGAAGGTGCCTGTTCGAATCCCTGTCAGGGCATCCATATTTGGGTTTTCACGGTTTCCCCAAATCACTCCAGGCAAATGCCAGGAAGCTCGTTCAAGAGGCCATGGCCGAATTCCTTCCCATTCCTTGTTTTCACTCTGTTCCCACATCTAATGACCTCAACGTATACAAGGTGTAAATCCATAAGTAAAAAAAAAAAGAAGAAGAAAGTAACTGAGAGATTGCTAAAGAGACCAAAGATGTGTGTTGAGAGCAGGACTGAAGTGAAACTCTGCCTCGGGGGCCCTAATCATGGTACACGTAGAGCACACAGTACTGAAATAGAGAATCCCAGTTCAGTCTCGATGCTGTACGTAGAATCAGAAATATGCAGCCTGCTAACTGCAGCGAGGTCATCTGTTTCTTGGCAGAGATAAAAGCTTCATCATCATTATCACTGGGAACCCTCTCCAGTTTCCCGGTGTGTTACGAGCCTCGGTTGTTGTAGACGATCGTCTTCCACTGTCTCCTATCCAGAAAGTTTCTCTGTCCGTGGTATATTCCCAGTTCCGCCTCTTCTCTCTGCGTCCTCCTTCAGTTGGTCTGTCCATCTTCTTCTTGGTTTTCACACTGGAATTTTGCCTACTATCCAATTTTTGGTAGTCTTGTACTAGTCATTCTCTTGACATGCCCAAACCACTTAAGTCTTGATGACCTAATTTCTCTTCCATTGATTCCCTTTGCTCTAGGTTTGATCCCATCTCATCATTCTTTATGTGGTCACGTCTAGCTTTCCAGAGGGCTGTTCTAAGAAACTTCATTTCACACGCTTGGATCTTGCTAAGGTCCCTTGTTGTTAGTGTGCATATTTCCAAAGCATATGTGAGAATAGGAATGAGATAAAAGCTTGCAATGTGTAAATATAGTCTTGAAGTTATAAATTAAAGTAATAATGTGTAAAAAGTATAGTTGTATTTTTTACTTCTGTCTTTCTTCTTTGTTAAGTCAGAATATGTTGAATAAAATCAAAGTTTGGTTTTTCCTTATCTGCGTATGGACCGTTGAGACACAACAGAAATACTTTTTAGATTGAGCCAGGATATAATAGTTATAGTTTATACAAAAAATAATATTTTGTTCTTTGGGCATGGAAGTAGCTGAATAACAATTGCTCTTAGAGAGAGAAAAAAAATGTTGAGGCTACCATCTTGAAGAGTGATTACAGGGAGGTTGGAACTGCAAGGTTTGAACAGCGTTGTTGGGTATACGAGTTGCTGCTACAGATATTAGTCATTGCTGAAGAAAAAAAAAGAGAGAGAGAGAGAAAAAAAGGGAACCAGGCATTTTCAGATACTTGATCTCTCAGATGTAGTTCCTTGAGGAGATAAACAAATGCATGGTAATAAAATTTGAACCTGTTGAAAATAGAAAAGACTAGATCCTTTATAATAATCATAAAGACAAATAAATCAACGGTTATGCGTCACAGTGTGGTGTCGCGTCCAGCCCTGTTCAGGGCAGCTGGAAGTGACTGAGTGTAGTTAGGAGGATGCTCAGGGGGGGGGGGGGGGGCTACTGGTAGCAGTATACAATTCAGTTTATTGTGAAGCTGTGCATTACTTGGCTTATCATATCTATTTTTTTATGAAAAGAGATTGTAATTAATTTTGTTTAAAAAATGGCATATTTTTGGTTCTTGATCAAATTTGTTTACAAATTTCAGGATTGTTGAAGATCGTGATCCTGCAAGGAATTGGCATCATAATATTGCAGTAGTCAAACACAAGACACCACTATAAATACTTTCTGAATTACATCCAATGGTGTCATGCTGGTTTACGGTGATTTAAAAATTAATTTCCAGTTGAAAATAAAGATCCAGGCTGTATTACAACAGAATTACTGCTTGAAAGTAAAACATCTTGTGATTGACCGCAGCAGTTTTCTGATGTCATCAGTAAATGTTGTCGTAGTGGAATCACGGGCTCCAGTAGACGCCAAACTTCTACATTCACAAATACTGGTGTTGGAAAGAAATTTACAGCACAAAAATGAGAAAAATAGTAATTCTTAACCCATCTGTTCATTTTCATGTTGACAGATATGAACATGTTTGAGTGTATATAGTTTGAATATTTTGTTTGGCTTTGCTAGATTTAGGTTTTCACATAAAAAAATTTCCAGTTCATAACTTTTGATCAATACAAAATACTTCTGCTGATTTTTTTGTTTCATTTGTATATTAAAATGCAGTTTAAAACAGTTGTGTGGTATCAAATTGCAGAATTTATCAGCAAAACATTTTTCAGAATGTGTCGTGTAGTTTTTTTTTTGTTAAAGCATACTGTTTTTAGTGATCAACTTGTGTTTCACTTGGAGACTTCTATTCAAGAAAGTTCAGTTTTAACAAAAATAGTAATCTCAACTGGGCTGTGTGGTGAGAAACTTAAGGAATCTTCTTTAAAAATGACGTTAGCAGTGATTTCCTCCAGGTATCCAATGTGTTTCCATTTTACGTCGCAGTTAGTATTTGTTGTGAGTTTGAAGTCACTGTCACAGGGAAAGCTGCTTAGCCTGAACCAAGGTCAGAGCGTAACACTCCCTCCACATTATCAAGGCTCACTCCAGAAAGCCATCTGCTGTCAGCCTCATGCAGTCACCAGACATCTCACTGCCAGTCCTTGTTGGTTTTGGTTCACATTTCGTTAGTGCTGTGTTGATGTTACTGTTTTGTTTTCAGGTAAGAAAGAACCCATCATCGACCTGGTTCCCGCACTGCCGAGCTATTTGAAGACTGAACCGCAGGGTGAGTCTGAAAATAGTTACCACAACATATTGATTGTCTCTAACCAGAGACAATCACCAGTTTATGGATTTACCAATTCTTGGTCCAGCACTTCCTTTTATTCACAAAATTTGGAAAGATATAGAAACTTTGGCAATTATTATATAATTCCCACCCACTTTTTTTTCTGACTTCAAGAGAGGCCTGTATTGTTAGCAGAAATGCTATGGAATTATTCAATCATGTTCTGTGATATTATCTGTGGGTCCTTAACAGATAAATAGTAATACAGAAACTCATTATAAAACAATGGAGATAAATTTAAGTGTGTATAAAGTAATTGCCAGTGTATTATCAGGCCTTAATTGTCTGAGGAACAGTATTCAGAGGTGTTATTGATTATGGAGCATCCATAAACTAGGCTCAGTCTAAAGCAGGGAGGAGATTGGCGGGAAAGCTATGCTGGGCTACATGGGGGAAGAAAGGGGGGGGGAGTCTGAGGAAGCCAAACCCTGTAGCTTTTCGTTAATATTATTTGTCACAGTTAAAATCAGGACAGAACACTCAACGCATGTGGATATTTATTTCCATCATTTAATTATTTCTATCCCCCAGGCCTTAATTTCCATTAATATCTTTCATCCTCCACTGGCTAGCACAATAGATTCATATATTTTTATTTATTTATTTATATTTTTTACTATTATTTTTTAACCATTTTAATCTTTGTTATGATTTATACTTGCAGTTATATTATTGTTGCTCTCCCCACCACCTCTGACAGTTTATTTGATTCGATGAGTGGCTGCGTCAAATGCAAGTCTTGCGCAAGCCCAGCCAGTTACATCTGTTAACTTGAAAAAGGGTTTAACCCTGAAATATTGTTTTTTTCTTTGTTTGTGTGTTGTTGTGTGTTGCTGCTGCCCTCCTCCTTCAACTTTGGTGAGTGTTGGGTGTATTTCGTCTGTCCTTTCCATATAAATATTGCTCACGCATTACTTTCTTTCATTGTTACCTGTACGTATTTACAATAATCTGACAAGAGAAAACAGTACAAAATGTCTTCTGTAATCAATAAGGAAAAAAGCTACATGCCATTTGTGGGGTGGGGTGGAAGTCAAGGGCAAAAGCCACATTGGGCTATGTGGGGGGGGGGGGTTCACAGGAGGTCAAAATGGAGCCTCATAGGTTTATGGATGCTCCCTTCTAACCAAAATTCCTTTTTTTTGTCTCTACTATTCTTCATACTTCTTTCTTTTGTTTATTCCTTGCTGAATTTTTGGAGGCGTCAGAGATTTAGCTAATCCCGAGTGGGTGAACTATAATTCTGTCCGAGGCATTCAGCAGGGCGTGGGTTCAAGTCTTGATTCTCCTCAGTTTTCAATAACCAAGCAATCAAATGTCAGGATGGTTCTTTTAAAAAGGCAGTGGCCAAATACTTTCACATTCCTTGCCCCCAATCCTGTTTCACCTCCCCAACAAGTAAAACCCCAAGTAAAAGAACTGCAGTTAGGCTGTCTACATGTGTGTAAATGTGCACCAAACTGCTGAACACAATATGTAATCTTCACAAGGATCTTAAATTGTTAATTTTGTTAGATGAATGTTCTATTTTACATATTTTTAATAATCTACAACTAAATTTGAAATGTTTGGTTGGAAAGTGTTTAAAATTAAAGAGTAAACTCAAGGGTAGCCACAAAGAATAGTTACATTATCATTAAGAATTAAAATCTTAAAGTAACATTATTTGTAATTGAAAATATGTCATTTGCAGTGAAAAGTGAAGAAGAAAGTTCCCCAAGGAGCACAGAAGCAGATGACACTACGCTCTATGGGGAAGGTGAGTCCCAGCACGTGCTGTTAGTGTTGTTGAAACATTTTTCTATCGTTTTGCTTTAGGATGTGCGAAGGGTGATTTTTGTTTGCTCAGCTGTAGTTTGTTCACACAAAATCACTGGGGTAGAAGTTTTTAAAATCTGTCATACTGACCTGACATCCCATGTTTACCAACCCAACTAGATATCCTGTCCAGATCACCCTGCAACTTTTTATAGTCCTCTACTATTTTGATCCTCTTATATATCATTATGTCATCTGAAAACAATCTATTTTCCGACAGTAAACAATCAACACAATTATTCATTAATACATAGCAATGGTCCCAATACACTACCCTGTGGTACTCCCATTTCTTTTGATAGTGCATTTCCTACCTAATTTTCTGTTTGAAAGTGTTTTCTTGCAATACAATGCATTTGATGGTTTCTTATGTAAATTACTATTATTGATTACTCTAGTGCAGAGAAGTATTCACCTGGTGACCATTTCAAATTGCAACGTTTATAAAACCTTCACTGTTGCTGGTACAATCTGGATCCTAAAAATGACCTTATAAAGTGTATCCTTGTTATGTGAATTATTTCCCATGTGAAGTATAATCATAACTGGTTTTAACAATCATTCTGTCAGTTTTTTGCGGAACTTTTCAAAATTGCTTGCATTTACTAGACAAGAATTCTGTAAAATTTTCATCTTTATCAAGTAAGACCAAAGTCATTAAATAATAATCTGGGTCAAAAAGTCTCCAAAAAACTATCTTAAAGAAAAGTCGCACACTGGAATATAGTTCATAATGGAGTGGTTATATATGAAATTCGGAGTAAATTATTTGTATTGCCTTTTCCTTAGCATCATAAGAGTAAAAAGTATTTCTTTCATTTTGTTAAAAAATCTGTCAGACTGTAATACATGCTACAAAATATATGAAAAGGATGGAAGCAACCATCAAACCTTAAAGTGGATATATTGCTCAGCTTTATTGTCTTTTCTGTAGTTTTGATACATAAAGAACAAGGATGTATTAACAATACTGAATTACAACTTTCAGAATCAATGATAAAGTGTTTTTTAAATTTATAAAAATTAATGTGTGGCCAGTCAGACGATTATCATGATATCCAATTTTTGTTTGCCTAGCGATTTGTTTGAACTGATCGGTTTTTGGTGTACATTGTGGTTCTTGCATTTCAGGAGAGAGTCCCAACACACTGCCTTCACACCAACCAGCAGCGTCTGCCTTCCAAGGTAACCAACCAGTGTTTGCTGTCTAAAATTTTTCTCGTATTATTTTAATTATACAGTTGACAGAATGTTTTGTCGTTAGGACAGAATTTTAAAGTATCCTCTTTAAAAAAACTAAACCGAATGGTAGAAGTCAGCACATCACAAGTCCAAGTTGGTGTAAGGAGTACTGTGATGTTACACATAATGAGAAACACAGTACTGTACAGGACAATTAGTTGACGGTGTGTGCGCACATCACTACGTGTAGATGTTTTTTGGCTGACTTTACTTTTTATTTAAATAACAAAGGACTGGGAAAATGACTCATCGCTCACCAGAGTTGAAGGCTGCGACAAGTGAAACACATGAGACAAACAGAGTCATACGGTTCAGGAGGTGCGCATGTGCCGAGATTTACCACGCGAGTCACGTGGTGTGACCCAGTCCCCTAGCACATATGTAATGTGTAAAACTGAAGTATTGTATATGTTTTTGTTTGTCTCGTATATGTTTCACTCATCACAGCCTTCAACTTTGGTGAATGATGAGTCATTTTCCCTAAAGCTGTTTCTTTTTCCTTAATATCTTTACTTTTTATTTGTATTATTCCCATTCCCATCGTCATCTCAGACAGTTCGTTACCACTGGTTCTGAACACAAGTCTCTCGAGAGTCTTCCACTACTGTGTCTATCTCACTCCCTCCTACTCCCAGTATAGAACCCCTCATCTCCCGGTTAGAGTCAAGAATGATGCAATGTTGCACCCTGGACCACCACGGAAGCCACGGACATTGTGAGAACCCTGAAAGGCTCTGGGGAAGCTATTACACGTCCAACAAGCCATTATGGATATTATTGCTGCTTTAGAACAATATAAATAGACGTAAGAGTAATTATTTATTTATTGTATGGCAATATATTCACCATGACACTAATAAGCAAATAAATTAACATTATAAAGAACAAAAATGTAGGCCTAGTGTTTAAATGTTTTAAAACCGGTGTCCAGATTCTAAAGGTAGCCGACAGCACTTTCAGTCATTCCTCCCGCAGTGAGACTGTGCCAATCTATGCACGGAGCTCTTCCCGATTCGAAAAGACGGAGCAAGAAGATTTAGAACTAGTGACTGTAAAACCTCTAATTTTGTCGTACTTCTTTGCATACAATGGTTAAAGTGTCATTATTTTCAAGTCTGTTATTTCGTTTACGAATGATACGTGTCTTCTGATATGTCCGGTTCAGTGATACAGCTGGGTGACTATTTCTCTGTTGTGCAGGCAGTTTAAACTCTCCAGACACAGCAGGCGTCACCGTTCCAGCTCTCCCGACAGAGGCGAGAGCTTACCACCAAGAAGTCTTCCTGATCGACTCGGACGACGAGGACACGCCCGAAGCAGCTCGCGGTGACGGTGAGTACTCGGTTCTAAATGCAGTGCTGTGCTGTCAGAGTTAATAAGGGGAGGGGAGGAAAATTATAACCAAGGGAGGAAGGCAGCATCAGCACAAAATAATGTACAAGCACAAAACACACAATATTTTGAGGGTTAATCCTTTGCCCAGTGGAAAGAAACACGTGGCTCAGCTCACGCAAGCCTGGTGGTCAGTACAGCCACATGCACAATGAACTTGATAGCGGCGATAACATAATCACACACATTAATCTCCAAAAAAAAATAAAAAAATGGAACATTCAAAAGGGGAAATAATGACAGAAAAATAAATTTTTAAATCATTTCTCTCTCTCTCTCTCTCTCTCTATATATATATATATATAGTAACAAATAAATCAAGTTGCTAAGTAGTGGAAAGGAAACAAATTAGGATAGGGAAATGAGCCACCACTTACCTTTAGGTGATGGATGTGGGGCGCGAACACACAGAAAAGACACAAACACAAATAATAAGTAATTTTCGGGATAAACCCTTTGTCAACGAGAGAACATTATGAGAGGTGGGCGCAGCCAGAGACTGCCTCACAGAAAGACCGCCGGTCGAGAAAATGGTTGGGGTAAATTCAAACATCGGAACAGTATAGCTAATACCCGAGCATAGATAAATATCCAAACTAATCTCTGGCCATTGATGAGTAAAACTGGGTGAGAAAGGAATGTGTTATCTGCAATTGAGGCTTGCGAGGTGTATAGTCTGCAGGATGTATTGATAGGCCAGTCCCGCCTGCGGAGTTGAAATTGGGGTGTGGTATCTGGAGATACTCTAAAGGCACTCAACTCCACAGGTGGCAACTGGCCAATCAACATATTCTGCAGACTAAACATCCTCCAGGCCTCAATTTCAGACAAAACATTCCATCCTTGCTGGTCACTACATAAGTTTTATATATAGAGAGACTGTATTTCAAAATTTATTTTCTATTTCCACTTTTAAATGTCACATTTTTCTTTCCTGCGATTAATGTTTGCGATTATATTACCGTTGCTTCCCCCACCACCCCCAATGGTCATTATCATTCTGTGTGTGGCTATGTTGAATGTGAAGCTTGCAAGAGCATTGATAAAAGGCTTACCGTAAAATATTGTTTTTTTTTGTGTTTGTGTGTTGTTTTGTGTTGATGCTGCCCTCAACTTTGGTGAGTGTTGGGTATAATTTATCTTATTGCATCAGGGCAGTTCTTTCACTCCATTGTTACGAGAGTTAATACAAAATATTCAGATACAATTACACCCTCTCCACCAAACGTGGTGGGTGAGTGGTTAACGCTCTGGCCTCGCATTCGGGAGGACACCGGTCCGAATCCCCATCTGGGCACCCAGATTTGGGGTTCCCAAAATCACTCCAGGCAAATGCCGGGATTCTTCCTTTAAAAGGCTACGGCCGAATTCCTTCCCGTTCCTTTTACCTGGTCCCATCCTACCTCTAATGACCTCGATCTCGATGTGGTGTAAAGCCATAAGTAAAAAAAAAAAAAAAAAAAAAAAAAAATCCTCTTACTCATTTTTTTGAAATCTGTAGCTGTAGAAAGCCTAGACAGCTGATATGAATGGCTGAATTAGTTTAATTGCGATGGAGCACATACCCCAGTGCCAATTTCCCTATACAAACATTTTTGTCCTTTCTTGTACCTGGCTACATTTTCCCTCTACAAATGTTTTTTTTTTTTCCAATTCTTTCAGCATTTTTCATAAATTATTCATCATTTCCATTGACAATTTATTCCAAACCTCTTCCAATTTTCTAACACTCTTATGCCTGAAATCAAGTGCCAGCTTGTGGTCATGGTAATCCTTTTCCTTCATTGCACCTTTTCTAATCCTTTCACCATTACCTTTTCACACCTCATCACCAACATTCATCTTGTACACTCCCACCACTCTCTTCATCAACCTGCTGCCTTCCATCGAGTGGGCGCTTATGACCCTGTCGTCGACACGCCCTAAAACCTAAATAACAACAACAACAACAACAACCTTCCATTGAATCCCATTGATATTACCTTACAAACATTTCCCATTGATATTATTAGTGTGTGGTTACAGGATTATTAACTGAATGCCTTTGGGGTGAAGTATATCTGTATAACTTATACAGAGTGTTACTGTTTAGTCACTTTTTATGTTGTGAATCTCTTCTGATTAGGAGCTGAGAGTGGAGTGGCCGATGTAGCAGATCAGAAGACGGTGCCTCCTCCGACAGCAGGAACAGAGCTGCTCAACCCACCACGTGAGTGGCTGTTAGCATCCTCAACGTATTAAACTACTGCAAACAAAATGGTTAATTTTCTTATTTTCCACTTTCCATCTCTGTGTTTTCCTTTACTTTGTACAGAGGGCATTGTGTGTTTCTATTTGAAGCCAAATGTTACAAGATAAAATGTATATAACTGATATAATTCAATATAACATAATTTATACAGCAAAAAAAAAAAAAAAAAAAAAAAAACCAGAGAAATTGGGGTGATATGTGTTTAGTTTTGTGTTGGACAATAGTATGGCCAAGGCAATACAGGCTATTATTGCTGAGTTCAGTGATAATGCAGAAAATATCAAAGAGATCGCACATTTTGTTTCAGAGATCTTAATACAAATCTTAATAACTTCCTGCAGAGTCTATCAAACTCCTGTCTTTTTGACGTCTCAGAGGAATTAACTGAGCATATTTTAAAAGTCGTCTTTTAAGAGGGTGCTGTAATATTCAACATCTGCAATTCAAAGCTGTCATGAAATTTAAGTAGCACAAGGAAAGAGAAAACGTTGATCCTCATAAACTGATCTTCAAAAATAACTAACATTCTTTTTTTTATAATCAATGTGAAAATGATTTAAAATTTCAAAAAATCATAATAAATTATAAAATGTGAAGTTCTAAAGAGTTATTTAATGCAGACGACCAGTGGAAATGTATTCTGAAAACAAATGTTTGCATGGAGGTAGACTATGGTGGTTGTGTGGTGGAATCATGTATTATTTATTCAAAAAAAATAAGTTGAGGCTAAAAAAGCTGACACGCATCATCAGTAAATTATTACAACACACAAAAGCTGTTCACTCATCATCTGGCAGTGTTCAACATGTGGAGAACTGCTGAAAGATAATATCTAGCTGAAAAAAAAAGGACAATTGAAAAATTAGCCCGGCTAAACAGGAACTTCTTCCTCCTTCACCTGTCACTTTGGCTATTTTTCCTGTTGATTAAAAAAATCTGGACAGATTTTTACCGATCCTGGTAAATAATATTGATACCATGTCAGTAGCATGGGGGTGAGTGGAGGGGGCAGATCTCACATTTACATTGCAGTGGCCCTTTTCTCCCTCATCTCAGAAAATTTGTAAATCCACCACTGTATTATACTACCACATCTACAGGTGCTTACATATGTTAGGCTCAAAGACCAAAAACTCTCATTGACCAAAAAAAAAAGGACCACAATGTTATGGATTATCAGTATCTCGCTCTTTGTGTTTACGACGAATCAGTCCAGGCTGCATTTAATATACACGATTCTTTTTACCAGTCACATTACAAGGCTCAAAAAAAAAAAAAAAAAAAGAAAGGCATGAGTTGTCATGTGTGGAGAATTTGACCTGGAAAAATGCTAATTTCATGTTGTGACTTTTGAGTTAGCCACAATATGTTCTGGCTAGTTTTTTTTTTTTGTAAGTGCCATAACGTGTTGTGACCATTTTAAAGAAACCGGAATGCGTTGTGGTCACTTTTTTCACTCAACGAGTGTTTTGGCCTTTGAGCCTAACATGTGCATAAATAGGGAGTATTTACGTTAGTAATGTAATCTTTGTAAAATAATAGAAGGAAGATTAAAACAGCAGACATTTTGTTTACAGCAATGTACTATAATAAATATAAAAATTTAACTGATAAGTTACAGATATCCTTTGTTACTAGTGTTAATGTTTTAAACAGTGATAGATAAAGTAAGCTCACGGCATACCTATGCTGAATCTGCCTCAGCCTCGTCCACATGTTCGCTGGGCCTGTTGTTTGTAGAAGTGTATTAGCGTCACACTCCAGCTCGGGCCTATGTTAGGTATGACGAGGGCGTGATTAATGGGGTAGAAGCTTGGCGGTCGCATGTTTATAAGTTACTACGCATTATGCAAGTGTGCTTATATATAGATTCCTTGACATTTTGTTACGTTTGTGCATTTGTTGTTTTATGGTTGTTGGTTGCCAAGAGCGACACGGTTGAGTCACTATCTTGAATTCGTAAATTCCATATACGAACTGAGCAATATTAGAAAGAAGTCGGATGTAGATGTTAGCAGTTTCTGCTGGTATTGGTGAAAAATGTGAAATAATTAATTAATTGAATAAAAGTTATTATGAGGACAAATTTTGATGATGTATCTTTTTATAGTTAGATACTTTCTACATAAATAAATTAAAGAAGAAAAGGCAACCATTTTGAAGAGAATAAAGTTCAATTACAAAACTGCAGAAATGAGAGGCACCAGGCAGCAACGATGCACAAAGAAAAATAATACAAGCTTCCGATCATTCGTCTGCACAGTTTTGAGAACCATTCGTCATGTAGCCGGTACTTTGTACCTGAGATTTGTTGCTGGCCCCTTCGTCTCCCTCAGTTTTTCTAAATTTTTGGTGGCAGCACTGATGACATTATTTGCTGTATCTGTACCTCCCACATGATCAGGTGTTAATCTAACATATTGTGATTAATGCACTGGTTGACATTTGATCCTTTATCTGCACATCTAAATTTTGGTTTTCCACAGTTTTGTGAAATCACTGTAGGCAAATGTCTGGATAGTTCCCTGAATAGTTTGTGGCATAATTCTTACCCATTCCTTGACCCCCAAGTACTTTCACAACGTTAAAGGCTTAAAGGTTAATGAGCTGTTTATTGATAATAAAAATAAGTTATTGTTTCTTTGAGTTAATCTTATTTTTTATACCTATAGCATCTCTGTTTCTAGCTTTAACAAATGATAGGTTTTATTTCTGTGTCCGTAACATGATTGATATTGCATTACAATTGCTAGTACTTATATGCTTTTTATCATATTGTTTTCTTTTCTATTTAGTGAAGAGAAGTACCGACCAGTCACCTCTCCACTCCAGATCTTCCCCTAGGCCTGTACGGTGAGTCCCGTCACTATTCTGTTGTCAGACTCGTCTGTATCATGGTATTCAATGGTATGCCCTTAAATAATGAAATGATCCATAAACAGATCCTAGTCAATGAAAACCTTCGTGAAAAAAGTTCCCAAAGCAAGATTGCGATGGCTGGGACACGTCAAGTGGACGGACCCAATAAGAACAGCGAGGATATGGCTGGAAAAACAACTGATGGGTAAAAGACGAAGAGGCCGACTCAGAAGGAGATGGACTGATCTCGTGAAACTTGGCCTACAGGAGGAAGGTGCATCATGGTCCAGAGTCCAAGAAGAGGAAACACATGAGCACAGACAAAGGTGGCGAGCGCTCCTACACCGCACTAGGGAAACTGTAAACGGAAGAAGAAGATGACTTAAATAATGGAGCAAAGTTGGAAAAAGGTTCTCACTGTCAGTGGATATTTGTTTTTTTTTAGAAAGAAATTTATAAAGTCATTTGGGCTACTATTGTGTCCTTTGGGATCCGTATCGCAAGGGGTCGATTGACAGTGTAGAGGAAGGAGAGCCGCTCGATTCGTGACCGCTTGCTACAATCATTACGAAAGCGTCACAGAACTGATTAGTAGAGTGGGCTGTAAGTCTCTGGTAGAAAGATGACACACGTTTCGTAAGGGGTTGATCGACAGTATAGAGAAAGTACAGAGGAGAGTCACTCGATTCGTGATTGCTTGTTACAGTCTTTACGAAAGTGTCGCAGAATTGATTAGTAGATTTGGCTTGGGTTGTTTGGAAGACAGATGATTTAGGTTTCATTTTAATATATCAGCAAACTTGGAAACAAATTATTTTATTCATAAGTGCGATGAAATACTTTGTCCACAAACCTATTTGGCTTACAATGGCAGGAGAGATAGATTAGGTATTGAATGGATGCTTATATGAATTCATTCTCCTCTCGCGCCATTTTGGAATAAAAAAGTAGTTTTGGTGCAATGCACTCTCTACCATATGACCTACAAATGACAAAATATGACGAAACATTTAAATTTACTGTAAATTAAAACATGCTCAGTTATACATAATTAATTTTGTCTAGTAGTGCAGTGGTTCCCAAATGGTGGTCCGCAGAACCCTGGGGTTACGAGGGTTCCGTCCGAGAATTAAATAAAATGTTCATTAAAAAGAGTCATAACTGCACTGAGAGAAAGCTATGATAGTTCTGTATCCGTTTGAGATGACTTACCGATGTGAGACTGGTTTTTCAGCTTACACTTTTAAAAATGGGGATCCGCCAAAAAATGTACGATCAATTAGGGTTCCGTGGCCAAAAGGAAATTGGGAACCGCTGTAGTAGTGTTGCTTTCATGTAGTCAAAATAATTTGCTTCCGTGCACTCAGTGAATCACAGGAAACTTAAATTTTTAAAAAAATTATTTTTATGTTATGATAAAAGAAAAGATTACTATACTTTTAAAAATGGGAATTTATTATAATTTTTTTGTGGGTTAGTGTATAGACAATTGTTTATTCTTATTTGTTACCAGCATTGCAGTATATCAACACATGCACCTTCAAGTTTTTGAATAAGAATTTTCTCCTGTTGTCACTTAAAACTGTGTTGCATTGTAAGAAGCTCTGTTTCACCCCGGAAGATGTCACAGGAGCAAACTTAGAGTTCAGTCACAGCAATTTAGTTGTGTGTGTTCTACAGTCAAAACAGATTAACCACCATGTAAGATAAACAAACTGTTTTGTATCCCGTTTCACCTATCTCGGTTTCCACACTTCTGATGACTACTGCATTGTCGAGATTAAAAGGCGGGTGGAACATTTACGTTTAGAGGGCGACAATAGTGTATAACTTCAACTCTTGACTGGTGAATTATAACCAGTTCAGCAACAATTAGTTTTGATTTTTCCTGCAATGTATGATAGGAGCACATTTCTGTGAATTATTATCTTAATTTCTTCTAATCTATAGCTTCTATTGAGTTCCCAGTACTATTAAAAAATTACCAGATTTTCCCTCGAAAAAGACCATAAAAATTATCGTAATATGACCAAAACTACCAAAATGGCCTGAATATGCATTTATATAGTATATTAAACACATTTAAATAGAATTAGAACTGTACAGACAGTGTTTAATTCAGCATTACAGCTCAAAGAGAAGTTGCGAAAAAGATATGACTTGTCATAAAGATCCGAGGCCTAATTATTAGTCATCATCATCATCATCATCCTCAACAGTTTCCAGCCTCTGGCCGGGTCTGCTTAGCCTCTCCATTTCCTTCTTTCTTCCCACCAGCTCTCTGTCACCACTTTGTTCCAGTCCTCTCCTCTCTTCCGTACACCCTCCTCCACTCCTTTCAGCCATCCATCTCTTGGTCTTCCTCTGGGTCGTTTACCATGCATCTTAATTTCATGTATTTTTCTTGGGATTCTCTGAACCTCCATTCTCTTTACATGTCCATACCATCTCAGTCTGGTCCTCTCTACCTTTTCGTGTAGGGGTTCCTCTTTTATGGTGCGTCTAATCACTTCATTCCTTATTCTGTCCGTTTTAGTAACTCCCATTCTACCTCTTAAGAACTTCATTTCACTTGCTTGTACTTTGCTGATGTCCCACTTCTTCATTGTCCACGTTTCAGCAGCATAAGTTAAGATAGGCACATAGTACATGTGATAGATTACTCTCTTGCTTCTCTGTGGCACATCTTTACTCCATATCAGGTTTCTAATGATTAGTATTTAGTAATATTTAGGTATTAAGTTTATACTGTCCTCTGGTGACTAGAACTCCTGATATATGTTTTTAGGTGGTTTATTGAGAAACTTATCATTATCTTGCAAACTGTTGAGACAAATCTCAGCCATTTAATTTTGGGCACAAAAAAGAATGCTTTCAGCTGCCAGGATAAATCAACCTAATTACTGAACAAACTGTACGGTCTGGACAATCACTGAACATGCAGACTATCAGTGTAAGGCGACAACTGACGGTTTGTCGTGGCAGGACTCAGTTAATGAGTAATCAACTGTATTGTTACATACAAAAACTGGAAGACAAACAAGTTCTAGGCAGTAGAAGCAACACTGGCTACTTATAGTGGCTAAAAAAGGTGAAAAAAGAAAAATAAATGAATAAAATACAGATGGGGCAAGTACAGTAGCAACTGAAACCTTTATGTAAACAGTGGGATTGTGGGGGTTTTATTGGATACAGCAGTTTTTGCTTAGAGAGATATAACATCCCCGAGTGTAATCACGATATTTCGGCAATCGCGTTCACTGTCACCATCTTCCGGTGAAGTGCCCCGGAAGATGGAGACAGTGAATGCGATTGCCGAAATATCGTGTCATAACACTGCCTTAACTCAACTAGTTACCCGAGGCCATTTCATAAATTCTCAGTGCTGAGAAACTGTTCTTTTGTATCCCTGATTTTGGGAGAACTTCGAAACCCCGGCCGGGCATCCAGATACGGTTTTTCCACAGTTTCCCCAAATCACTCCAGGCGAACGCCGGGATGCTTCCTTCAAAAGGCCACGGCCAAATTACTTCCCACTCCTTGTCCCCAGTCTCATTCCATCTCCAAAGACCTCTATGTTGATGAGGTGTAAAGCCATAAGTAAAAAAAAAAACAACTTATCTTTGGCTGTAATTTTATCTTTGTTGTTTAATTTAATTGAATTGCAATGGAGCACACGCTCCGGTGGCAATTTCCCTACACACCCATCTTCCCCCTATCCTGTACTCACCTACATTTGCCCTCTACAAATTTTATCTTTAAATTCTTTCAACATTTTTGTTAAATTATTCATCATTTCTCTTGTAACTCATTCCAATCCCTGACACCCTTACCTAACAAAGAGAATCTTCCCACACCCTTGTGCCTGAAATCCAGTGCCAGCTTGTGGTCATGGTCATCTTTTCCCTTCCATGCACTACTTTTAATGCATATTTCCATGCCTCATCGCCAGTATATGTCTTGTACACTCCCATGCCTCTTTTTACTCTCCTCCAGTCTTGCAGTGAATCCCATTCCAGCTCTTTTATCATATCTGTCACTGATTGCATTCTGCGATAATTTCCAGAAACAAATCTAGCAGCCTTTTTTTGCACCCTCTCCAACTCCTGTATTTGATACGTAAAATGAGGGTCCCATACTACACTACCTTATTCGAGCAATGGTCTGACCTAAGTTTTGTAACCCAATTCCTTTACTTCTCTCGTACGTCCCCTCAACACTCTCTCCAACAAGTGTAGGATTTTAAAACCTTTTCCTACCACCTGTCCAATGTGTCCTGCCCAGTTAGGCTTGTTATCAAATGTAATGCCAAGATATTTACATTTCAAGTCTTCAACAAGCAATTCTTTCCCCATCTTATATTCATAATCAACCTTTTGTTTTTTATTGGTGTATCTAATAAGCTGAGTCTTCATTGCGTTTATCTTTATTCCATGTTTACCAACCCAACTAGATATCCTGTCCAGATCACCCTGCAACTGTTTACAGTCCTCTACCATTTTGATTCTTTTATACAGCATTATGTCATCTGCAAACAATCTAATTTCAGATAGTAAACAGTCAACACAGTTATTCATTAGAATAATGAATACCAATGGTGCCAATACGCTACCCTGCGGCACTCCCATTTTTACTTCCACTTCTTTTGATACTGCATTTCCTACCATAACTTTCTGTTTTCTACCTTTTAAAAATTCTTCTACCCAGCAAATCACTTGTGATTGTATTTTCTAGTTATAGCATCAGCGAAAAATTGCTTTTAAGAATCCTGGAAGTTGATCATATTAAAGATGTTCTACCAGAAAATAAGGACGCTTTAGACGAGTGTTCCTCAAACTTTTAAGGGCACGTACCCTTATAAAACATCCCAGGCAGTGGCGAACCCCCTTGAGAAAAAACTGAGACTTTTTTTTTTTTAGTTCCACCACTAGCGACAATGGGCAAAAATGGACAATGGGCAGAAATGAACAATATTCACCAGTGTGCATGTTAAACACATGCGATAGCCAGTCCGCCAGTACTGAAATCTTGTTGCGAACCCCCCACAATCAACTGGTGAACCCATAGGGGTTTGCATACACCACTTTGAGAAATGCTTCTTTAGATTATATATATTCAAGTAAAAAGGGTCTATGAAGAATAATTGTATCACATTGGTAAATTTTCCTTCTAGCCTAAGAATTCTTACATAAATCTGTTTGAAGTTATTAACTTGTTATTTAGAGTTGAGAACTTTATTTCCTTTATCCAGTTTGTACCTAGTTCGGTAAAAATTGTAAGATGTCATTGTTTCTGAGTTGTATGCCTCGTGCTTCACTATTACAGGTTACCAACGTTTATAATCTGCACTTTGCTTATTTCCAGCTCAAGACACAGTGGGTCCACTTCCGCAAATAGTGTAACATCCCGTACACATTCGGCAATTCAGGAATGTGAGTTTCGTGTTACTGCCAGTTTGTGATGATACTTGTATTATTAATTTGAAAACATAAACCCGTCACTTATCAAAGCTGAAGAAAATATACCCGCAATCACAAGACGGCCACAAACTGGCAAAATACCAGGTAAATGACACTGTCATTAAATGTTTGTGTCCCTCATTTTCTGTCCAAAATCATTAAGGACTTATCCAAAATTTTCATGCATTTTGTATCACTTTTTATTTTTGAATCATCATCAAAAGTTCCCCTTGGTAAGTGATGGGTTCCTTGTTTTTATTCTTGCTCACTTGTAGTGCTGTTAACTGTTAATCACTGTTTTGTCACAAAATATCAGAGATATCTAACATGATATACAGGGTGGGGCATTTAATATGTTTTCTAGAAATATTTCGGAAAGAAAGCATTTTAACAAACAATAACCTATATAAAAAATAATCGTACAGTAGGGGGCTACAATTATGTGATATTGGTTTTTCACAGGTGGCACTGTTGTCGTTACAACAAGGTCAACTTAATTCTTTTAAATGGGAACCCCTATTATTTTTATTTTTTTGAAGATTCCGACGAAATTGATTTTTTAAATGCTTTTTCTTACTTATTTGCAGCCATGTCTACAGCAGGTGCTCAAAAAGGTGACCATTTACTTCCAGACATTTTCTGACACACTTCGAGCTGTTCAGGCATCATTTCTGCAAAGGGTCAGAAAATGTCTGGAAGTAAATGGTCACCTTTTTGAGCACCTGCTGTAGACATGGCTGCAAATAAGTAAGAAAAAGCATTTAAAAAATCAATTTCGTCATTCTCCTTTAAAATTACCTTCCATGTTTACAGAATGAAAATTACATGTAATTATTTAAACAATAATTAAAATTATATACAAAAAACGCGAATATTCATTTTTCGCGATTACAGCGCCATCTGTGAGGCTAACAGAAAAGTGAGTTAAGCAAACTATTTTTATTTTTTCATGAGGAATCGGAATCTTCAAAAAAGATAGGGGTTCCCATTTAAAAGAATTAAGTTGACCTTGTTGTAATGACAACAGCGCCACCTGTGAAAAAACCAATATCACATAATTGTAGCCCCCTACTGTACGATTATTTTTTATATAGGTTATTGTTTGTGAAAATGCTTTCTTTCCGAAATATTTCCAGAAGACATATTAAATGCCCCACCCTGTATGTAGGGAGGGGGGAGGGGGGCAACTCCAAAAACATTTAGCTGACTAGGAACAGAGGAAAATTCAGGTATTGTGTAAGCATTTGGAAGTCATAAACTGTCAATAATTGTAGAATTTTTGATGGTGCAGTCAGTTGTAGACCACAGATTGGAGGTAAAAGTTTTTGTAGTTATACATTTATGGGAAACCTCTTTTAAGCTCAGACGACAGAGCTACCGATGGAAGGAATACAATGAGAAACTGTATGTTGGGGACGACATGAACAATAGCGTAATGGAAAAGGAAGGCGATGTCGACATTGATGACTTAGGAGATCCTGTTTTGAGGACAGAATCTAACAGAGCTCTGAATGACTTTTTAAAGCAAATAAGGCAGTTGGAATTGATGAGATCCCTGCAGAACTTCTTAAATCTCTAGGAGAGGAAGGAATCAAAAGATTATTCAAGCTGATATCAAAAAGTTATGAAACAGAAGAAATTCCAACTGATTTTAATAAAAATATCATCTCAACACTTCCGAAGAAGGCACAAGCCGACAAATGTGAGTATTATTGCACCATTAGTCTAACATCACATGCTTCATAATTACTGACCAGAATAATATACAGAAGGATGGAAAGGGTAGTAGAAGAGATAGTAGGTGAAGATCAGTTTGGGTTTAGGAAAAATCGTGGTACAAGGGAAGCAATTCTGTCTTTAAGATCAATACTTGAAGGGCGGATCAAGAAAACCAAAGATACCTTCATGGCATTTGTTGATTTAGAAAAAGCTTTTGATAATGTTAGGTGGGACAAGATGTTCAAAATTTTAAAGAAGTCTGGTCTAAAGTATCGAGATAGAAGAATACTCTATGTAAGAATCAAGTGGCTGTAATCAAAGTAGAGAATCACAAGAGACATGCATCAGTTAAAAAGGGTGTGAGACAAGGTTGTAGTCTATACCCGTTAATATTCAACTTGTATGTAGAAGAAGCAATAAAGAAAGTCAAAGAAAAATTTCCATGTGGCATAAGTGTTCAGGGAGAAAAAATCAGTATGCTACGATTTGCTGATGACATTGTCTTGTTAGCAGAGAGGGCTGAGGATATTGAGAAGTTACTGAATGGCATGAACAAATTACTGAAGGAAGATTTTGGACTGAATATAAATCAAAGCAATACAAAAGTGATGAAATGTAGCAGAAATGATACCAATACTAGTATATTAAATATAAAAATAGGATCAGATGCAATAGGAGAAGTAAGAGAATTCTGTTAGGAAGTAAAATTACAACCGATGGCCGATGCAGGAATGATGTTAAAAGCAGAATAGCACTAGCAAAAAGAGCCGTCATGAAAAAGAGAAACCTTTTAGTTCAAATATTGATCTAGGAATTAGAAAAAACTTTTTAAAACTCTATGTGTGGAGCACAGCATTTTACGGTAGGAGACATGGACTTTAGGAATACCAGAAATAAAGGAAATTGAAGCATTTGAAATGTGGTGCAACAGAAGAATGCTGAAAATTAAGTGGACTGACAAAGTAAGAAATGAACTAGTTTTGGAAATGATGGGTGTGGAAAGAAGTTTGTGGAAGAAGCTTACAGAAAGAAGAGACAGGCTGGTAGGTCATATTTTGAGACATGCTTGATTGGTTAATTTGTTAGTGGAGGGAACAGTCGAAGGTAAGAACTGTAGAGGAAGACAAAGATTAGAATAGACGAAGCAGATGATTGAGGACGTGGGCTGTAAGGGTATGTAGAAATAAAGAGGTTAGCACAGGATAGGAAGGGATGGAGGATTGCATCAAACCAGTCGAAAGACTGATGACAGCAAAAAAAAAAAAAAATCTATTAGAGAAGGTTATATGAGAAAATATGAAGGGACACTAAAACCTTGTTTAGTCCTCTGCTTTAGTATGGGAACCACATTAGAATTATCAAATATGTGAGTTTGATAGGTTGCACAAGAGGTCGGCTATAACCGGTAAGTTATGTGATATAAAGGAGCCAAGTCGGGAGAGATCTGAAGAGGAAAGCTGGCTTTAGAGCGCGCTGGGTATAACGGTCAATGAAGCTGGAATGGATGCTGAGAGAGGAATTAGAAATAGAAAGTGAAGGGAAGAGAGGGCTATAACTATACAGTATCACTTGATTTCTGGTGTAAGGAAGCTTGCAATAGCAGCTTATGGAAAAAGTTGTCTGAAAGTTAAATTTTTTGTATACATTGTAATTCATCTACATTACATATCCATCATCATGCCATTTGAGATCTCAATTATTAGCACAACCAACATCTTATCATTGGGATAATAACATTTATTTCTAACTGATAATATATGATAAAAATCTACTTACTGGTTTTTTTTATTCATTTATGTTGTAGGCATTTAGCTTTTGTCTTACTTTTTCCTAAAGTTAGCAAGATAAAAAAATTTCTTTGATTGGTACACCAATCCATTTTTCACCATATTTCACCTTATCCCTTTTTTTGTCAATTATTTCATTAAATATTTCACTCAAATCACCACAGCAGGACGTTCAGAATCTTGTCCGTACACTGCCCGGCCAGGGCCAGTAACGTTGCTTATTATAATGTGTTATCATAAAACAGATCACTCGATCTCTTGTGAAGGTCATGTTCGTATGTAAAGACAGACAGTGACCAATTCTGCACTTTGCTGTCTCGCACTGCTGTTGCAGTATCAGAACTTTTTGGGATGGTTAATATAATTGCTTTGAATGTGTGTTCCAGGCCAGTGGAGAAACTCTCATTATTTCTTGGATTATCAGTAATCACCTTCAGAGTTTCGCATAGGTTGTAATGTCCCACTTGTGCAGTAATTAATTTGATTAGTTTCGTGAGCACTGTATTTTTTTAATGAGGAAAAATACGTCTTGAATACTGAGCACGGTGGTTGAGCGGTTAACACTCTGGCCTCGCATTCAGGAGGATGCGGGTTCGAATCCCCGTCCGGTCATCCAGATTTGAGTTTTCCACGGTTTCCCCGAATCACTCCAGTTGAATACTGGGATGCTTCCTTCAAAAAGGCCATGGCTGAATTCCTTTCTGTTCCTTGCCCTCAGTCCTATCCCACCTATAATGACCTTGACAAGGCATTAAGCCATAAAAAAAACCATTTTGCATTTTAGGATTATTGTGAAAAGTCGCTGGGAGTGAATGGAATACCGAAAACATACAAAGAAGGCACAGCGCTAATTTTAATATGTTTATTGAGTGCTCAAAATACTTTATGAATGAACAATTGTTTTATTCAATTAAAACAAAGGTAAATTTGGAAACATCATAAACAGTTGAATGTGCATCAATATCTGTAACACGAGTTTTTGGGCGACGAACGTCCGATTAGTTACGACAGAGTTGTGAGGAGATGTTGTCTCGTCAGTGTCGGCCTCGTGTGCTGCCGTGACGCACAGCGGAGCCCTCAGATCAGGCGTCGGATCAGCCTCACTCCACCCGAGTCAGAACCTCGTCAGCCGAGTGTTCGGCCACTGTGCTATCTCGGTCAGTACTTCTCACCTCCGTTCTGCCCTGCCGTATCCCCGTTTTCTCCCTTCACAGTTCCTCAGGAAGTCTTCTCGTTTCCAGGTCGGTCAAAAAAGAATGAAATTGTGTCGACAGTCTTTTAAGTGGAAACTTATGACCGGACAGAGAATCGAGTCTGCTGATCTCACGCCTGACACTTCCTGGGAAAGTCTCCTCATATCTTGTATGTGAGAGCTCGTGGGTTTCAGAGGTCATTCACTCATTCTGACTCTGTCCTCTGAAATACCTCTCCGCAGTTGACAAACACAAAACCACCGACTTAGTGACCGTCACGTCTGGCTTGGAATGACACACCATTCACACCTCTAAAAGTTGATCAAGTAAAAAATCCCCAAGTGCTGCAAATTAGCGTGTTCAAAGCTAATGTGCACTGTTCTCTTAACTATTGTTACATGTCGATAAGCATCAACACCCGCACTGCTTGTTTCTACAATCTGTGCAACAATTATTTCCGAGTTTATTGCACACATTTTATCAGTTTTTTTAAATTCAAAATTATTCTAATAATATTACATTTATTTTTACACATTTGCACACAAATTCTTGGCTGCAATTGAGGGGTGCTACATTTTGTTTTCTGCAATTAGCCATATCACACATAAGTTATGTGTTAAACTACAGCATGTACACACGTGACTTGTTCCCTACACCCGAAATATTGTTTATTTTAATGTACGTCATATATGTTTTTCTTTCGTCGCAGCCTTCAGCTTTGGTGAGTGATGGGTCATTTTTGCTTTCCTTGTCAGCTATAACAGTATTAACTGTAACAGATAACAAGAATAATAATGTTAATGAAACTGCTGTCTGGCAGTGAAAATAAGGAAGGAAAAGTAAACATTAGTATACTTCACAATGTTTCGTACGTTTATTCCTGGGGCCTTCCTCTGTGGTGAGTAATGGGTTATCTTTCCCTTTGCTTCCTTATTGTCACTGGGTAACAAATCTATATATATATTCCATTTTATACTTAATGTTACCATCTGTAGATAAACTTTTAATTGTTAAAATGTCTATTGCCAGCTTGCTATATTTTCTTTAATTGATATCTTATATTTAAAAACTGAGCCATTTTCATATCCTATCCTGGTTGCGGTTTTCTTCTTATGTTGATATGTTCTCGAGTGTTCTGTGATCTGTTTGTTGAGATTTTTGTGAGGTCGAGAAATGGATGTTGTTTCATATTTTTGAAGTCAGTGATTGAGTTTATCGTGATATATTATTCTCAGTCCTTTTTAAACTAACTGAATATAATTTCTTTCCCTTAGACACAAAAAACTCTTCACCTGCTGGTGGGAAGTCTGTAATCGAGGTAGTCCTCACGGAATCAGACGAGGAGGATACGCCAGGAGCAGTCACAGACAGTCCTGGCTACAGTGAGATTCTTGCTTTGTGTTGTGTATATTGGTATAATTCTTTAAAAGATTAGTATGTTGTTGCTTAATATCAACAGTAAAAACTGAAGGTTCAGATGCATAAGCAACTCTCTCCCTCCCCACAATTCCTCGCCCCTACAAAGTTCCCGATGTTTGATTTTACACTATTCCATCATCCTCCACATTAGATACATTGATATAGGTTTTTTTTCCATTTGACTTGCAAGAAGTTTATTATTAAAATACTTGAGAAACCCGCTTTAAATAGTCCAGTGCTTTGCATGCTGTTAGTTGGCTCAATCCTCAGTGGGGGGAGTGGAACCTAATTTCCATGCCAGACCTTCTTGCGGAATGTTGATGTTGGTGGTCTCCCCAGTCTATGTGTGTGGCTGTAGAAGATGGCCTACAAACAATATTCCATTCTGCAACATTCAATTACTACACTTGCAAGTCAGGAACTATTACTTTTATTTTTTTTTTTATTTTTAAAATTGCATGTAAATTACTCGGTCACACGTTAGAGCAGATCAAAATATTGTTTACCAAAGGACATTGAAATGAATATTCCATGAAACAGCAGCAAATATTAAAAATTAGTGATATTAATGTTATTAAAATGAATTTATCCAACATCAAAACACAGCAAAATACAGAAAACCTAAATAACAACAGCATTCCCCATACAAAGAAGGAGGACCATGGCTCGCAGTATTTAGTTACTTACCCAGTGGGGTTTTGACCATTTTTTTCATAATGATCCATCAATTTCGGGGGTGCGAAGACAACTTGAGGGGGTATGAGATGCGATGTTTCTTTAACAACCGTGTGGATGATACCGTAGCTATAAATTGTCACAACTAATATGTCTGCTCTGTAGAGTTGAAAACCTTTATTCTGACATGGCATACTTGCAACATGTCGTTGTTAGTACTGAAAAGTAGGCAATCACCTTATTAACAACAAAGTTGTGGTGGGGGAGGGTAATGTGGAACGAATTCCTTTGACAGGAGCGGGTGTGGTAGGAAACCATTGGGAACCAGTTTCTATTGTAAACGTAATCTAATGTTTGCGGACAGCGAGGTTGTGTGTAGCGAGACTAAATAGTATGAAAATGGTTAGTTCAATCATTTATTTATTTGTTTATTTAATTTGTGATGTTAGAACAATAAAGTTCTGTGACGAAGAGTTCGGTGAGACGTTCGCTGACGATTCTTAACATTACGTGACTAAAAAAGAGAGATTGTGGTTAGTTGGGAACTCAGTTGTTACAGAGAGTTTTGGAGGATTTAAATAAAGCTAGACTCAATTGTCAGTGTTAGACCTGCTATATTTGGATAGAAGTTACGATTATAAAACAAATTAGTTATTTTATCCAAAAAATATTCCAGTCGTTTAGAATGGGCGTTGATATTATAAAAATTTGTTGTGATTAAAGGGAAATTTTGTTGGAACTGAGTTTGCTTTCGTTTAAAAGGTAAATGTATATTATTTCTGGTATCTGAATCAGATAGCAGACCAGCAGGTTAATAAAAATTATTAAAAAGGAAGAAAGTGATGAAGCTAGCAAAAAGAGTTATCTTATAAATCGTTACATGTGGCAGGTCTTCTGTTAACATTGCATTTTTAAAATGAGGAAACCTTTTGTACAGCGACAGTGTACTGAGTGTTGTCCTCGAAGACTCACCGAGGCAAACGAATTGTTCCCGCTGCATTTTCCCCCACCAAACTGCAAATATGGCCACAGCTCTTTGTTCCTTGTTGTCACCTATAGCAAGAAGTCGCATCTACAAGCGGCACCTGAGACAAACAACTCCCCGCAGGATAACTCCTCCGAGTGGTTCATATAAGGAACACTGAGCTATCAACGCACAGTTCCTAATTGTAAAGCACCTGTGAGCCTTATAACACTTGTGTGGTTCTTGTCATTTCTGTATGCCTCCTGTGTTCCAGGCATTACAGAGTGGTATGAATTGGATAATAGAAACAAAGAAACTGCCGTGAGGCACTGAAAATATGAGAGGATAGGGGAAAAAACAGATGCCCCTCACTTACCACAGATGAAGGCAGGCAGGCGAGACAAACACGTAAAAACACAAAATAAAGAAACAAGATGCACAATATTTCGGCATGAACCCTAATCGTATGAGAAGTGAGACTTAACCTCATCAGTCCCGAGCTCATAATAAAAATGCAAGCGAACTACTTTTGTGTTATTTACTTTCTGTTAATGCTAGTTAACTATGACTATGAAAAAAAAAATTTGAAACCATAATTAATTTTTTTATAGATGGTATCATATATGATACCTTGGGACTCAAACAGGAAAATTATATACACAACTTTACTGCTTTATGCTGTTTTATTACAAATAAATAAGTCCTAAACACTACACAAATTCTTCACATTTGTAGTGGATCTGTAGATAGACCAACATACAAATGTCATATACCTAAAAGCATAAAGTATTTAAATTCGTTATAACATTAATGTATAGTTTGATTTTAACTGAGAAATATCTGTACTGATTTAATAACTGATTTAAGCAGTGTAACCGTTATTTCGACAAGACACGCTGTACAGCTGCAGAATCCCAAGTTTCCAATCAGTGCTGCCAACTTGTGACACTCGGCAGAAGATCGAACAAATGAGCTGTGAGAAGCGCGGTGTGTCGTAGATGACACCACAGGACAGAAAAAGTTCAGCCGCGCACCTGCCCGAGAAAAAAATAATACCCGAGGGTATCGTATATGATGCCTCAGGACTGAAGAGGATATGGCAGGGGGGAAGATGTGGTCACGTCCCGACCCGCCACACGGATGTGCGGTGGTATGACGGAGACAGACGTGTATAGTCGCTCTTAAGTTTTATCAATCTCTGGTGAACAATGTTACCCGTTTGTTGGAATTAAGATGTTGTTCTCGTAATCTAGTGTAAAATTTTTTCCACAGATAATCCTCCTTTCATCCGTGTGGGGTCTGCCGAGAGGTGGAGAGACCCTCTGGACGACTCCGAGCGGGCAGTCCCCGTGCACTTGCTCAAAGTC
Source organism: Vandiemenella viatica (assembly GCA_031002005.1). Lineage (NCBI taxonomy): Eukaryota > Metazoa > Arthropoda > Insecta > Orthoptera > Morabidae > Vandiemenella > Vandiemenella viatica. The sequence goes on from CM061918.1 coordinate 153,095,877, forward strand.
GAGAGGGCTCCCGAGACATTTCAGAACTACCGTACCGTAGAAGGTGAGTGCTTAGAGTCTACAGGGATATCGACTGTCTTCGTACGGCGTGTAGCGAGCGGGCAGTAACGTTCGGGGCTACGTGTACGTTCAGTTTCTGGCAGAGCCATCCGGGTTTCAGTTTTCTGCGGTTCGCTGAAACCTTCCCAGACAAAGCCAGAGTGTTACCGGTTCTAATGCCTCCGTTAAAATGATAATGAAGTAAAGGAAATGAAAATTAATGCTGCTCTTCACTGTATGTCGATGCTACACACTATACGCATGTATCGGGAGAGAAACAATCCCATTCTGAACATGTTATCATTTGTGTCTCCAAGTTTAACTTATGTAAATAATGCTACTGCAGATTGCAGTGGCCATTCAGATACACAAAATCCTCTGAGTTCATCACATTACATCTCTCTCAGCCATTCCTAAATGGGAAAGATGGAAGCCACATCAAATACATGTTATGGGTGTGCAGTATCAAAAGAACTGGAAGCAATTATGGAGGTATCGCAGGGCAGTGTATTGGGACCATTGCTGTTCATTATTATGATTATTTAATCTGTCAATGGTATACAGTCAGAAACTTCATTTTGTGTAGATGACATAATTTTGTATAATTAGATCAAGATGGTAGAAGACTGAACATTTGTGGGTGATCTGGACAGAATATCTAGCTCGGTAGGTCAACACGGGATGAAGATAAATTCAAAGAAGAGTCAGCGTATTAGGTACACAAATAAAAAAACTGAAGGTTGCTTATGATTATAAGGTGGGGAGGGAATTATTTATTGAATACTTGTAAATATCTTGACATTACATTTGATAATAAACTCAACTGGGCAGGACACATTGGGGGAAATGTTACAAAACACTTCATTTATTGGAGAGAAGTAAAGGAATTGGGTTAGAAAACTAAGCTGAGACCATTGCTCGAATGTGGTAGTGTAGTATCGGGCCCACATTTTGGGTATCAACTGCAGGAGTTGGAGAGGGTGCAAACAAGGGCTGCTAGATTTGTTTTTTGGAAATTATCGCAGAACACAATCTGTAACAGATGTCACAAAAGAACTGCAATGTGATTCATTGGAAGACAGGAGGAGGATGAAGAGGCTCACGGGAGTGTATAAGGCATATACTGGTGATGAGGCGTGGCCAAGACGACAAGCTGGCACTCGGTACGGGAAGATTTTCTTTTGTAGGAAATGGCAATTGGGATAAGTTACCGAGGAAAATAATGAATAAATAATTTACCAAAAACGGGAAAGAATCTAAAATTAAAATTCACAGAGGGAAAAAGCAGGCCTGTGGGTAAATTACATTTGGATAGTTTAAGACAAACAAAAAAGTGGAAAAATGGAGTTGTACGGAAATTACCAACCCGGCACACTCTCTCATTTCAACTTGCTGGTCTTCTGAGTCACCCTCCACGTTCTCTAATGGCCGAAGCACACTGGACATCCCCAGCTGGAGTGTGCCCAGTGTGTCCTAACCCTCCTCCCAGAGGTCACTTCTCTCAACTCGTTGCTCTGCCGGAGCGCAGTGACAGAGAGTTTCTATTTTTTCTGCTTTCGATTCCTTCGAGTGCCTTCCTGCAGAGGCCAGATCTGACTGACATTCCAGAATCCACTGCCCCCGGTCACTAGGGTTCAAATCTTTATGACCAAAAAAATAGAGCAATATGCAAGATAATACGACCATAAAAACGGGTTAATATGACCTAAATATGACAAAATATGACAAAACATTTAAATTTACTACACATCAAAACATTCTCAATTATACATCATTTATTTTATCTAGTAGTGTCGCTTTCACGTAGACAGCATAATTTGCGTCCGTGCACTCACTACACCATTAAGAAATTAAATCTTCAATAGTTTTGTTGAAGTCACTTTAATTTCAGATAATTTACAGAATAGAACTCTTTCATCTGTACTAGAATACTTTTTTCTAAATTCCCTTACTTAACTTTGCACTTTCATAAAATTTTATTTTCGGCATGATGGCACTCACTGATTGACGCGGCTCGACACAGGCATGCTGCTGCTGCATTGTCGAGATTAAAAGGCGGGCGGAACATTAACGTTTAGAGAGAGACAATAATGCATAACTTGAATCCTCTATTGGTGAATTCTGACCACAGTGAAATTTTTTTTTCCCACACCTGTATAGAAGAAGTGTGAATAATTATCTTTCTTTCTTCTCATCTATATCTAGCGAATTCCCTGTACTATTAAAAAACTACCAGATTTTTCCTCAAAATATGACCATAAATATTATCGAAATATGACCAAAACTAGTAAAACATTCTGAATATGCATTTATATGCTATATAAAATACATGTAAATACAATTAGAAACATTGAATCAGTGTTTAACTCAGCATTTCAGCTCAAAAAGGAGGCAGGATAAAAATATGACTGAACCCTAACGATCAATCACTCTGCACAGGCGGCAGTTATTATTATTAATCACTCTGCACAGGCGGCGGTTATTATTATTAATCACTCTGCACAGGCGGCGGTTATTATTATTAATCACTCTGCACAGGCGGCGGTTATTATTATTAATTACTCTGCACAGGCGGCGGTTATTATTATTAATTACTCTGCACCGGCGGCGGTTGTTATTATTAATTACTCTGCACAGCTGGCAGTTGTTATTATTAATTACTCTGCACAGGCGGCAGTTATTATTATTAATTACTCTGCACAGGTGGCAGTTATTATTATTAATTACTCTGCACAGCTGGCAGTTGTTATTATTAATTACTCTGCACAGGTGGCAGTTGTTATTATTAATTTTAATTGTGATGGAGCCAATGCTCCAGTGGTAATTCTCCTACTCATCTGATTACCCCTTTTATATATATACTTTTAAATTTTATTTTATAATTGGAGGGTTAAATTCCTCCCCCCTTTATTATTCCAATTACAAATTTCAATTTTAAACTCCACAAGCATTTTTGATAAATTATTCATCACTTAGTAATTTCTTCCAATCCCTGACACCCTTACCAACAAAAGAAAATTTACCCACTCCCTTATGCATGAAATTGAGCGCAAGTTTTTGGTCATTGTTGCCTTTCCCCTTCCATTCCTAATTCTGTGACCAATATCCCTCCAAGCTCCATCACCAACATATGCCCTGTAATTAACAGCTTTCTGGGTTATGCCGCGTTGTTTATTGAATTATCTGAGTTTTTGGACGGTATGCTACATACAGCCTTCTTCAGAGATACTGTTTATATTTATGTTCAGATAGCAACAGTCACCAAGCTATTAATCGTGAACAAAGATGGCCGTGGAAGTGTTAAGAATCATATGCCCTGTACATTCCCAGCACTCTCTTCACCCTCCTCCTTTCCTCCAATGACTTCCAATCCAGCTCCTTTATCATATCAGTTACTGACTGGGTCCTGTGATAATTTCCACAAACAAATCTAGCTGCTCTTCTTCGCATGCCCCCCAACTCCTGTATTTGATAACCAAACTACACCACCATATTCAAGCAATGGTCTGACCAAAGTTTTGTACCAAGCTATGGACAACACGAGAGTCATTGTTGCAGTTCCAGTGAAATTAGCATGCACATTTCTGCCGTATCATGCTTTCTTTTACTCATAGTCTCTGGCATCTTACCAAAAGCTTACAAAGAAAGTACCATAAATTGTTTAACTATGCATTAACTACTTGTGCATTAGTTGCCCAAGAAAAGCAAAAGTAGGCAATTCTAAAAATGCAGCAACTTGGATGAATCACTGAGTCTTTTGTAAATGTGAATCATATCTGATATTTAACAATCAAACAATTTACAGCAAAACAACACGAATGATTTTATAAAATGCTCCCAGGCAACTAGCTGAGTTAACAAAGTGTTGTCACGCAGTATTTTATAAACTCTCAACACCGAGGGGAAACTTCGTTCTTAAAAGCAAATGATATTAAAAATATCTTATAGAAATTACAATGAAATATACGTACTTGCACTAGGAAAAATTCTAAATTGCGACTAGCCATGAAATGTAAACTAGAGTGGGAAAAAAGGATTAGTGGTTACTGACTTGTATTAAATAAAAAAGTTCACTCCCTCAGTGTACTGCAATACAACCTGATGATTTATAAAACAAGTAAAAAATAAAATTTAATACCGTTATGGAGAATTTTAATTCTGTATAGCCTCAAGATGTAAACAGATCAACCATAAGCAATGAAATTTACTTATTTGTGTTAAATAAAAGTGTTTATTCATATTTGTACTGTTAAACTGAGTTGTTCAATAATATTTTAAGCAACGAGACAGCCAAAATTTAGCTTTGAACTACAAATTACCACGGTTGTCGGACATTGGAGTCTGTGGTCGCCGTTGCAGGGCACTACAAGTGGTGCGAGGGGACGCGTCCAAAGCGGACGCGCAGGACGTACAGCCGCGATCAAACCCTGCGGCTGGAGATGGAGTACGCGCGGTGCAGGTTCGTCGAGCGGGAACTGAAGCACCACCTGGCCGAGACGCTGAATCTGTCCGAGCGGCAGATCAAGATCTGGTACCAGAACCGACGCATGAAGGACAAGCGCATCGACAAGGGCGACCGGGACTGGTACTACAGGTAGTAAATAAGTCCCGATACATTACGTACATTGGAAAGTCTGCACATCTTTTGAAAAATTCGATTTCCGTAGTATCTCCGTACGATGAGAAACGTGTTTCTAAGTATTGTGTCCCGGGTAAATAGGATCGGTGGATCTGGGAATTTTCTGATCCGGAGCCAAGTGTCATTGTCGCTGCTTCAATTGTTATAGATAGATAGATATGTTTGCTTTGATCCCATTTGAGAATAATCTCGGGGATGTGGAACAGTACATACACTTATTAGTAACGTCAATATTACTATATAATTGATAATATTATTATATATTGACAACAAGTTAGCTACAACCCATTAGTATATTCAATATCCCCTGTAATCTACAAATACAATCCCGAGTTAATTAATACTTATTATGTGGAACAGTGTATACACTTGTTACCAGCATCTAATAATCAGTTATTTTCTTACCAACCAGTTACCATAATAAGTTTAACTGTAATTTGCGACTAAATATTATATCATGTTAGTTACTATTTACGTGGAACAGTACCCACACTTATTAAAAATATCAATTATATTACCAACAACTCATAAGCAGTCATTTACTTAAAAACCTGTTAGTGTGATAATTTTTCACAGGATTTTTTGAGTGCATGCTATCCCATGTTAGTTACTATATATGAGTGAAATTTTGTAAACGGTGTAATTACTTAATTTGTCAAAAGTTTCAACAGAAAGAAAAACCATATATCATTTTAGTAATTGTGGACAACTTTGTCACCTTCCCCTTCCATACACCATACATACTATTTTATCAGTCATTCTTAGTTACCAAATTCCAAGAAGAAAATTCTTTCACAGAGTAAAATGGGTTCTGAAGCAGAAACTCTGCCCCACCATTTGCTTTCTGAGGAATACAATAAGTTGTGGTCAAATGATCACCAGTTATGAGTAACGGTATGATAGTAATCTTTCAGATACCCACAGCAAATCCCAAGCACACAGGCAAGTTTTGAATAGTTCAAATCGAAAAATAACAGCCGTGGCCTGCGTAGTATCGACAGAGGTGGGTTTTCGGCTTGAGGCCTCCTAAACTCTGGTCTACTTAAATATACATAAATTTGCTTTTTAAATAGGGAAGAGCTTCCTGCATGCAGTACAAATGTGACTGATCTTTGTTCGTGACCTCAGAGATCATACTGTATACTGAAAGCAATTCACAGCACAATGGATTACATTTTAAGCTAGACAGTTCTTGTAAGTCACTATAATGACATATATTTGATTACTCAATATTAATTTTGTTTTGCTATTTAATTTCTTCTGTTTATTGTACTGCCACACAATTAATAACAATATTTGTTCTGGAATAGAGTTGAAAAAATACAAAAATTAATCCATATGGTTTACATCTTGTGTATGGTGTAAAATTAATATCTTTATTGTTACTCATTTATTTAAACACAAATAACATTTACTTGCAGCATTCATTCCACATACTAACAGAATACTTCCAAGCACAATTCGTCCGCTATATTCATCATCTTTTTTCCACGGACTTGGTCTCTTCTTCTGTCCCCATCAAAGATGTTCTTGTAACATATACATCTTTGCTGTTGCAGAATAACTATTATCTTTTTCTTTTAAAAAATATAATAAATTAAACAACAAAAAAATGTTAGGGAATATGTTTCCTTACAATGGGTACAGAACATTTGTCACCCTCCCTAAAATAAAGTATGGGTCGTAATACCGGACTGTTTCAAATTAAGACCATAAAACCAGTCTAATTATATAATTAGGGAGTGTCCTTAAAAGGAATTGCTTCATTTTGGCCTCCTGTGAACCCCCACATAGCCTGATGTACAATTAGCCCATTCCAGAAGGCATTTTGTGCTGTTTTTTCATCAGACTATTTTAAATTACCCGACAATTTGGTTACCAAATACAGGAGTTGGAGCGTGTGCCAAGAAGAGCAGCTAGATTTGTTTGTGTAAATTATCAGAGGACCCAGTCAGTAACTGATATGATAAGGGAGCTGAATTGGGAGTCATTGGAGGAAAGGAGGAGGGTGAAGAGAGTGCTGGGCATATGTTGGTGATGGTGCTTGGAGGGATATTGGTCAGAGAATTAGGAATAGTGCATGGAAGGGGAAAGGCGACCCTGACCACAAGCTGGCACTCGATTTCAAGCATAAGGGAGTGGGAAAGTTTTCTTTTGTTGGTAAAGATGTCTGGGATTGGAACAAATTACGAAGTGAAGAATAATTTATCAATAATGCTTAAGGAATTTAAAATTAATATTGTAAATTGGAAAAGTAGATGGGGGAGGAATGTAACACACCAATTATTAAAGAAAATTTCAAAAAAATAATATATAAAGGGGTAATTAGATGACTAGGGGAACTGCCATAGGAGCATTAGCTCCAGCGCAATTAAAATTAATAATAATTGCATACGGGGATAATTTATGTGGCTTGAATCGGAGCTTCTCCACCCCCTGTGCCATATAGCCCAGTGTAGGTAGGCAGCCGACCCTCCCCATCCCCTAAGACCGAGTCACGTAGTTTATAGATGTGTCCTTATTGTCGTACGTGCTGTTCTCGACTATTCTCGGTTCCGTGGTGAGAGCCCTGTCAGGTGTTCTGATGACGTCGTATGTCATTACCTTTTAACTGCATAATTGTTCACACACAACTTTTGTCACTTGTCTTAAAAACCGCAGTATAATTATAATAGGGTAAATGATAAATTTGCAGTGTGTCTCGGACCACTGAATTACACGACATATGTTGTTTTTGTTGCAGGAAGGCGATGTTCCTCTCCCAGAGGCCGCCCCCACCACCCGCTCCGTCCGGTGCCGCCTCCGGGCGACCCCCTCCACCGGCGAGCGGCACCGCGATGAGGGAGCAGACCTCCAGGGAGGGGGAAGTGAGCAAACGGCCCGACCGCGCTGTTCCACAGTAGCTGGACATCGCGAGAGGCCGCGACGAGAGCGACAGAGGAAAATAGCCGTTACCTGTGGGCTGCAGAACGGACTACGACAGTCATTAACGTGGCACCCACAGGAACGACGTAAGATACTAAAGCTGATTATTACAAACGTCGTACTGAGAACGAAATTGAACGGAAAGTCTGAAATACCTCGACTGTGACAACAGTGGACTCGACCGAGTCGTGACTAATAGCTGCACGCATTTCTGCAAACTGACCACAGTGGATGGTTAGGACGGAAACATAGTTGAAGAAAAAGGAAGTTAACAGCATATACACACGCCGATATTAAACTTTCGTGCAAGTGAGGCACGGAGGAAGTGAAAGAAAATTCTGAATGCTGGATGAAAGTACAAGCAGAAAACAACATTGAGTAAAGCTGTTACAATTTAATCTACAAAACGAACAAGTTGGAAGATAATTTTGTCTTAAATTTGGAAAGACAAAGAAGAAACAACAGGAAACCGTTAAATTCAGGACAAAGGAGAACAACAGCTGCATCAAAAACCAAAACAGTTTAGTAGACTAAAATAAAAAAAAGCAATGCAAAGATGCAACAGTTTAAAGGAATGCAAGGAGAACTGAAACTGTGTTGAGAAGAAAATGTTCCAGTGTCACATAATGGCTTGCAGAAAATTTTCAATCTGTCGAAGTTAATCTCAGAAATCTGAAGCCTTTGGAATTTGGCGCTCTAAATTTAAGTGGACAGGTGAGGTACGAAACGGACTCGTCCCGGAAGTGACGGCGAGCAAAGAAGTTTGCTGAATGTTATGACGGAAAGACATTTTAAAACATGTGGGATTAGTTAATTTGTTAATGGAAGGTAAGAAATGTAGAGGAAGACTGAGATTACAATATTTGAAGCAGGTGTTTGAGGAGTTACATTAAAGTGATTATGTTCAGGTGAAGATGTTAGGTGGGTGCCTACAATAGCAAAGCAGACAGTAACAGATCTGTTACAGTGCGACTAAACATCGAAATAAGATCTTCAGGGGAGAGCTAGCCGCCGAAAGCTCGTCTCTCATTAATTCAATCCGGCGGAGAACCGGTGGAGACCTCATTTCAGTAATACGCCGGGAAAGTCTTAATTCTCACAGCCAAAACATTATGTTGCTATTCACCACACGTTACTATTGACACTGAACATTCGCAAGAGTCTGAAGGTGTGTAGTGAGAATGCACAGAAGTGAGCCGAAGTCTGATACTAAAATACATGAAGTGACTCAACGTTCAGGTTCATCTGTAAATAACCCATTCCTTTATTTTTACAATTATCAGAGATTTTTCAAAATGTTATGTTACAGAGAAATAAAACATATTACACATTCTAATATTCTTACTGGCTCACAATTTTGATTTAAAAAAGTAACAACACAGAAGTGGCTGTATATTCTTTTTTTTATTGAGGAAGTAGTAAAATTTACCCTTTAGGAATTTTTTTGATCTACTTAAAGAATAGGCTATTTAATGAGATGCACAAAAAGCTGTGAAAATTTATTTATATCATTGTCTGAGCAATAAGAAACAAAAATATAAAGGTCTGTGCTTGTAAAAATACAAACTCAGTTTAATTTTAAAATATTGTTTCTTTTTTCTTTTTTAGTTTGTTTTTTATCTGTTTAATATGTTAAGCGAAACACTAACCACCATGATACTTAGTGTTACATCTCACTTACAGTGAACAAAGTAAGTATTTCTTTCATTATGGTTTCTGTGAGTTTTTTGGTCTGTTCTCATATTGTAGAAATTAAGACCCATCTTGAAGTCTGGTTGATTTTTATTGGCGAAAACCCATACGGGAAACATGGAATCATGAATCAATGTATTAACTACCAAGGAATTAGGAAAAAGAGGATAATTCTTTAATAGCAGACAACAGTGTGATATAACAGCGAAACCAATCAACATTTAATGTTGGGGTTGTTTGAAGTGGTTAAGTTTATTGTTTTTGGCATTTTTCTGGTATTAAGATATTCATTTTTTTGGTTTAAGAATTTTAACTAATATTTATCAAACTATTGAATGGAATGGCTTTTGCATCATTATTTCCATTACAAATCTTTTCACTGCAGTTTACGGATGTTACTTTTTATACAGATGATAATTTTACTGTGTAGCAATTAATGGTGAACTCCAACACAGATTCTGATTGCATTAGTTTTTGTACTCGTATTTTCAACTTGATGGGGCTTGGAGGGATATGGTCAAAGAATTAAGAATGGTCCATGGAAGGGAAAAGGCGACCATTACCACAAGCTGGCGCTTGATTTCCTGAGATTCTGTAACATGTCATATGCTCGAACATTATGAAGTTTCTAGATGAGAACGAGTTACTTACACCGTGTCAACACAGATTTCGGAACAAGAGATCGTGTAAAAAACAGTTGGCCATATTTTCCCATGACATAATGACATAGTGAAGACATAGTGAAGAGCACATCTGTTATAAAGCAAACTTATTTGAATTGAACTTTAATAAAGCATAACTTTATACATTACAAAAATAACATAATTTTTTAAAAAAATAGTACAACATTCTTTGAATTAAAAATATGAGAAGCTAAGCTGGTGTAATGGGGTTGTTTTTTTTTTTAACAAGAAAAAGGAATAAATAAATAATCTTTAAAAGTACGATTTTAAACGGCGGCTGTGGAACCACAGCGAAGCGAGCAAAGCTAAAATGCTGACAGTGTGTGTCAGCAGAATCGCACATCGGTCACGCGCAAGACAAAGGGTACTGAACGAAGCAAGCGTGACCAACTGGAAAGTGGGTTAAACATTCGGGAGGTCACCGACTCAAGTCACGTACATTCGAGTACATTCAATGCGAAGACAGGAATCACGTGTATCGGTGTGAGGCAGGAGAGTGCCTCGACCTCTCAGTCTGGAAGTATACCAACGCAGTCACTATCGGATTAGGGATCGACGTCGAGAAGCCAGCTGGGTCCGCTCCTTGATGCCAAAGTTAATCTGTAAGTCTACTCCTACAGTTTGGTGGAACTATGCGTCTTGGATTCTTTGCTGAGGGGAACCATCTAACGAGTGTAACTATCCGAAGGCACTGGCATAATAAATGGGTAATAGCATTTGAATACTTTGCCTAATTAGTAGCTTGGCTACCATCCAGATACCTGGAGTTGCAGCCGACGGATGCAGTTAAACGGAGGACTAGCGGGACGAGCACTGAATCAGACGGATCCAGCCAAGTAAGTGAATAGTGGAAAGAGTTGCCTTTGTCCAAGCCATCCTGTCGACCAGGCTCCCCAAAACGGTCGTTTACACTGGCAAGAACATATTACAGCCAAAGCAGAGCCACCTTTGCAAACGCTTTCTCCAAAAGCAGAGGCAGAACTTAAGAAATGAGAGTCTCACACAAAGTAGCTGTTTAAGTTGTGTCTGACCACATGTTGCTCTGGCAATTTTCATACTTGTCTACTTCAACATTTCAAGATACTTTTTGCTTAAAGTATTTTACTGCAATTTCCTCGCCCATCCATCTTAGCCCTATGCAAATTTTAAGTTCTTTTGGAGATTCACGTAAATATTTCGGCATTTCCCTCGGCAATTGATTCCCGTCACTGTCTCCTTTACATGCACAATAAAATTTTCCCTTTCTCTTATGCCTGACATCAAGTGGCAGTCCTCATACTAGTCCAAGGGCTTAGCCAGGATTAGCTTAAGGGTGGGAAAAAAACAGGGAAACTTAATGAAAATACTTGTCGAAAATGGTTTTTCTAGAAAAATAATTAAGCACTCGATTACCTTACTATTACCACTAGTTGGCAAAAATTCTGAAGAAATTTTGACAATTTTTTTTTTATTTTTTGCTTTCGGAATCCTCTTCCTGTGCACACACAAAGACCAAGAAGCCAGCTGTCAATTGTTTCCTCCCCCTCGTCAAGGAAACCAATTTTTGTTTTCATATCTTTTTCACTTGACTAAATGAGAAAGGAAGCGCGTCACACTCTCAGTGGCTATACCCATCTACCAGCCCCAATTCCTCTACCAATATCCATCCAAGCCTCATCGCCATTATACACCCTACGCACTCCCACTAGTCTGCACGTCCCATGCCTTCCAACTGCCCCTAACCCAGATCTTTAACTTATCTCTTTCTCATTGCACATTGCAGTAATTTTTACAAACCAAACTAGGAGCCCTCCAACTCCAGTATTTAATACTCATATTAGCCCATTACATTCAAACGATTGTCTATCCAAGTTTTCTAACCCAGCTTCCACACTGCACTAACCTTCTCCAATAATTGAAGGATTCTAAAAGCTTGCTCTACCATCTGCCTCATTGAGTCAACTATGAAATTTTTATGCCAATATATTTACATTTCACATACAATTGCTCCTCCGCCTCTATTTTTCTCTGTACCTAGTAGATCATCAATCCAGCTAGAACCATGTTTTAAATTAAAGAAAGTTTGTTTGATATCACATTTTGGAGTGGAGCCAGGGAGACTAGGCCATTTAGTGCCACTTATACCATATGTTTTGACATATCTTTCACTATGGAGAAAAATCTGGAAGTAAAGTTAATAAAAATTAGTTAAGGTTATGATGTCATAAACACCAAAAAAGAAACTACACCAGTTCTATTAAATAAAGAGGGAGAGCTACCAAAAAACATATATAATTCACAAATAAAGGTTATAAGTAAGTAAAAAAGACAAGTATATAAATCAATGGGAGAATATAATGAAATGTAAGTATAACAATAGTTTAATGTGTTTAAAACATTTTAAAGAAGAAAATACAGGCTATATAAGGATGGATTCTCTGGTACCTCTATGAAGTTGGAGATTGATTTCGGCGTGTTGCACCAAATTGACACGCTCCATGGGTGAAGGCTCAAGAACATTTTATATAGAAAAGAGTTTTTCCTTTATGGTAATAATATGACGCAATCAAGAAAATGATGCGTTAGGAATCTGAAGAAATAAGCAGTGCTAGAATGGTGGTAGTTTCAGTTCTAAAAATTAAAAGGAAGTATTTAATTTCAGACTTTTGATAGTGTAGCATTAGATGGCCAGTGGCTGCACAAAAGGTCGTTTTGACTGATATTTTGTGAGTAAAGGTTTGTACAGTGAAATAAATGCTGTGAAAGAAACTAGAGATAGTAACAGAAATTTTGATATAAAATTTAAATTTGAAGGAAAAAGTTTAGGTTTACACAGTACATTACATTCATTTTCCAACAATATAAGAGGCTGGCTGTGTGGGATGTGGAAAGTTGTCAAATTACAGTTAAACAATTGCATAACAAAATAATATGTGCACCAGCAGATGTACAGTCACTGCATACATGGTACATTTATTATGTCAACTACATTTACACAATCTACTGGCAGTTATTTTGTAGATACCTTGGAAATAAATTCTTCGACAGAATAGAAGAAGTTGTCAATTAAAAATTCTTTCAATGTTTTACTGAATTTATTCTTATCATCTGCTATACATTTAAAACTTGGTGGGAGCTTATTGAAAATATGTACCCCAAATATCGGACCCCTTTATGAACAAATGACGATGACTTGTAATCCTTCTGAAGATCATTTTTACTTCTACTGCCAGTGTATTTTATTATTTTTTTTAAACAGAATATAATTTATGACTACAAAGGACATGAAGGTGTAAATATATTTGGCCACCAATGTTAAAATCCTTTACTTCTTAAAAAGCACTGTACATGAAGTTCTATTGATAACCCCAAACATAATTTTTATTACCTGATTATGAGCTCTGAACTCTTTGTCTCAGAGTAGAACTGCCACAGAGTATTTTTCCGTATGACAATCAGGAGTGAAAATAAGCAAAATAAACTAGTTGGCTCATAAGGAGATCACCTATAACTGATGAACAAATTGTGAATGTGGCTGCACCCAATCACTTCATTATGTCAGAAATGTACCTTCCAATTTAAATTATGATCAATATGCAAACCTAGACATTTGAAATTCACACACACTACCTCCTGAAGGGACAGGCATGCAAATTTTATGTCTCTCTGGGGGAGCGTCCATAAACTATGTGGCAGGAGGGAGGGATTTGCTGGGAAGCTAGACTGGGCTATGTGGCGGGGGGAGCCAAGCCACGTAGCTTTTCAATCATATTATTTGTCACAGTTAAATAAGGTACGGAAAACACAGCAGCATGTGAATATTTATTTACATTCTTTAAGTTTTGCCATATGTAATTTACTATTGTCTGAGAAGAAAAAACATTACAAAATGTGTTCTTGAATCAATAGGGGAAAGAAAGGGCTATGAGCCACGTGGGGAGGAGGGGGAGCGAATGAGGCAGAAGCCTTGTCAGGCTATGTGGGGGGAGGGGGCTGTTCACAGGAGGCCTAAATGGAGCTACGTAGTTTATGGATGCTCCCTGGTGTTAATGTGTGGGATGTACTGAATTGCATATATTGAGTTTTATCAAAGTTTAAAGACAAGTCATTAGTTGTAGACTATTTATTAATAAGGTCAAAGACATTATTTGAAATATGTTCTGCAGATAAATCTGGAGTATTTTTATTCCTATGTTTGTGTCATCTGAAAATTGGACAAATTTCTAGTAAAAGATGCAACACATGGTAGATCATTTATATGTATTAAAAACAATAGCGGCCCCAATATAAAACCCTGAGGTACTCTACATCTGATAAATTGTTATTGGTAAACAAACGCATATTTCAAGAAAAATATAACAACAAAAAATGTTTAGAATACTCAGATTTATGCAGTGTCATAACCTGTGGAAGCCTGAAAAAGTTTTATGGAATATATAAAGGTTTTGGTACGGTTGGAAGGATAGTTTTGGCTCAAAGCAAACATTGTCGTCAGCTGGTCCTCTCTGATAGGTTTGGAACTGTGCAATAGAGAGAGTGTTGAGGCCTATTCGCGTCGGATAAACCCTCGATCACAGAGATTAAGCTGCGCTATTGCCTGTTAGGTTAAGAGTAGGTTGGTAATTAATATTAGTGTGAGAAAATCTGAGCTCTGACCATCATAGTGTTCATTCCGAGGCCTTGGGCCCCACCCACGCCTAGCCTCCCACACCCAAACGCCAACCGCCTGACGACACCGCGACACAAGCAATGGACAGCGGAGATCTGGTAACCATTTCTAATTTGCCAACTCGGAATATACTTAAACCCTAACAGAACTGACAAATGCTGCAACTGAGACTCAGGGGGAGGGGGGGCTCTGGGTCCACCTGCGACATTGTAATTTTGGAGACCCTTTTTTTTTTTAAGCTCTACGGATTCCAGGCCTGAGGAGACTATAAATACTACCCTTTGCCCGACTCAAGCCACCCCAAAGCCAAATTCCACTGAAGGCAAGCCCTCCCCAACCGAAATCCACTCAAGCCCCTCCCAAATCAAAATCCTGGATCCGCCCCTGCTGAGACTCATTGCGAAGATCAAAGGCACCAAACACGTCAGTCCAAGTGTCGCGTGTTGACCGAATGAGCTGCGACACGTACCCCAACTTGTGGGTCTGTCCTAGTACTTACTGTCGGCTGAGGTTTTAGGTCTCCAGTCGGCATCCGTAAGTACCTGGCTAGGTTAAAAGACAAACAGAGACTTAGCGTACTTAGAATGAGGATGTAGGTGCTCTTCGGAATGATCTCCAGATTTGTGATTAACTGTATTTATTACAGAAAACTATTGCATAGCATTATTACATCGATAGGCACATAAATCTGTGGTTTTCCGATACTGAAAATAGAGGATCATAGGATCCAAAGAACCAGCAGAGGGAAGCTGAAAGTGGGGAATTCGCTTCTCCCATTGACTGAATATCGTGCAGTTTGGACATGTTCCATATCCCAGAGGTCCTTCCTTCCTCAGCAGGGATCCATGAAACAAGATTGATAAATGAAAAAAAAATAATCATCACATGCTAAGTAGTTGTCTCACACGTGACCAAGGCGTGAATGTCGAGTTTTCACGGAGAGGACTGTTAAGCCAGCGGCGTTGGCCGCTGGTGTCGTGTAAGCGCAGTGTAGTCACACCATTGAGTTCTTTTACAAATTTTGATAGTTGAGTAACTTGTTGGCAAGTCCTAGTGCAATTAGATTACTCTTAGTTCCGTAAGTATTCAAATCCATGGGCGTTTGCTAGGTTACAACTTTGGAAGCAAACCGCCTTTCTTACAGCTAAAAATCTATTCTATAAAATAGCTACCCGCGACACAAGGTCCCCTCTATAATAATGTATGAAACAGCCGATTACATGAAAATCATTGAGGAGATTAATAAAATACTTGTGAGGAACTTAAACATTGGCTACCGTTCTGGTTGCATCAGATACCAAGAGTGCACTGAGACAGTTTCAAAACACTACATGCATCCTTTTCTAATAAAAATTTTCAATTTCATACCTATGAATTCAATGCCTAACGAACTCGTTAAAAGTTGTAACCAAGCAAATGCCCATAGATGTGAATACTTACGGAACTAAGAGTAATCTAATTGCACTAGGACTTGCAAACAAGTTGCTCAATTCTCAAAATATGTAAAAGAACTCAACTATCGAGTAGATCTTCTCAGCAAGGGAAATATGGGGGAACGTTGTAAAATATACAAATTTTAATCTTTTATGCACCTCAAGGTCAAAGTTGATCCTCACAGAACCTCAGAAGGCCCATCTCAGTGTCATTACTGTCAGCATTATGATCATGGGCAAATCAACTGTAGAAACAAACCATAATTGTAGTATGGGGCCCACATTTTGGGTATGAAATACAGGAGTTGGCAGGGGTGCAGAGAAGGGCTGCTAGACTTGTCTTTGGAAATTACCACAAAAAACAATCGGTTACTAATATTATAAAGAAGCTTGAGTGGGATTCTTTGGAGGATAGAAGGAGGGTGAAGACAGTCATGGGATATTTGTGACGAAACATGAGAAGATATTAGTGAGAAATTTAAGAGAGGGGCATGGAAGGGTAAGATGACCATGACGACAAACTGGCACTTGATTTCAGGGATATGTTTTCTTTCGTAGGAAAGGGTGTCATGGATTGGAATAAATTACCAAGAGAAATGATGAATAATTTACCAAAATCACTGAAAGAATTTAAATATCAAATTAATAGAGGGCAAAACTAGATGGGAAGAGGAAAAGAGAAAGGCGTTTGTCTAGTGAGATTGCCAGCGGCGCGTAAGCTACATCGCAATTCTATCAGTTATGATTATTTTAATAAAATGCGTGAAATTCTCTGGTGTTCACTTCACCAATAACTCTAACAAAACAAAAGACGAGCCGGCTAAGTGGAAGCCAGCACCCTGTGAGCTGTTGGGAATGATGCTGGCCCGCAACGCGAAGTTAAAACAATTAAACAATCAAAAAAAAAAAAAAAAAAAAAAAAAAGGAACCAACACTTCGCGGTGCAACGACGCTCCAAATGTGTCAGACAAGGCATAGCTCCCCTTCCTTTCCGACAGACCAAATGCTAGGAACATAAAGCCAGATGACGACCAAAGCAATCGACTAAAAACAATGCAAAGGGTTGTAAGGAAACGAAGTTTCCTTACTTTGTATGTAAATTTATAATTCTTTTAAATATGATCTGTGCCTGTGATACAGTTTTAATTTGAGAAGAGTTATATAGCAGCTCTGACGTGGATATTGGGGAGACGGAACATCTTTTTTTTTTTTTTTGGGTTGCCAAGCAGTTTTTATGGCAGAGAGAGGAAGGATACTGCTGTAAGAGAATATCGTTGTATTATTATTTGGAGTCCGTTTAATGTATTCAATATGATGATATGAAAAATAAACATTGTTACTGAATTTTTAAATTTATTAATATAACAAAAAATCTTATAGGGTGACAAGACAGACAACAAGTCTGGACAGTCAGGTTGATTCAAGTCCGACTTACAAGAAATAGTTACTTTTCTGAAGGAGTTTGACCGAAAAAAGATGATGCACACAGCGAAAACTGACTCCATAGAAAAGACAACCATCCTATTAGAAACCATCAATGATGGAGACACAAATTAAAGGGCGACTGAACATACCAGTTAGGAATGCCAACGGCATCTCCAACAAAAGACTCGGCTGAGTCGACTTTCTTGAACAACATGACATTGAGATAGTTCTCATAGCGGAAGCCTACCTGAAATCAGAAAACTATTTCAGGTTGAGAAACCCTGTAGTTGCACGCACTAACCAAATAACCAGGGGAGCCGGCACTGCTGTCTTAACTGAACGCAGGTTGGTCCACAGAGATGTTCCTGGTGCACAGACAGCTGACCTGGAGCATACCGGCATTGAGTTCACATTTATGGGGGGGGGGGGGCTCATCCACCTAGTAACAGCATAAAATGCATGGAACAATATATTCAGGACGGGGAACGCGCAAACTGATAGATAGGAATGACATCGTAATACTAGCTGGTGACATGAATTCCAGGAACCAGGTCTGCCAAAGCCATGCTACAAATCGAAGTGCACGGCGGTTGCGCACGGTGCTGTAGGGCAACAGAAATGTTGAAGTGCTAGTGTTGTGAGCACAAACTTAGTTTCCGACTATGTCAACGTCCTGGGTGAAAAGACTGAGATGGAAATGGGACATTTTAACCCACTGTCTCCTCTGCTCCAATCACAATCAGAGTCTTCTGTCTTTCGCAGTTCAGACGCCGGAACAACAAAGAACTTTAATTTAATTGCAAAGGAGCACACGCTCCGGTGGCAATTTCTCTACACACCCATCTTCCCCCTATCCTACACCCACCTACATTTGCCCTCTACAAATTTTAACTTTAAATTATTTTAACATTTTCGGTAAGTTATTCATCATTCCCTTTGGTAACTCATTCCAATCGCTGATACCATTACCTAAAAAAGAGAATCTTCCCACACCCCTGTGCCAGAAATCGAGTGCCAGCTTGTGGTCATGGCCATATTTTCCCTTCCATGAACTACTTTTCAAACATACTCGAATATCTTTCCATGCCTCATCGCCAGTACACTCCCATCCTCCTCCTCCTCATCTTCCTGTCTTGTAATGAATCCCATTCCAGCTCCTTTATCATATCTGTCACTGATTGCATTCTGCGATAATTTGCGGAAAAAAATCTAGCAGCCCTTTTTTACACCCTCTCCAACTCCTGTATTTGATACTTAAAATGTGGGTCCCATGCTACACTACCATATTCGAGCAATGGTCTGACCAAAGTTTTGTAACCCAGTTCCTTTACTTCTCTCGTACATCCCCTCATCACTCTCTCCAACAACTGCAGAATTTTGAAACCTTTTCCTACCACCTGTCCAATGTGTCCTGCCCAGTTAAGCTTGTTATCAAATGTAATGCCAAAATATTTACATTTCACGTCTACAGCAAGCAATTCTTTCCCCACCTTATATTCATAATCAACCTTTTGTTTTTTATTTGTGTATTTAATAAGTTGACTCTTATTTGCTTTTATCTTCATCCCATGTTTACCAACCCAACTAGATATCCTGTCCAGATCACCCAGCAACTGTTTACAGTCCCCCCCCCCCCCAATCGTTTTGATCCTTTTATATAGCATCATGTCATCTGCAAACAATCTAACTTGGACGCGCTTCTATACCAGCTGGGAAAACTACTCGTTCCACCTTTCTGACATCATGGCTCTAATTTCAACTTAGCAAATAGATGACGCCGTTGTTAAAGTTGGTTCAACCATAAAAGACTACCAAAAATAATACTATAAATATTGAAAGAACATTTACGCAAGATTAGACACTACACAATGTTAGATATCTAATCAACCTCAAAAACCGGGCGCGGAACCGATGGCAACGTTGGCGTGATCCGGCTGACAGAAGAATGATCAACCACCTGGTAGATGAAATTACAAACAACTGAAACAACATAGAAGGATAGTCTGGGAACAGAAAGTAGAAGCAGCGCGAGACGAAAGTCGGAAATTGTGGTACCTAGTAAAATCTCTATCAAAAACATCCAAACTAAAGGACAACTCCAAGGTTTTCAAGGCCTCGTATTCATCCAACCGGGAAGGCAGAGATGCTAGCGGATGCATTAAAAACACAGTTTGAGTCCAACACTATCGAAAATGACCAATGTGTAGAACATGCACAGGATATACAAAAAGCGTTTCATCACGTCGTAAACAGTGACCGCTGTGATATGATGCAAAAAACAAGGCAAGTTGAGATTGTTAACATCATCCATAGCCGTCGATCCCAAAAACCTGCGGGTATGACAACATCTCGCTTATCCAAATTAGAAACATGGCTCCGCTAGCCATTAGGGTATTGGCTGAGATGGTTAAAGCCTGTCTGAACCAGTGGAAAGTGGCTAAGGTAGTTGCGCTACCAAAAGATGGTAAACCAATATCACTGTTCATGACCCTAGCAAAAGTATTTGAGCGTGTTTTACTCAACTGTCTTAATGGATTTTTACTCGTCAATAACATCATTATAGAACAATTCGGATGTAGGAAGGAGCATAGCACTGTACGCCGATATGCCAGGCTAGTGGAGCACAAATGCAAAAAAAAAGGGGGGGGGCAGGGAATGGCACTGTTGTAATTTTTTTTAGACAAAGAGAAAGCTTTGGTTAGAGTTTGGCACCAGGATCTCCTGTATAACCTACACCGGTACGGCGTTCCAGATTGAAATTGTTAGTAAGTCCCTGTTTAGGACAGGGAATATTCTTAGTCAAATATGTAAACGCTCAAAGCAGAATTAGAAAAATACATGCCGGCGTCCCACTGTCCTTGATCCATTATTTCATAATGTCTATGTAAACGGCGTACCATTCCATTTCCTCAGCGAAATTTCTCCTTAGACTGACGTATACCATTGACAGAAGTATGTATTAGTTTTGTTCATATATCGTTTCAGTCTGGTGCCTCGTAATTTCTTGTGGAAAATAACTTTATTCTCTTCGAACACGGTCGCCGTTCTTCTTTAGTTTATTTTTGTAGTAGAAAGCATCTAACTATGAAAGAATGCATAAAAAATTCTTTTCATTGTAATAAATTTTGTTCAATCAATTAATTATTTCACATTTTTCCACCAACACCAGCAGAAACCAAAAAATGGTTCCGTCTATATCCGACTTCTTCCTGATATTGTCCCGTTCGTATATGGAATTTGCGAACTCAAGATAACGACTTAACCATGTAGGCTCAAATTATGTCGCTCTTAGCAACCAACCTCCTAAAAACTAAACTTAAGAATGTAGAAAACACTCTCGGGATTCTAGCCGCGTCAAATAAAAGTCGACTGGCGACGTTTCGAGAGCCGGCACTGCTCCCATTGCCGGCTCTCGAAACGTCGCCAGTCGACTTTTATTTGACGCGGCTAGAATCCCGAGAGTGTTTTCTACAGTGCTGCCGCCGCGAAAACGTTCACAGTTATTAAACTTAAGAATGTATGTATATTAGTATGCTTGCATACCATGGAATAACCTATAAAATATTTCTGTACAGTACAGAAATATGGAGCATGGCAACCGATCTTCACGCCGAAAACAAGGCTTTATCCAGGATTCACCGCGTTACCTCCCTAACAGGGAGGTGGGCACCATACCCAATTGGTCGCTACTGACTGATCAAATAAAAAGGAAATTAATAGCTTTATACCACAAGCGTTCAAATTCACCACATCAATTAATTTTCAGAAATAGGAAATGAAACCATAGAAATGTATCCTAGGAAAAGCTGACACCTGAATTAAACTTTTAAGAACCTTCAAAAAACCTTCCTACCTTCCAACAGCATTATTAGTAATCCCCTCTACAGTTACATGTATGACCAGAGGCGGCCCTAGCAAGTTTTTCATGTGGTGCGAGATCTCATTGTGGCGCCCCAAATGAGCAATCTCTTAGTGATTAAGTTGTCCATATAGATAGATTGAAGATAACATACAGTTTTTACATCCTACTAATGTCATAAATGTAAAAGTTTGTTAGTTCGGATTTTTTTCTATTTCACGTCGAAACTACTGAACTGCTTAGGATAAATTTGGAATAATGTATTGGCCATCTACTTTTATACCAAATAGCTGTTCCCGTGTGATTCGGATACCAATATGTATATGAATTCTTTATGAATGAGCAAAGCCGCGGGCGAAAGATATTCTTTATATATGATAATAACTCAAACCTCGGAAAGATTAGTATAGAATAGCATTGGTATGAGTGAGAAACAACAGTAAAAAGGAATACTATATGTTTGTAAAGGTTTATATGAGCTACTGTAGCGAACACAATGCTCACTTCACTTACACGTCAAATTAGCAGTTTTTAATAATTTTTTAAAATATTTAAAAATATAAAATATATGAAAATAAAAATTCCCACTCTTAATACCGAAAAATAAACTTTACCAAAATTTTGCCAGAACCCTCGCGAACTAATTCTTAAACAGGTTAAATGCATTTATTTCCCCCTCTCCCCCACCCAGGTAAAACCATTTTCAACAAGTATTTTTCATTGTTTTAGCCCCACTCTGAAGCTAATCCTGGCTACGCCCTTGGGACGTTGTGCTACTAGAGTGACCAACAAATTCTCTATTCTTCGATGATATGCAAAAACATGTTCATTGTAAACAATTCTTCTGGATCTGTTGCATTTCATACATGGCTAACACTCAAAAAAACTTTACTTTCTTCGGCATCTGATTGGGTTAATAATAGGAAATTTTCCAGTCTGAGAATCAACTTCTCCAGCTGCCAGTTATCAGAGCTCAAATTCCGAGCTGGGGTGGAAGGGCCCCGAAACTGGTACTGAACTGTTGAAATTTGTTTTAGCTGCTTAGTTATAATGTCCTCTTCACGTTTTGAACTCTCCTTTCCCGTAAAAGTAGCCGCGAATTAAATTAAAAATGCCTAAATGTGAGCAACGATACGCAACCGCGAAATGGTAGCAACAATGCAAAAAATGGCACAAAGATTATTGGTACAGGGATCATATCAACCTATACAGGTTAATCCTGTTATAGTGATCGTGCTTAGGTTGAAATTCGGACTGGACCAAGAGTAAAAAGTTTACGGGAAATTCGTTCTGCGGCATCTATATCAGGAACGACGCATTTGTTTACAACGGAAGCAATCGATTCTAAGATGGCGAGCCTTGTTGTACTGCATCTCGGATAAAAATTTTCTATCTGTTAATTTCGTGCGACTTTTAACAACGAAATGTAGCTAAAACGGCAATAAAATATTACAACAAAGTTTTAACCATTATTTCAAAATTTTGTCATTGCTTTTGAGTGCCTGAGGCATGTAATAGCTGCACTTCCTAGCTCACATTTCGCATTTTTAATTTAATTCGTGGCGACTTTTCAGATAAAGGGGGATGGAAAACGTGAAGAGGACATTATAACGAAGCTGTCAAAACAACTTCAACAGGTCAGTAACAGTTTCGGGGCGGTAGAGAATATCCTCTTCCACCCCCGAGCTGTTTTTCAAAAAATGTGAAGATTTTCATAAATCCACTTTCGTCTGCATAGCCTTTGAAACAATGTCACCAATGTAATTATTAACTCAAATTGATCCATGATCTGGCTAAGCGACAAGGTATCCGTTGCTGCAACTGAATAATTCGTTTCAGAATGGCGTTACGAACTGAAGAGTAGTGATAACGAACTGTAGGGATGCTAGAAACTCTATTCTTGAAACGAGTTTCGCAAATTTTTTGGCGGTAGTCCTGAGTGCTTGAATACCACTTCCCATCGCTTTTTTTGATAGAGAGAATAACACAAATATTCTTCAAAGAAATCCGGACAAGGAGACCGATTTAACTGATATTTTGGCGGCACTAGCTATTACCAAATTTAATGACAGTTACTTTAATTAAAAAATGCTTGAAGATACTGGTTCAGAATTTTGCTTTTGCCACATTTGTTCCTCCTACCAAATTGGATCGACTGTCATATCTTTGGCCTCGACAATCGTTCATATCCAAATCGAACTTTTGCTAAGTATCAATGCTAAACAGGGCAGCGCCCCAAAGAGTCACTTTCCGGATTGTAAGCACAGCGTAATACTTCGTCTTCATTAGTGTCAGCAAAGATAAATGTTCGACGTGACTTACCTCAAGAGTTCAATTCAAAATGATGGAAAAATATTTATATGACCTAACCATAGTCAAAATTTTATTACGCACTTCATTCGTTTTGAAAACTTTTGCCAATTTAATAAGATATTATTCTCGTTATTAGTAATACGGCGGAGATGTTCCATCACCACAGGGTATTATTTTCCTAGCAGTTGCAATATACCCAGGAAGTTACCATCATCAGAATTATTTACTATTTCAGATCCAAAGCTTCCTCTGAACAAGATATCATTCATTAGAGGATTGCAACCCACTGTGATTTTTCGTCTTCAGTCTGTATATGCAAATGCTTGTCTAGTTATTTAATGGATTAACTCTTCTATCCAACTGAGCATTGTGTGATTGTGATCTGATGAAGTTTCGTGAGTTTTGAGACACTCTGATAAGTAAATCCATTCATCCAGTCCTTGTTTCCCAAATAAAAATGAGACCTTCTGTTGAATAAACAACATATGAACAATATACTTTATCCGCAGATTTAGAATAAAGGAACTATCTACTTTTATAAATTTCTTCATTTGGTGTTTTTAAAAATACGTATTTGGAAAACGACGTCCATAATTTTTTTATTGGATTTTTTCGTTGCTTCAATAATTATTTCATCTCTGTCAGCAGAATCAATGAGCGACAGTTTCGAAATATCATCATAATTTGTACTTTGAGAAGGCGACTGTAGTGGTATGTCTTGTATACCCATTTGTAATCTTTTGAACAGCAGACGACGTTCTAGCCATAGATATATCTTCTCGCACATGCTGCTCTTCATCATAAGCCTCATCTGAATAACTTCCATTAAAAATTTTCTTCCGTCTCGTGTTGATCTAGTTCTGGTGACTTTAACAACACAAAAAGTCACCTGATTGAGACAGCAAAGGAACTCGCAGAAATAAAAAGAAAGAAAAAACACGCCTGGTGGAATGACAACTGTGAATCTGTACTCAAACAAAGACTACAATCATGGAAAAAATACTACTCAACTAAATCAGAAACCGACTGGGAAACCTACAAAACCCAACGGGCCCAAGCAGCTAGAGTGATCCGAGCCGAGAAACGTAGTTATGAAAAATCTCTTATTGTAAACATAGAACAGAATTTTAAGAAAAACGAAATTAGAGAGTACTACAAAACATTCAAAAGAAAACTCGCAGGATACAAACCGCCGTCGCTGTGCTTTCAAAGGAAAGATGGCACACTGGCCACATCAAATGAAGAAAACTGTAGGATCCTTTCTGACTATTTCGAAAGTCTACTTAACTGTGATAAGCCCGTA
The DNA here is from genome assembly GCA_031002005.1 of Vandiemenella viatica. Classification (NCBI taxonomy): domain Eukaryota; kingdom Metazoa; phylum Arthropoda; class Insecta; order Orthoptera; family Morabidae; genus Vandiemenella; species Vandiemenella viatica. Next base: position 153,120,836 of record CM061918.1, read on the forward strand.
AATCCTATTAAGACAGAGGAACCCTTATTCAGATACCCGGTATCCTTACCACCCGACAAAAATGAAATCAAGCGCCACATCGCTAGACTTAAAAACAATAAGGCACCTGGAGAAGACTCCATAACTGCAGAACTATGGAAATATGCACCCGAAGAATCAATAGAAATCTTGCAAAAGCAAATAGAAGAAATTTGGGATGAAGAAATTGTACCCGAAGATTGGAAAACGGCTTTAATCCACCCGTTGCACAAAAAAGGCAGTAGGAAGATTGTTGACAACTACAGAGGAATTTCCTTGCTTCCGGTAACATATAAAATTCTCTCACTTGCCATCCTGGAGAGATTAGAATCCCAAGTTGGGCACCAAATAGGTGAATACCAAGGGGGCTTCAGAAAAAATCGTTCTACAGCGGAACAGATCCACAACCTCAAGACGATCATCAGATACTACACGCTCAGATCAAAGCAATATGTGTCAGTTTTTGTGGACTTTAAGAAAGCTTATGACTCGATAGATCGGGAAGTGCTTTTGAACATCCTTAATGAATTTGGAGTTGACCTAAAATTATTGGCAATAATTAGATCCACACTGACAAACACAAAATCAAAAGTTAAGTTTTTAGGATGTCTGTCAGATCCTTTTGAAGTCACAACTGGAGTCAGGCAAGGTGACGGTCTGTCTCCACTACTTTTTAACTGTGTTCTCGAAAAGATCATTCGGACCTGGCGAGCAAAATTAAAGGAAATTGACTGCAGCCCATCAAGAATAGGAACTAAATCTAAAGGGATCACAATAGACACTCTGGCTTTTGCCGATGACATCACTATCGTATCAGATGACTTAGAAACTGCTAGGATCCAAATTGATTTGCTGAAGGAAATTGCTGATCAAACCGGTTTACAGATATCTTTTGAGAAAACAAAATTAATGACTAACATCAAGGATGCTCCACCAAAACTTCAAACCAAATACGGGGACATTAATCAAGTGGAAAAATTTAAGTACCTTGGTGAGATCATTATGAAAAATGGTTTGGACAAAGAAGCTATTCGGGAAAGGATTCGCAAACTAGAAATAGCCTACCAAACTTCGCGAGAGGTCTATAATAAAAAATGTCTTTCACAAAATACTAAAATACGTCATTATGAAACAGTTTTCAAACCAGTAGTTTTGTATGCAGCTGAAACCTTGTTCCTGAATGCCGATAAAGGACTTCTGGGAGAACTGGAGGAAAAAGAGAGAAAAATTATTAGAGGAATTCTGGGTTCCAACTTTAAGAATGGCGTCCATCAAAAGAAATCCAACAAAGAAGTCTACAGCAAAATAGAGAAAATCACTGAAACAATCCGCAAAAGACGGGCTCGATTCTATGGCCACCTCAAACGGATGGAGGAGAACAGACTAACAAAAAAAATCTTTAACTTATTTGATTCCAGACCCAAAACTGTAATGCCCTGGTTCGTAAATATTAAAGAAGATCTCCATTTGATGGGGCTATAACCAGAAGATGCTTTAAACAGAGATATGTTTCGGAAGAAGTTAATGACAAGTGGGACAAGCCGAGACGAACACTCCAACAGAAGACGCGGTACACTCTGGACAGAGGAGCGCAAACAGGCGCATTCAAAACGAATGAAGGAGTTCTGGGACCAGAAGAAGAAGAAACTCGCTGCCAAATGCACAAAGGCTTAACGTGGTCCTAGTTGGCCTCAACGAATAAATAAATAATAATATAAAAAAAAAAAAAAAAAAATCCAGCAATTTTGAAGCCTTCTCAATTTCGTCTTGATTTTGTTTTCTTTTAAGTATTTTGCGCCATAAAGATTTATTTTTTTACTTTAGCGACATTTCCTGTCTGTAAAAGACAGATAAGCCTTGTAAATATTTATGATACCAACGTTAATTGCGATCACCGAAGGTTTAATATGGTAGAAGGAGAGAAATAGGTTGAATCTTGCCCCATGCATGAACATTCCAGACTACAGCCGAGAAGGCATGAAACAGGTGCGGGAGAGGCGCAACGCGGCAAGGGAGGGTGCTAACTTTGGAACGAGTTGTGATTTTCATGATATAAATAACTCGAACTGACTCGAGTAGCAACTCTAATTGACTCTATTCTATGATACCATACGACTATGCATTTTGCTGAAAGTCTTACTTTTATAAAATCTTCTAGATAATGTGTGTTAAAATAATATATTAATTATTATAGAATTCATTTTTTGCGCAGACGATCTCTCGCTGCATTTTCGGCGCCCCCCATATAACGGCGCCCGGTGCGGTCGCACCGCTCGCACCGCCCTAGGGCCGCCACTGTGTATGACCCAAGAAAAGACTTGAAATGTAAATATCTTTGCATTACATTTGGTAACAGGCTTAACTGTGCAGGACACATTGGACAGGTAGTAAGATAAAAGTTTCAAAATTCTGTATTTGTTGGAGAGAGTGATGAGGGGATGTACGAGAGAAGTAAAGGAATTGTATTACAAAACTTTGGTCAGACCATTGCTTGAATATGGTAGTGTAGTATGGGACCCACATTTTGAGTATCAAATACAGGAGTTGGAGAAGGTGCAAAGAAGGGCTGCTAGATTTGTTTCTGGAAATTGCCGCTAAACACAATCAGTGACAGATATGATAAAAGACCTGGAATGGGACTCAATGGAAGACAGAAGGAGGGTGAAGAGGGTTATGGGAGTTTACAAGGTGTATATTGGTGATGAGGCATGGTAAGATATTGGTGTAAGAATTGAAAGTAATGCATGGAAGGGAAAAGATGACCATGACCACAAGATGGCACTCGATTTCAGGCAGAAGGGTGTAGGAAGATTCTCTTTTTTAGGTAAGGGTGTGTGTCAGGGATTGGAATAATTTATCAAGAGAAATGATGATAAATTTGCCAAAAACATTGAAAGAATTTAAAGTTGATATTTGTAAATGGTAAATGTAGGTGGATGCAGAATAGGGGGAAGATGGGTGTTTAGGGAAATTGCCATCGTATCATGCGCTCCTTTGCAATTTAATTTGAAACTCTAATCAACGAATCTATAGAATCGCCAAATGACATGATTCTCTCAATATATGTTACCTAACTATGAATTAAGTTCTTATTAGGAATGGCAACAGAAAATTGACTACCTACAAAAACTTTAATATATAATGGGTATTATTTCCTTATCTTCACCCGTTATTTCAGAATTTCGCATCATGTGTCAAAAATATCTGTAACTATTGCCGAAAATGTTTTGACATGCGAAAAAGGTATTGCAGGCTACTTCACGAATCTCGAATTGCTAGGAATCTTGAAGTTACTACGTCTTTCAGTAAATGAAATCGCCTCCCGAAATTAAGTGTTCATTTTATTCACACTTGGCTCAGTTTATTATTTTAAGAATTCTGATTCTATCGTTTTCTTTCTCATAAAATTTGTTTTTTGTTTCGTCGATGGTTTCATATCTCATGTCTTCCGTAAGTTCACACCATAGTGCATTCAGTTAAAAAACAATTTCACCATCCACCACGAACTTTCCGTTTAAGTTTCTAGCATACAATGTGATGGACCACAGTGAAAGTTGCAGCTTCTCGTACACGTAAAACGTTCACTGTGGCTTCACAAAAATACCGTCCCTGGTCCAGGGACGGTATCCTGGATAGTTTGCCGCACAATCTTGCCTCTGATCTTGGCTGGGTTGTCGCGCTTGTCAACAGAAATGGCTCGTGCGCCAAATAACCGGTTTGGTGATCTCGAACGTTGCTCGCGCGACAGACGCGGATAGTCGATACGCCGTTTTAGAGTCTGTCCATATCGATTTTAATGTTTCGATATGTGCCAACGATATTTCAAAACATATGTTTTTTATTTATTATTAGCCACAGTTTAGAGTTCAATGGCCACGGGTAGTGCATGGGATAGTGGTGCTTATACGGCATTATAATGTTTGGATGGTTGGAAGATAAAGACTTTCGGGCCTGCATAATGCTGCATTTTTAATATTGTGAATGAAAGAGGTTAGTAGCATTTTTTGTTTTTGATAGGCAGAAAAAGTCGCGAAAGATGTGAAGTTTGTGAACAGCATTTGTTAATGACTGGGCAGGCAGTGCAGTGAAGTTAATAGTTCTATGGAATTTTTTCGGTACTGGAAACTATAGCTAATTGAGTTATAGGACACAATAAATGTGATTTAACGACAGAAATACTCGATGTTGCATACATTTTGTGGTTATTTTCGAGTTGGCGATACCGCTGCCTCGCGACTGTTAACGTGTCGTCATCGTGACGTCACGTTCACGTACAGTCATCATTTTTTGTGGCTATTGTGCCCTCGCTACGCTCGGTCACAATAATTTAAAGCTGTACAATATCAACATAAACTGATATCCCGAAGGTGCATCAGATGCTGGCGGCCGCTGGTAAGCGGCCGCAGATGTCCGATAACACAACCAGATGTTCAATGTTTGAGGTGAAGCTCGCATTTCATCATAGAAATATTAGAAAATATAGTTGAACATCTGGTTGTGTTATCGGACATCTGCGGCCGCTTACCAGCGGCCGCCTGCATCTGATACACCTTCGGGATATCAGTTTATGTTGATATTGTACAGCTCGGTCACAATAGCCACAAAAAATGACTGTACGTGAACGTGACGTCACGATGACGACACGTTAACAGTCGCGAGGCAGCGGTATCGCCAACTCGAAAATAACCGAAATACTTAGCAAATTATTTTGGTACCCTCTGACCTATTTTAAGGTGATTTCTGGAGCGTGGAGCAAAAGTAGCTTAGGTAATTTGATGAAAAAGATATGAATAAAACGTGATTAATAGTTGGTTATTGTGCTCATGACCTAAACACACACGCTTTATTAATATTTAAACTTTTTAGCCACACTATTGAGTATGGCATAGGCTACATTGTGTTCTGTGTGCAGTGAGTGGCAAACTTTTAGATGACTGTAACCAAACACAAATTGCACAAGCTTTACTACCAAAGCTGTTTCATCCTAATTAACGCCTCTCGAGAATCACTGAAGATGGCATTGCTTGATGTGATAAGTCACAGTGGTGTGTTACAAAGTAACAGTATTGTCTACCTACATCTAGAAACTCTCAAAACATTCGCCTCACACTGCTTTATTTATATACTAATGTTGTTCCATTGTTTCTTGCTAAAGAAGGACCTCTGGGATGTAAAATATGTCATGGTTACTACATATACTTACAATACGAATAATAATCACAGTGAAAAAAATTATTAGCCTATATGTTAGCCTTCAAAGAGAAAAGAAAATTAAATAAATAATAAATGTTTATTTTCACAACTGAATTTTGTAAAACCATGTAAGTTATAATAAACTCTTTGTAAAAATTCTTGTTGTCACTGTGCTACTTTAGACAGTCTTCCTCCAAGATGAGACATCAGTTAAATAAAATAATCGATGAATCTGAAAATTACCTAATTGCTACTGCAATTATTATACTTCGATACTGCTTCATAAATAATGTACGTATCATTCATTTATCTAGGTGTTAATAATGAAGGCAGTTAAAATTTATGGACAGTCATATCACTCATTATAACATCAATATATCTGCTCAGTTCCTTTCAAAACACATTAATCAAAGTCACAATTGGTAAAAATGTCACATCAACTATCAGGTATTCAAATGTGATATTAAGGAATGTGTATCTTTGTATGTTGTGGTTTGTGAGGCAAAGGCACAAGTGTGAATTTTTATCATGATACTTGGCTGCTTATGATGATGGTTATTATTGGACACTGAACATTTAGAACACACGTAGCCCTCAGTTCATCTTCCTCGACTCCACGTTTATAGTTCTCACTGCTAATCAGAAACCACGTGGCGTCAGTCCGAGCTGCCCCACGCTTTTCTAATACTACAGCTACTTACCAGCAGATCATTGACTCTCCCTTAGTCACATGATGTACCATGAAACTTTCAATTTTATCATCAGTCAGTTCAGTTCACTCGCGAAAAGATGTGCCACAGAGAGACACGGTAACAACATAGGCTATTTTGATTTCCCGAATGTGTGTTGAGTGGTTATCGCCCCTTTGTGCGTGGTACATTCATTCAGATACATCACAACTGCTGTCTTCTTCATCTTCTGTCTAATACAGTTTGTTGTGGCACTTTTAAAAAAAATGTGCATTAAAAATCTAATGTGTAGTTCTCACTATTCTGGAAAGGAAAATGTTCTATCAAAAGATTCACGTCTTTTTGGTCATTTTGTGTACATCTTGTCCCATAACTGGTATGGTGGTGTATCTGATTTTGCAGTAACAAGGGCAAAGTGACTAGTTACAAAGTTGAATTGTGGATTGAACATCACTACGGTGGTTGTTTCCAATACACATACACACAACCAAATGGCCCCATTTGTTAAATTCTGCCTTTCAGCATTGATACATACCTTTACCAAATGTAACTGATTTATGTGAATTGTTCATTGATTTAAGAAATGTTAATATGTTCGGTGAAAAGTGGTCCTTTTATATTTATTTTCAGTTTTGCAATGGAAGCTGAAATAAAAACAGAGGACGTAACAATTGACAACTGGGAGCTGTTCTCGGAACCAAAGTGTAAGTATGAGATGCTTTATTTCATCTCTGTATTTCTAGAGAGTGTAATGTAATGTTATGTCAACCACCCGTCAGTGAAGATTAAAGTAAGGGATGTGGAAGCAACATTGCTTACTCCAGAATGAATGACTTAACCCTTCTGCCGTGGATGACATCCAGAGACATCTAGCTAATACTCTACCTTAGTGCTGATGACGTTTTCAGATGTCCACTGCAAGTCTTGTCTTTGAGGGCCAGAATTTGTTAAGTTCAGAGTAGGAGTGGATGTAGCTGTTTTTATCCCTTTGCTGCATTGCATGTAAGCTTATTTATAACACGAGTGTGGTTTCGTAATATGACTGAACCTTTGTGGCAGAGTTGACAACATGGCAGCAATGATAGTATGTAAAGTAGCACGTGATGTTTTTAGTGCCCTGTTGGAACATGTTCCAGTAGTAGTTTGGCTGTGGGCACATACAAATATACCTTCCTAATGTTGTGATGTGTGATTACTGTGGCTAAATTGGCTGAAACTGTAAAAAAAAATCTTTAAAAAATGAAAATACAAACGTTTGTACACAGGAGCACTGTAAGAAATGATACTGTGTGATTTGGACCGTGTGGTGTCATCATTCGGTGAGGACAAAAGACGGGCTTAGTGGCGTGATTCCTCGGAAGAAGGAAGCTGAGGTGACGTAGACGAGTCCATTCGGTGAGGACAAAAGACGGACTTAGTGGCGTGATTCCTCGGAAGAAGGAAGCTGAGGTGACGTAGACGAGTCCCGTTCGGCATCGGTGGGAAACGAGATGAGTGTCTGAGTCAAATGAACAGAAAGTCAGCAGACGGCTCTATTGTAACTCCGTCGGATACTGCACCGACGTTGCGTCAAAGTTTCATTTGTCAAACGACAACAGTTAGTATTACCAGTTGGAAGTACCTCACCAGATTATTTGAATCTTTTAGGGAATGAAATTGTTTTATGAACAAGTTTCTGAAGAAACAAAGAAGTGCACAACATGGATTTGTTAGTCTTCCGGAAGTTAAAAAATTTCAAGAATTTGACAGATTTTTGCTGATTTTGTGATGTCTACATTTTGCAAGGTACAGTAATACCCCGCTTTACGCGAGGGATACGTTCCGCAAAAAATCGCGTTAAGTGAAATTCGCGTATATCGGGGTTTACGATTAAACATAGTCAAAAGTTAATGCAAAAACATACAAATCATTTGAATCAATCACTTTAATTCTAAGAACACTTTATGCAGTATTACTTTTTTTTTTTTTTTTTTTTTTTTTTTTTTTTTTTTACGGAAAAATACATCTATTGTCTTTTGAGTAGCATTTCTTTTACGTTCTTGTAAAATACGTTCATAACACATAACGCTGTTTTTAATTGTTTGACACACGGTCATCAACACTATCTATGCTCTGCAATATGTCCAAACCTGAATAAATTTTTGAAAGAGCACTTTGAATTCCGCTTGAAGATAAAACTCGCTCTCCTACTTGTTCTTCCTCATCGTTTATGGCATTATTCTGTAACTCGACCGGATCTTCATTGCTGAGAGGTTCGTCATGAGTTGCTACAAGTTCTTCAAGATCTTCTACCGCGACATCTTCTAGTTCAGACCCCTCAATCATTGCAGCAATGTCTTCAAGCACTTGTCTGTGCATTTGGACAATTCTTCTAGGTTCTTCCACTACATCTGGCCAAAGATTACGCCACACCCCGTTCATACAAATCAAATATTTTAATTTCGTTCCAAGACTCGTCTATGTTGCGAATATCCTTCAGGATGTTGTATGACTTCCACCGCTCTCGCATAGACTGTCTTCCTTCCCCGTCGGTTTCATGAATTAGCTGGCTAAAAGTGCGGCGATGGTAATAAGCTTTGAAGTTTTCTATTGCTCCCTGGTCCATAGGTTGTAATATTGACGTAGTGTTTGGTGGAAGGAACTTCACGTACACTTTTAAGTCTCTCGGCGTATCAAGTGAGGTTGGATGTCCTGGGGCATTGTCTAAGAGTAATATAACTTTACGTTCAAGCCCATTTCTGTCACAGTAGGATTTGACTGACGGGCAAAAACTATTAGAATACCAATCTTGAAAAACTTCCCGTGTAACCCACGCCTTTCTGTTGGACCGCCACTCGACTGGTAGGCTTGTCTTGTCTGTACCTCGCATTGCACGGGGTGTTTCTGAATCGTAAACCAGTAAAGGTTTCAGTTTGAAATCACCAGTGGCAATACCACCCAGCAGAAGTGTTAGTCGATCTTTCGCAGCTTTGAAACCGCTGGCTTGACGTTCTTCTTTAGAAATGAATGTTCGAGATGGCATTTTTTTTTCCAGTAAAGCCCGGTCTCATCAACATTGAAGATGAGACAAGCAGGAATTTTTTTCTCGTTCTACGAAATCTTGAAACTTGTTTGGAAACTCAGCTGCAGCAACTGTCCGCGATGGTGGCCTCACCTGTTACCTGGATATTGTGAAGATTAGAACGCTGCTTGAACCGATGAAACCAGTCTCTGCTGGCAGCAAAAGTCGGAGTGGAACTCCCTTCACCTTCTTCTGTCTTTAACATCTCATACAAAGATTTTGCTTTTGTGCATATGAGATCTTGACTCAGTGGTGTGTTCTTCTTATTTAAATCTTCGATCCAGACTGCTAGCAATTTCTCCATTCTTTCTAGGATAGAAGATCTCGAACGAGAAAGTTTTGTTGCACTTATAGGTACTGAACTTTCGTTGGAAAGTTTAATTTTTTCACTATTTTTAAAAATCGTTCTCACAGTCGATTCTGACAGACCAAAATCTCTGCCAATAATTGTTGCTTTGCCTCCATTTTCCATTCTTCTTATCACCTTCAATTCCAAAGTTACGCTTTTACGCTCTTTTTTCTTCATAGGCGGCATTTTTAACGTAGCGTTAAATTATGTACGTATCTCTACCAAACGTTAAAACACGACTGCCAGCCGAGATAAACATATGGAACAAACGAAACAAACGAGGGAATCCCTATAGAACAAAGTCGTAGGACGGGGAATTCTTCGATCAGAGTGGTCGGAGAAAGCGGGGATTCCCGCGACCAAAGAGAAGCCAATGACTACATTATGTACATACATATTCTTAAGTAAGCAATTCGCGTAATACGAGGCATTTTAACGCGAATTTTAAATTTCGCGCTAAAGCGAAACCGCGCATAACGGGGTCGCGTAAAGCGGGGTATTACTGTATTCTTGGAATGCGGAAAAAAATCCATATTACAGGATTTACAAAACATGACCCCTTATAGATTACTTCAGCAAGAAAAGATGTTTACTGTCCTTGTAAAATATTATCACAAAATGTTTTGATGATGCTTTGGCATGGCAGATTAGTATTTGGAATATATATACAGTAAAAGTCCGGTTATCCGAGTTCCGATTATCCGAGCCGCCGGGTTAACCAAGGCAAAGAAGATAAAAATGAAACTATTCAAAAAAATTCTCACACTGAAGGTTTAAAAAGAATATTAGCAGCACTTGAGTATATACTCCCGCTAAGAAGAGAAATAAAATTATGACACAGAAGACAATTAAAGACTTATTTGTGATCATAATTAATGTACAAAAAACAACTTTATTGCTTCACAAATTAGTTTTACACTATAAATGAATTGTATTATTTCAGTTTTTTGATTCAGTGTAACCGCTTTCCTTGACCTCCGGTTATCCGAGTTTTTCGTTATCCGCGGTAGTCCTGGTGCCATTTACCTGGGATAATTGTGCTTCTACTGTATATGTAAATATACATTTTTTTTTTAAAAAAAATGACAATTTGTGCATCATGAATTTTTTTAATGCATCTGGTGTTTTATTTTAATTTAGAATTGAATGTTTTAATTTGCAAACTTACACTTCACTGCTCAGAAAACATACGTTTCATCGATTTTACACTAGACGGTATAGTTAATAATTTCAGCTGTTTCATCTGGTGAGAAACTTGAATTTGTTTGCAATTACTCTTTACTGTTGTGGTGATTTCCTGCAGGACCACATCAGGTGGAGTACACTGTATGTTGGTATTCACTGAGAGTTTGAAGTCAGTGACAGAAATCACTGTTACAGGGAAGTAAGTTTAAACTGAGGCTAGTTGAGAATCTGTAGGTAGTCTAACACTTCATACACTGTAGGGCTCCCTGCAATAACACGTACTGTGTTTATCTTGTATGTTGACCAATTGTCTCACTTCCAAGTGCCTCAGTCCTTCTTAATTTAACTTTCCACTCCCTTGGTGCTGTGTTGCTATCACTTTATTATTTGCTTTGCTTTCAGGTAAGAAAGAACCCATCACTGACCTGGTTCCCATACTGCCAGGATGCTTGAAGACTGAACCACAGGGTAAGTCTGCGTTCAGACCAGAAATGATTTCTAGTTTATGGATTAACCAATTTGTGGTCAAACACAACCTTTAATGAAGGCAGTAGGGTCACAAAAACTGTAAATATGTATACAAACTTATGCATTTAAAAAAAAAAAATTTGAATTGTAATATTTTTAATTTGTTCCTGTTGTAAATACTGGATACAGGATCAATAAAAAAGATAGATTCCATTACAATAATAACACGGTGGCTGCTGACGGTTAAATAGCGTGAGGACAATATGTGGAAAGCACGTTATGGAAAAATGAAGACAAGTTAAAGTGTTCACAGAATTCTGTAGTCAATAATTGGCATGATTAAAGCTCATCACGTGTAAAGTCATAAAAAAATGTGAGAAGAGGATAGTGATTTAACTGGAAATGAGTATAGAAATGCAGGTCAGTAAAATTTGAGGGAGAAAGAATGCAGTTCTTATAAGTGTTGGTTCCAGTAGTTATGTGCTCAACAATCATGACTGAGGGCTGTGCCCAAAATATTTTGTGTGTGTGTTTGTTTGTCACTGCATCTGTTCTTCCTTCTGGGCGTTCTAGCTTATCTTTACTTCTGAAATTAATGTCACCTCGCAACATTTCTTGTGCTCCAGTGTTTCTGAAATTGCTGATTTTTAAAAAAGTTATATAAATTTTCCTAGATAAAATATTTGGTACTTCTGATGCCCAGAAAGGAACTAAATGTTAAAGTACATTTATTTTTGCAGTGAAAACTGAACCAGAAGGTCCCCCAGAGAACTCGGCAGGTGATGATGTACCAGCGGGTGACGTGTTCCACCGTGGAGGTGAGTCAGTGGTACTGAACCCTCTTTCAGTCATTGTTGCTTCGTAATGAGTAACAGAAGCTTTGTGTTTGTTCACTTGTAATTAGTCTAGAGCAGTGTTTCTCAAAGTGTGGTACTTGAACCCCTAGGGTTCACCAGTTGATTGTAGGAGGTTTGTGACAAAATTTACGTAGTGGCGGACTGACTTTCTGAAGCGCATAACAAGCACAGTGGTGAATATCGCTCATTGTTGCCAGTAGTGGAGCTAAAAAAAAAAGGTTGTAATTTTTTGTTAAGGAGGTTCGCCATTGCCTGGGAGATTTATATGGGGTACATGGAGCCACTGGTATAGAGAGAAAAAAAAGTATTTGTGTTTGAATGTTTAAAATCTGCCATATCGACTGGCATTTTAACTACAGTACATACCATATATCACTTATGAGGAGCTACATAGTGTCTGGGTTCTGGCTGTATTGTACGTTGTTCAGGCAGTTTTTTTTTTATCACCTTTGTGAGTGCTGGTATGATACCCAATCACTGCTTACAATTAAAACCTGCTACATAAACAGAATATTGCAAAATCGTTGCTGTGGAAAGCTTAAACAGATCGAAACAGTCAGTAGAAATGTTGTAGCTGTAGCTAAGAACAAAATTGGTTACTCATCTGAAACAACCACTTCAGGAGTAGTCACTGTCAGACTGCACATTCATCTTCGAAACTTCAACTTTGAAAACTGCAAAAAATAACGTGTGACCATGGGAGCCAGAGGGAGCCTGAATAACCAGAGGAATATGAACTGAATGCAAGTAACTGTTGGATTCTGTCATTTCACAGCATTTTTGAGGAGAAAAAAAATATAATAATAGAAAAATCTGTAACAACTGATGGTGAATTTTGCTTTCTTTATGCTGGTTTAAACAGTTGATTATTAATGTTTCATATTCAAAGTGATGGCTAGTTAATCATTTTCACACTGTGCAGCTGTGCATGTCATGGTGTTGATCTCTTGCCCAATGGCAGAACGTCCCCAGTCTGCTTTCCAGTGTTACAGACCCGCTTGAATAACTGAAGAATATTATAAATGAGAAAGTTTGGATACACATATTTTTGGATCTTTACACTATTTGCCTTAATTGTTCAACAGATTTAATTGAAATTTGGGCCAGATTTAGTATATTGTCTTGGGGGGGGGGGGGGTGACACAGGATAGTTGTTATCCTGAAAATTGTCTTTGCTTCTTACATAAATTGCAAAAGCTACTTTTCAGTGGTCCGTACAAGAATGTTATGACATATTCGTTATTCTATTTAGTTTAAAACAGCAAAACCGATGCTCTCAATAAACTAATATTTCCAGAGCAGTAAATCAGTTCCTAACACAAAATTTTTAAAAGCCGGATGTACTCAGTTTCTGATAATTTGCAATTAGACATACAATTCTGGTGTCAGATTGTGGAACTAAAAACAATATTTACGTTTCCTCAACATTTCTAATTTTTTCTTTTGCAGTCACTATATATTATTATGCATAATGAATTTTTTGTAGCAGAATTCAGTGTTTAATTCAGATTTTAACGTTTTAACCCTTGACTTCAGCTTGAACATTTGGCAGCCGCTGACCGGGAGACTATTCTGTCCTTCTTGCCCACTGCTGTGTCTGCCCCACTCTCTCCTGTGAAGGAGGGGACAGCCTGTGATGGGACTCTGGTGAGGCTAGTCGGTAGGGGATGTAATGGGCAGAACTGGATTCAATGATAATCTATTTATTTGGTATACACCAGTATACAAGTATTTAGTATGATAAATGCAATAATCAAGAAAATTAGTGTCTTACAGGACAGGTGTATAGTGTTAAAATGAACTTCAAGGAATATCTAAATTTGGAATGTTATCATTAGTATAGAAATAGCATTTCCCCTTTATGTGATTTGAGGGGAGTAGAGAGTTTAATTAGATCTGGTGGGGCTCTTCCTTGTTTAACCAGACAAAACCAAATGAAACAAAGTTTGGAGACGGACGATTTCCCCGTTTATCCCACATCCGTAATCACTGCAAGATGTCTGAAGTAAATATTCGAAGAGGAACGATTATCAGAAATGAGAACAAATGACCACTCGGTGCTGGGTCAAGATATTGGAAGAGAATCAACAAAGCAAGATTTATAACTGATCAGATGGCCTGCTATAAATATCGCGACTCTTTGACAGTAAGAAAACCTCTGTGTGCTGTCTTGATGAAGGGAAGTTTACATTTGACAGTGTGCTGTGAGGGGACCAGAGAACACGCAGACAGATGTGTAAACTGACAAGTCAAATATCTCGTCCTGACATCATTTATCCTGGTGACTCTTCTTATAATAAAGTAAGGTTGTGCATATGGAATGGAAGATTAAATAAGACGGGCAGTAAATGACAATTGTCTCGATTATGTGCCTACACCGGCGTGGTGGCTGTCCTGCACTCCTCCGAGGCAGCCTTCTTTCAGAATGTAATATACTTACGATCAGTGTAGTGTAGTTTTTGCTCTATGAATAAATGATAGATGGAAGAAAAAAAGAGGGTGACACCAGTTCCCACCTATTCTTCCGAAAAACACTAAGAGAAGGGAAGTATATCAAGGTTAATGTACACATTTGACAGAGGAATCAGTGTGGTAGGCCCTCACTCGGAGAGGTGTGGGATTTAACCGGGGACGTTGTTGCACGGTCTGCCGATTCAGACAAGTGCACCACCACTCCTCCTACTATGCCAGCCAAGTTGACCTCCGGGCACTGTCACAGGGAGGGGGCTCCCACTGTCAAAATAATACATAAAATATTGTGGTACACCCAACACTCACCAAAGTTGAAGGGAGGAGGGCAGCAGCAACACAAAACAACACACAAACAAAGAAGATACAATATTTCTGGCTAAAACCCTTCTTCCAGTCAACAGATGTAAGTGGCTGGGCTTGCGCAAGACTTGCATTCGACGCAGCCACTCGTAGAATGCAATGATTGTGCCGGTGTGCCCCACACCGACACAAACAACCTAAAGCCAACCAGAACCCTGTTTTTCTCACCCAGTTTTACCCTGGTCTGGAATCACTAAACCGTATTCTTCATTTGGGCTATGACTTTCTTAGGTCCTTTCCTGAAATGCGCCATATTGTTCCCACTATCCTTCCAACCACACCCTGTGTCACCTTCAGCAGACCGCCTAATCTAAAAAACATTCTTGTACATAAATATCAAGCCTCCGATGCTCCTAAACCACCGTTTGGATCCTTCCCTTGTAAGAGACCCTGTTGCAAAACTAGCAGTATACATCCACCTACCACTACCTATTTTAACCCTACTACTGGTGAAACCTACCCCATAATAGGCCATGCCACCTGTACAACCACCCATCTCATTTACCAGCTCACCTGCCTCCACTGTCCAAGTTCCTACATTGGCCTGACCTCAAACTCATTATCCATCAGAATGAATGGTCACAGACAGACAGTTAACTCACAAAACCTGGACCTCCCTGTAGCTCACAACACCCGTGACCTTAATAACTGCTTCACAGTCAGAGCCATTAGAGTACTTCCAGACACTACCTCCCAATCTGAACTCCGCAGGTGGGAATTGGCTTATCAACACATCCTGCAGACTAGACATCCCCCAGGCCTTAATTTCCATTAATATCTTCCATCCTCACCCTATACACCCATCACTGGCCAGCACAATAGATTCATATATTTTTCATAAAATTTTCAATTATATATTTTTATTTTTTATTACTATTATTTTTTCAACCATTTTAATCTTTCTTTTGATTTATACTCATTATTACATTATCGTTGCCCCCCACCACCTCCGATGGTCTATTGCATTCTATGAGTGGCTGCGTCGAACGCAAGTCTTGTGCAAGTCCAATCACTTACATTTGTTAACTGGAAGAAGGGTTTTAGCCTGAAATATTGTATTTTCTTTGTTTGTGTGTTGTTCTGTGTTGCTATTGCCCTCCTCCCTTTGGTGAGTGTTGGGTGTATTTCATCTTTACTTTCCATATAAATATTGCCTCACAGCATTTCTTTACTTTCATTATTACCTATAAAATATTGTTGTTATCTTTTTATTTGGTTGCTGTCTTTTTAAGTATTCTGTGGCTGCCTTGTCACAGAATTTTGTTTAACTAAGAAACATTTGTGGTGTCATACTTTTTGAAGTTGATGATTGAGTTAGTTAGTGATTATACATTTTTTTTGTACATGTTACTTGCGTTTTTTTAATGTATATACCTTCCCACAGGCAACCCGAATTCGTCACCCCCTCCACGTGCTGCAGCCGCTGTGAAGTCTGTGATCGAAGTAGTTCTCACAGACTCAGATGACGAGGATATGCGTGAAGCGGTCACAGACTATACCAGCGATGGTGAGAATCTTCTTTTCCACTTGCTGTGTTTCCACACTTATTTGATACGGCGAATACTGGTGTAACTCTTAACAGACCAGTATATTGTCAGTTCATGGTAACAGAATAAACAGAAGGTTCAGTAGTTGGAATCAAATTCTATTTCAGAAATGTAGTTTTTAGCACTTCACATGTGACAGCTTGCTCAAGCCTCAATTTGGAATTAGTAGGAGGGGGGGTACTTAGTCATCAGAACCCTATTTGGATCCCGTACCCTCCTGCAATGCGTCAGTATTGAAGGGGGAGTATAACTATCGACTGTTCAGATGGCGATATTAATATTGCAGAACACTCATCGTAAATGTCTGACTGTAGTAGATGAGCTATTAAATATTTTTACTCTGTAGCTGTCAGTTATTAAACTTGTAAATCAGGAATCATTTTGCCTAATTTATTTTTAATTTTCAATCGAACTTTTTCTCAAATGTCCTCAAAGGCCCACCAAAGCGTAATATAAGACATAAGTCACAGCTCAATTTTCCTTCTGCTCACCTAACACAGAAATTGCTAGATATTCCATCTAGATGAACACACCTGTACAGAAACAAAGACAAGCAGCTCCACCTGACAGAACACCTGAGGAACACTGAGCTGACATTACCTAATAACTCTGTTAGTAACTGCAAAGCATTCAGTAAAATACTCTCGAGCTTACAGTCATATCGATATCCTATTATCTTGGAATATGTCTCATCAAATCATTCCGAGATTGTGACTGTTGTTGCTGCTAGAAGCCTGTGTGTGTTGTGTGACACATTATTTCTATCTTATCTGTGTGCCTCTCATGCACCACAGGTATTTTTAGGTGATGTCACAGACATAATGTGTGTAGTTTCCTTTAAGTATTATTTATCGCACCAATGGTTATGATAAGTTATCTCACCTTTTGGTTTTTATTGCAGTTCAGATCTTTATGACTAGTAATATTTTTTTTCCTGCCATCTATGTGAGGTGTAATGCTGAATTAAACCCTAATTGAACATTTATGATAGTTTTTAAATGTAATTTATTAGCATATAGAAGCATATTCTGGTCATTTTCATCATTTATGATCATATTTTCAGGAAAAAAATCTTGTAATTTTTTTTAATAGTACCAGAAATTTACTAGTTACAAGTGAGAAGATATTAAGACAATTATTCACAGAAATGTACTACTATTATACATTAGGAAAAAAAAATTGTCACAGAATTCATCAGTCAAGAATTAAAGTTGTACATTACGGTCACCAAACGTAATGTTCCGCCCGCCTTTTAATCTTGACAATGCAGCAGCAGCATGCCTGTGTCGAGCCGCGTCAATCGTTGTCTCATTGTCGGCAATACTTTTGAAAATTATCCTCAGTCAGTGTTAAATACACTGTGAGTACCGCTATACTGAAAACAAAATTTTCTGAAAATGCGAAGTTCAGGTAAAGTTAGGTAAAGGAATTTAGAGAGAAGTATTTTAGAACAGATCAATGAATACTTTCTTGCAAATTATGTGAAATTAAAGTGATTTCGACAAAGCAATTTCACGTACAGCGGCATCACGATGCAGCAAAAGACAAGAACAACGTATCATGGCATTCTGCTTTACGAAGCAGACAGCGACTTTTTTTCTTCTTTTTGTTAAAAGTAAAAATCTCTTTAATCATTTAGAGCAGGGGTGGCCAACCCAAATGATCTTGTGAGCAACTTTGGAAGTGCATCATAACTCCGCGGGCCGCACATAAAATCATATGTACCCACTGGAGACATTTTTTTGGAGTGAAAAATTGAAACTTGAGTTATTATTGTGTTTACTATTATTCTTACAAGTAAACATAGATAATATAGTAATAATGATAGTAAACTCACATTGTAAGGGAATATATAATACTAACAATGAAAAATAAAAAATATTTTTTAAATGTGTGATGAATCTCGTGGGTCGGAAAAATGTTCAAGGCCCGTGGGCCACAGGATGGCCACCCCTGTTTTAGAGGAATGTGAAAAAAATGTTTAAAAAAAAAATAATAATTTCTAAATGGTGCAGTGAGTCCACAGAAACAAATTATGTTGCCTCTTAAAAGTGACACTACTAGATTAAATATAACTGAGCATGTTTTAATGTTTGGTAAATTTAAATGTTTGGTCATATTTTGTCATTTTTAGGTCATATTTACCCATTTTAAGTTCATATTTGCATGCATATTTCTCTATTTTTTGGTAATAATGATCCAAACCCTATTTATAATTAAGCTGCTCTTGTCACAAGTTGAATGTGAATTCTTCCCCGCAGACAATTTTCTCGACACTCGGGATGCCGAGGCGGCCACCGCCGAGGGGTGTGTGGGGGCTAGTACCCCCACCACCTCAGACAGCCGTGTAGGGGAGGCCACGTCTGGAGGCAGAGATGTCGAGGACAGTCGCGATGCAGGTGAGCGATGCTCTTCTGTACCAGTGTTCTACACGGTGCCTGAGCGGTTACTTTGCTGTTGACTTTTATCGATGGGTTACCGTTAGCTGGTGCTTTACTGAATAGCTCTGTGATAACACACATCCAGAGGAAGATTGGCACTTATTGAATAGCGGGGAACTGCAGTAAACAAAACAAAAATTGCAGGTGTTACAATAGTACCGATACCCCTGACTAGTGTTGTAAAAAAAACGTTTTTTTTTTTCTGACTTAAAACATAAAAACTATGAAAAAAACACTTTTTTTTTCTGGGACACATTTTTTCATAACTACTAAATTTCAAATTTGTAAGGCATTTATTGTTTAGTATAACTGTTTTAGAGTTTATACTAAGTACTTATTTTAATTTTTCAATTTGCTATACTTTTCTAGTTCAGTAGAAAAGAAAATTATGAAAATATTGGCAACATTGTCTGAAGTTTTCTTTTACGAACGGGGACTTCCTGAAGAGGCTAGGTTGTGCGAGAAGGAATCCCCGTTCCCCGTTGTTTGGATTGATACTCGATATTTGAACTAGTGCTGCCAACCCTACGATTTATCTGTAGACCTACGGATCTTTTCAAAAAATTGGGAATTATAAATCTATCTACGGTTTTTTTTGCCTCTTTTTATTACTTGCTTTATTACTCTCAGCATATAGTGATACTGAGTCATTAAATTGTCTTATGAATCGTTTCCTTGCAACCGTTGGCATAAACCAACGATTGAAAAAGAAATAAAGCTCCTATTTTCTATGATAATGATTTAAATTCATACTTAAAAGACCGTAATACAAAATTATCAGTGCAGTCTTTAGGCATAGTGTGCACTTTGCTCACAATTTAAAATTGCTATCTCAAAATCTTTTGCGTAAAATACAAGAACAACCAGTAAAAGAAAATTTATATTTCTGAAGTTATGGATCTAGAGGAGACAGAAGAAGAAACAGAAAATTCCGACACCGACCGAACTAGTGTTGGTAGTGCTGATACTAGTGAATGTGGTACTGACATAGAGGATGAATAAAAAGTTATGTTACCTAATATAGATACATTTATTAATCATTATGTAAGGCATTATATGATTCAGTTAGATTTAAAACAATCATGTAAAATCTAAGTTCCATAAATAAAACTATAATTTATCAAATATATTGTTTTCTGAAAAGAAAAAACAAATTTAGAAAAAAAATCACGGGTGTTAGGTTTTTTTTCATGGTTTTTTTTCACAAAGCTGAAAAAAAACCTTTTTTTTTTCCCAATTAGCAACACTAACCCTGACAGTCTTGTGTAGAGAATGCTGAGATCTTTAAAAAAATGTGGAAAAGATTGTTCCTTGCTAAATAAAGTGGACATTTTCAGTGTATAGGATTAATCACTTAACAATTTGGTGTGAGATGAAGATTGGTTTTTAATAAAAAGTCCCACATTTTTGTGTAGAGTTTATTTCTGTATATATTTTTAGAAAAAAGAATAAATGTTAAAAGAAACAGCAATATTCTGTTGTTAGTTAAAAGAACTATTTTGAATTTCATTAATCTTATGGATCAAAAACGGTTTCAACATTACGCAGTTCCCAACGATCAATAGCTACAAATATTGGCCTAATATCCATCACTCTCCCCCCCTCCCACCTCTCACCCATTGCTATAGGAAGAATTTTCTTGTCACCTTTTAAGGCCTTCTGTTGAAAATAGAGTTGCATTTTTATTTCTCATCCAAAGCATATTGTCATCACAAATAGTTATGGTATATGACTACCATTGTTCGTCGTGTCATTCCTTGTTGATTTTTGTTGCTGTTTCAAAGGTTTCTTCGTCATTTATTTCCACAGTTGTAGTCTCTTTCTTATCATCAAAAACAAAATCCTGCAGCTGCTCAAGATTAGAGACAATTGAGGTACTAAGCTACTTCTGTACAACTTGTGTACGGCCGTCCGTGGTGAAGTAAGCTGCTGTTAGAGAATTTTCCCCGTTCAGTATACTGCAGAAAACTTGCCATCAGATTCAATAAGCTCTATAACTCTCTGATTTCTTTAGTTGCTTTTAAAGGTTATACTGAGTTCTGATCCACTACCTGCAGAAGACATTATCTCAGCTGTTACAAAATTCTAACCTGTAATATCTTGTGCTGCACATGGGATTGAATAATAACGTCGTGAAGATTCACTATCCATAAGATCAAATAAATATTACAGCGTTTTAATTCATTCATTAATTTAGCTGTAAGTGTGCATAGAAACGGTAGTATTATGTAGTTGTCAATGAGACAACCAGGACCCATCATTTTTTGTGACTGCCGTTTTGTGTGCTCTTCACGCATTCGGGAGGACGGCAGTTCGAATCCCCGTCCGGGCATCCAGATTTGGGTTTTCCACGGTTTCCCCAAATCACTCAAGGTGAATGCCGGGATGCTTCCTTCAAAAGGCCATGGCCAAATTCCTTCCCATTCCTCGCCCCCCCATCCTTTCCTGTCTCTAAAGACCTCGCTGTTAAGAGACGTTAAGCAATTAAAAAAAAAAAATTGTGTGCTCATTGTTTTTGTGTTGCCCGGTTCTTGTAGACAGTGTATGGCTGTGAAATTTTCCTTCCTTCTCAGAAAAGCTGCCGCAGAAGCTCTCGAAATGTTGAAAACAGCGAACAAGAATGATGTGATGGGGAAATCCCAAGTGCTTGAGTGGTTTTTCCATTTCAGAGCCGTGATGCTTCTTTAAAAGGCCATGGCCAAATTCCTTCCCATTCCTTGTCCCCATACCCATCCCGCCTCTAATTACGTCGACATTGACGAGGTGTAAAAAAAAATTCAGAAAAGGTTAAATGTCGACTGATGACAAACATCATTCTCGATGGCCTTTCAACACAAAAGTGTCAAAAAATAATCTCTAAACATCCTAAAAGATTGATGAAATGCAGTTGAAGAGGTTGTGGAGCCGTGTGGAGTGACTTGGAGCTGAGTTGAATGTATTTTAAGTAAAGATTTGAGTGAGTAACGTAGCTGACGCGTTCACGGCTCGACTGCCAACTGTACAGCAAAAACAAGATCACTCGAAAGCAGGCTGTGTTTTGAGGGACGATGTTCGAAATGGTCTGAAAGGTGACGAATCTGGGTGCTGTTGTTATGACCCTGAAACAAAGCAACAATTGAGCCAGTGGCAGACTCTGAGCTCGCCTCGCAACTAAAAAAACAAGGCAAGTGAATTCAGACGTCAAGACGATATTTATATTTTTCTTTGATGTATGAGGAGTTGTCCATCCAGAGTTTGTTCCACAGAGTGAGGCAGTTAGCTAGACCTTTTACCTTGATGTTTTGAAAAGATTACACGACAGTGTGCGATGGAAAAGTCCCGATCTGTGGCAGTGGCGGTGACTGGCTCTCGCATCGCGACAGTGTCACTGTTCACGCGGCCCTGTTAGTGTGCACTCGCCCCTGTGCCTTACTTTCCACTATTTGCCGGACCTTGTCCTCTGTGAATTCTTTTTAATCCCTCAAATAAAAAGAGACACGAAAAGAAACTGTTTTTCCAACACAGATGAGGCAAAGAATAAACCAATGGAGAAACTGTTAGGCATCTCTGAAGAGGAGTGTAAAAAGATATTTTGAACCGTGGAATAAAACATTGGGCAAGCGTAGATATATAGTCGCAGCAGATACTGTAGAAAAACCTGTCGCGATTCTCGCCGCGTCAAAGTAAAGTCGACATTTCGTGAGCCGTCACGGCTCCCACAGTCGAGCCACGCTGAACACTGCCACACAGTACTCTATTATACACAGATAGTGGACGGGAGTTCGTATGGAGGGGGGTTCCAGCTGGACACCGCCTACTCGGTGATGTCACTCTGGCCTCGCAGTCGGGAGGACGAGAGTTCAATTCCTCTTCCGGGCATTCAGATTCGAGTTTTCCACGGTTTCTCCGAATCACTCCAGGCGAATGCCGGGATGCTTCCTTTGGAAGGGTCACGGCCGAATTCCTTTACATTCCTTGCCCCCCCCCCTCCTCCCATTCCTTTCCATATCTAATGACCTCTATGTCAATGAAGCATAAAGCCATAAGAAGAAGGAAAAAATTCTGTTTACTATACTTGAGGAATACATTCTAGTGTAAGTTTCCCTTCTGTGATTGTTATGATTCAAAAATACTTACGACATTTGACCGTTCTCTCTTGTTAACTATATAAATGAGCGTTGTGGCAGCTATCTGCTTACTTGGAAGGAGCGGTTTTAATGAAAATGGATTGAGTTTCCTATGCTGGGTTTTTCTTGTCTGTTGCAGTGTGTCCTAGGGAGTCAGTGGGAAGACGGGAGGTACCGTCAAGTGACATTACACCTGCCTCAGGAGGAAATACAGAGGATGAGCCCAAATGCTTGGGTCCTCTGTACCGGCCCACCGAGTGTCCGGTGTGTAGCGAGGAGATCCGCGACCGACACGCGGCCGATACACACCAGTGTTTCTATTCCACCCTCGAAGCGATATACGTGGCGACTGGGTTGTCGCCGTCCTCTGGACTCAAGTGCACCCTGTGTGATGCTCCTGCGTCTTTTGCTGCGAGTTCTTTCATGAAACATTTTCGCGGTCATTTTATAAATGTCTATTTTTCGTGCAGTATTTGTGGCAAAAAGTTAAGATCAAAAGAAACATTTGTCAGTCACTCTTATACTCACTCTGGACGGTGGCCGCACAGGTGCAAAGTGTGCGGCTCGGGATTTGTGTCGCAGACCGCTCTGGAAAAACACGAGGCGCGGCACTCGGACGAAATATCGGCGGTGTGCGAGATTTGTGGTGTGGGTTTTAAAACCAAACACAGTCTCGCCCGTCACCGGGAACTACACGAAGGCAAACTGTATCCCTGTACCATTTGTAACAAAGTTTCTAAGACTTCCAGTGCGTTGAAGAACCATTTAGAGCGGCACAAAGCAACCGAAGAGCGAAAAAAGTACAAATGTGACCTCTGTGAGAAAGTTTATACGACGTCGACGGCATTGAAGCTACACAAAGATAAAAGCCATTTTCATAAGAAAATACCTAACAGGTATTCCTGTAAAATTTGTAACAAGTCAGCGAACTGTCGAACCAAATTGGAAACCCATATGAAATCCCACACTGGGGAAAAATCTTACACTTGTGACATTTGCAAGAAGAAGTTATCAACTAAGATGGCATTAGCGAGGCACATTGCAGAGCACAGTGGGGAGAAGAATTACAGTTGTGATATCTGTGGAATGAAGTTCACCCAAAGAAGCAGTGTGAAAAGGCACAAGGGGACCGCACACAGCTGACTGAATGATCTGTAATAAGTAATAAATAAAAAACAAAAGTTTCTGGTCTCTGTTAAAAAAGTGTGATGAATTGGTTTAAATTATTGTATATTCATGCTGCAAGAACACATAGAAATACAGACAGTGAGAGCAATTTAACAGATGATAAAAACTTCCCAAAATAGAAGACCAAGGCCGGTTTGTATAGATTGAACATTAGGATAAGATAAAAAACCACCGCTTACCATAGAAGAGGATTCCTGTGGCATTGGTACATAGCTCTTCATGGCTCAAAAATTTTATTCTTTGTGTGTTTGTGTTTTTTTTCGTGTACCAACGCCACAGGAATGCTCTTCTATGGTAAGCGGTGGTTTTTTTTATCCTATCCTAATGTTCAGTATATCCGCTTGTAGTGCCTTTGTTTCCCTTCCAACAGCCTCCCTATGACATCCTTCCTCATCAGATTAGCCCACCTTATCCTTAATAACAACTACTTCTCCTTCGAAGGCAACATCTATCACCAAACCTGTGGCACTGCCATGGGTACCCGCATGGCCCCCTCTTATGCTAATCTGTTCATGGGCCGGCTGGAACAGACATTTCTGGAGGAATTCCCTCTCAAACCCCTCATTTGGCTTCGTTTCATTGATGACATATTTATGATTTGGACGCATGGAGAAAATGAACTGCTAAATTTCCTGAACCATCTCGGTAACTTTAGCATGCTGAAATTCACTTGGTCCTACTCCCACACCCAGGCCACATTCTTGGATGTGGATTTGTCCCTATCCAATGGCTATCTCAACTCTTCAGTTCACATCAAACCAACCAGTCTTCAACAGTATCTCCATTTCGACAGTTGCCACCCATACCATACCAAACGTTCACTCCCCTACAGTCTTGGCATTCGAGGTAGTCGCATATGCTCCAACCAACAGTCTCTCATGGATTATTCAAACAGTATTTCAGAAGCATTAATATCTCGCGACTACCCTCCAGCTTTGGTTAACAAACAGCTTTCACGTGCTACATTACAACTGAATCAGCCTATCAATCATCCCAAACCCACAAAAACCAACCACAAAAGGGAGTGCTTAGAATAAATAGTCAATCTGGTTTTATTTATTTTGAAATAGCCTATGGCTACTATAAATACATAAAAATTCATATATCATATTAACGAACAAACAAACAAAAATCAAGGTGTTAATTTAATTGAATCCTTTAGAAGAAAATGTTAAATTCTCTCTCCTCTAGTCATTTACGCAGCTTTTCTCTAAAACTTGCAACAGTTCTGGTCCTTTTTATTTCTTATAATTTGTTATACATTGTTAAACCTTTATGCAACACTGTTTTTTGTGCTTTACTACTTCTATTATTACTTGAATGGAAATGATTTGCCTGCCTTGTCTCATAATTATGTACATCATTATTCTTCTGTACTAGTCTAGACACATAACACTTTCCAGCCTATTAAATTACAATTACATTGTTAAAAGAAAGTGTTAATTGAGATGTTATTTAAAATATAATTTATATTATGTAGCAGAGATATAAAAAATATGATATAAATGTAGTTTGAATTTATATGTTGTTTTTTGTTTGTTTACTGTGTCTGCATGCAATAATTCATGTAAGAAGAATGGCATCCAATGTTTATGCTGCATTCTCTGTTGAAGTTACTGGATCCAGGGCACAGTAACTCAAGAATGCTTTTTGGCAGAAGATTACAACCTCATTAAAACTTGGAGAAATTTACACAAAACGCAGTCAATCACGAAATATATCAAACAAATAAACAGTAGATTAGTTTTTAAATTGTACCTTACTTGGAAGTTCTTATTGTTGTGAAAAGTTTCTATTATTCAAAATCAAATGCAATTTTTAAAACATATTCTAGCCAAATTGCCCAAGAATATAATTGGAGAAACTTTACTCACATCACGAAAAAAATAATTAAAAAATATAATATAAGAGTGAAGGCTTTCCCAGCATAGGAAATAGATCGAATTTTCCCAGGAAATTTTCATCTATAACAGATAATGATTAAGCCTTATTATTTTTTCCTTAGAAACTTTTTAGAACAAAGTCCTACTACCACAACAGGTGATACCAGTCATTTTTGATGGGTGATTAAACTAGTGAGAATATATGGAACGAATTATTTCTATGAGTGACTTTCCCACCAGGGTCTCGTGCAGTGTAAATACAACTATAGTTGCGACCGATTTTGGTAGAACTGTGCTGCTCTGGCCTCGCATTTGGGAGGACGCCGGTTCGAATACCTGAGCGAGCATCCAGATTTGGGTTTTCCATTGTTTCCTCAAATCACTCCAGACAAATGCCGGTATGCTTCCTTCAAAAGGAAATGGCTGAATTCCTTCCCATTCCTTGTCCTCAGTCCCATCTCGCCTCTAATGACCTCGACGTCGACGAGGTGTAAAGCCACAAGTAAAAAAAAAGAGCCATGCTATAAATATTTTCAGTCGTATCAGGTTTCAGGAATACATCATGGTCAAAGTTTATGACGACGACTTGTTATTCTCCAAGCAAGATTTTAGTCATATCTAGGGACACATTCCCCTAAGGACGTAGGGAGCGATTGCCTGGGCAGCATATCCCAGAGAGGGGCGGCAATTCGTGTCACAACCTTTTTTTTAGCTCTAGTATGTCCAGATGGTGATAATGGGGAAGCGACATGCGAGGCGACGACAATTGAGCTGTTGAAAACTACAGTTGGGGTAGCAAAATAAGTTAAAAGGGGTGGCAGTCTCACAGTTTTTGGCCCAGATTGAAAAATAATTGATCTGCACCACTGCTATAGGGGGTGGGGGCGGCCGATTGTATTGAAAAGGCGAGAGAGAAGGAAAAATGTTTCTACCTGGAAGTTGCCTAAGAGGCATGCTGGTATGTTGTCTCATGGTCCCTCTTCAGCCAAATGGCTCCATCTTACAAGTCGTTTGGCAAGGGACGTGAGCACACAATGTGTCCTATCACACGACTGCGCGTGCCTTGGAGAACAGGTGTGAGACGTGGCTGGTGGCCCGTGGGAGATTCAAACAATACGAACTAAACTTCTAAAGCAATATAACTGGTGGAGACGGAACAAACAGAGGAATAAATAAGGAAAAATAATGGACTAAACACACCAAGAGGAAATAAGTAATTAATCAATGACGGACCTTGTTACGGTTTTATCGGAGGTTGAGGCCTTGTGGATACCAGGTGAGCAGTATGTGTTGGTAAGCTAGTTCCCATTTACCAAGTTGATAAGTGTTTTTAGTTTCTGGAAAAACTACGGCTCTTCCTGTAAAACTGTCGAGAGAGTCGTGTGGCTGCTGCGTCGGAGCTGTAGACTGTTTTCCTGTTTCCGTTCATTCTGCTTGAAGGTTTGTGTGTGGTGAGGCCTGTGTAAGAACTGGTACAGTGACGGCACATAAGTTGGATTCAGGCCGAGCTGTAGCTGTGCCGAGCAGGGCTCTGATGATCATAGCCAAGAGAAACTTAAACCAGCAGCTGTGTTAGTTGATCTGTCTGCCATGAGGGGCTTTTCCTCGTGCTCTTAAATGATGTACCATGTTACCAAAAAAAAAAAAAAAAATGAAATAAAAGGTTACTCTTGAACAACATGCTAAATAGAAGCATTTCTGGTACATCCACGACAATGTACTGGCACTAAGTTTGGTGCTGCCTTTTTAATTTATACATTGTGCACACACCTCTTCTAAATTACAGGAAGTCCAGTATGCCGACGATCTGGCTATTACTTTCTGGAGTAGAGACTTCCAGGTTTCTGAAGACAGATTCTCCAAGAGTCCTAACTAACTCCACACATTCTTCTCTAGGTGAAGAATGAAACCCAACCTGAGAAAGACAGTCTTGTTGCTTCTACCTGTCAAACCAGATCACCTGTGTCAGAACAACACCGACCTCCACAACCCTCGGAAGAGTAGAACACAAAGACCACCCTAAATATCTGAGAGTTACCTTGGATCGAGCCCACATTTTCGTTACCATTTATCTAACGATGCACAGAAAGTGAAGACCCTTGTTAACATTGCGAGGAAACTTGCTGGTACATCACGGGTTTCAGGTGCACATGTTCCTCAAGGAGCAGTGCTGGGCTCAGCATTCTTCGCAGCAGAATACTGCTGGTCTACCTCGACGTCGATGAAGCGTGAAGCCCTAAGCAAAAAAAGAAACGGCAATGTGTCCACTATACTTGAGGACAAACCAATAGTTTTGAAAAGAACCACATGATTTTAATATGAGTTCTGAGAATGTTTTATCTTCTGTTATTGTTATGATTCAAAAATACTTATGACATTTCACAGTTCTCTCTTGTTAACCATGTTAAACACTGCTGTGCAAGGTATTCAATATATCCCCGCTTACTCGGAAGAAGTTGAAGGTAAAAATGGGATTGAGATTCATTCCTATGTTGTGTTTTTCTTTTCTGTTGCAGTGTGTCCTAAGAAGTCGGAGAGAAGACAGGAGGTACCATCATGTGATATTACACCTGCCTCAGGAGGAAATACAGAGCATGAGCCGAAGTGCTTGGGCCCCTTCTATGAGCCCACCGAGTGTCCGATGTGTAATGCGGAGATCCGTGACGGAGATGCGGTCAAACAACACCAGTGTTTCTACTTATCTCTCAGTAAAGCCGGATACTACTCGAGAAATCTCTCGGAAGACTTCAAATTCAAGTGCCGCCTGTGTGACTCGATCGAGTATCAGTGCGTCAGGACTCTGAGGAAACACGTTTTTCGTCATTTATCAGACTTTACTATTCGTGCAGTATCTGCGGCAAGAAGTTACGCTGCAGGTGGACGTTCGTCACTCATTCGTACACTCACTCTGGGCGGTGGCGCCAACAAGTGCAAAGTGTGCGGCGCTGGCTGCGCCTCGCCAGACCGCTCTGGAGAAACACGAGGCACTGCACTCGGACGAGATATCGGCGGTGTGCGAGATTTGCGGCGCAGGTTTTAAAACCGGACACGGTCTCGCTCGTCACCGGGAACTACACGAAGGCAAATTGTATCCCTGTACCGTCTGTAACAAAGTTTCTAAGACTTCCAGTGCGTTGAAGAAACATTTAGAGCGGCACAAAGCGATCGAAGAGCGAAAAAAGTACAAATGTGACCTCTGTGAGAACGTTTATACGACATCGACGGCAATGAAACTTCACAAAGATAAAAGCCATTTTCATAAGGAAGTACCTAAAAGGTTTTCCTGTAAAATTTGCAACAAGTCGGCAAAGTCTCGAACCCAATTGGAAACCCATATGACATCTCACACTGGGGAAAAATCTTACACTTGTGACATTTGTAAAAAGAATTTCTCTACTAAGACGGCAATAGCGAGGCACATCGCAGAGCACAGTGGGGAGAAGAATTACAGTTGTGATATCTGTGGAATGAAGTTTACCCAAAGAAGCAGTGTGAAAAGACACAAGGGGACCGCTCACAGCTGACTGAATTCATAACAATTAGTAATAAAAAAATAAAAATTTTCAAATAAGATACAAAAGTGTGATGAATTGGTTTAAATTATTGTAATGAACTACAGAAATTGTCAACAGTAAACAGAAACAGAAGGGCAAAACTGATTTTTCTTCTGTTATCCAGCTTCTTTTGTTTCCATGATGTACATATATACAATAGAAATATTTATGACAATTGT
>CM061918.1:153151385-153331546 GCA_031002005.1 Vandiemenella viatica
CGCGAATTGTAGACCTTTTTTTTTTTTTTTTTTTTAGCTCTAGCAAATTAAGTTTAGTTTACTGAAGTTTTCTAATTTTATGTTGGTTTTTTGGCCCTCGGAACTTACTGGAGTAATCAGTATGGCCCTAAGGCTGAAAAGTTTGGAGACCCCTGCTTTATACCATCATAATGTTGAGTTGAGTGCCTGGCGTAATTAGTGCTGAATTTAAATTACTCACAATGAAGAGGGTAATATGGAAAACATTTCTCTTATGAAAGACAAGGTCACTTATTGACTGGACAGGCAGTGTAGAATTGGTGATTATTATTTTTATTATTGTTGCTAACTATTATGAACTGATAGTACAGTGAATGTGTATTGTAGGGTATTGGGAACATTATCTAAATGATTCTTAGATGATATGAATGCAATTTAACACGCCAAATGCATTTAAAATTCCATAAACCTTTACTAACCGAGGCCAAAGTAACATTAACCACAAGTGTTTCCCCGCTAGGGCCCGGAAGACGCGGGATAAAATCCCCGCTAGGCCATCCATGGATTCCCGAAATCATCCCAGACAAATGCCGGGATTGTTCCTGCAAATGTCCAGGGCCGAATTCCTTTCGTTCCTTTTCCTGGATTACTGGATATCGCGATTCCGATTGGAATCGTTGTAGTAATACAACAGTAGTCAAACGCAAGACACCGCAAAATACTTTTCGAAGTACACACTTTGACAATAAATTTGGCCGCCGCTGAAAAATTCTATCACTCTTATTTTGTATAATCTGACATCAATGTCATCCCAGAAAACGGTAATGTGTGGATCAAATACATAGATGCTATAGCTATGATCCTGAATCACAGGGAAAACCCCTCCTAGATTTTATTTGTTTCCTTAACAATAGCCATTCCATCAGTTTCACCTGGACTTATTTCCAAACTCACCACCTTTCTCGGTGTGGACATTTCCCTATGAGACAGTGTCTTTCACATCTCTGCATGTTAACCACACTGACAGTTGCCATCCCCTCCACAACTAACGTTCCGGGAGATCGTGATTCTACTACACTACCACACACCAATGATGCCATAATACTGCGGTAGTTAATTGCAAGCAGTAATTCCTGGTAATACAGCCTGTAGCATTATTTTCAAGCAGAAAGTAGGTTATAATACACCCTGGACCAACGTATAACCATTAAATGTTCTTCGGAAAGGATTTCAAGTGGTGCCTTATGTATGGCCATTGCAGTATTATGACGACAATTCCTTGCGGAATCGAGATCTCCAATCCCATGTTCCTTACTTATAGTCTCACAATCTGTGTCGGATGCATTCAAAACCTCAAACAACCCCCTCCTCCCCCCATCCCCCAAATCCTGATCTTGTACAAAAACTCTCTTATTACCACCCACCATTTGCACAACTCGTGTTCCACACCCCCAAGTTCACCACAGACCCACATTCGTCACTCAGTTCTCTCTGGATTCCATTAACGGATCTGTCACCATGGACGTGATTTTCTGTTTCTTCACTGAAATGGAAATACTCCTGCCCAAAGGCCCATCCACCGCATGATGCATGTGCATTCAGCAGACCTACCAAGAAAGGCTCTCCTGATCAGGTGACAAATTATAGACCTGTATCCCAGTTAAGTGTCTTCTCCAAAATATTAGAAAAACTATTCCTTGACAGACTCCTTAAGTTTATAAACAAGTACACATTACTTTCTACTCAACAGCATGGATTCAGAAAAAATAAATCTACACACACTGCAATATTTGAATTCTTAGAATCTGTTATAAAAGCTTTGGATGGAAATGATATGGCCGCAGGTATTTTCCTGGACCTATCAAAGGCATTTGATATAATAGATCACAGTATACTGCTAACTAAACTAGAAAAAATGGGAATAAGAGGAAATGCAAAAAACTGGATCAAATCTTATCTTGAAAATCGCAAACAAAGAGTAACTGTAGACCATGAAACAACATACCAAAAACATAATACAAGAGAAAAATTTACCTCAAATGAACAGTTTGTAAAGTATGGAGTACCCCAAGGCTCAGTGCTAGGACCTATATTATTTCTAATTTATATCGATGATCTCACAAGAACTGTTCATTCAAAAGATACAGTTCAGTTTGCAGATGACACAAGTGTTTTACTCACCTCACAAAATTTAGAAAGTTTAGAATTAAAAGCAAATAAAACCATGAGCGAGCTCAAAAACTGGTTTGACACAAACAACCTAATTTTAAATGAGGAAAAAATATGTTTGAATTTTCTCTACCCCACTCAGTTAGCAAAAACAATATTCAGGTAGCCATAAATGATAAAGATCTAAAGAATGTAAACGAAACGAAATTCTTGGGCTTATGGGTACAACAAAACATGAATTGGGATGTACACACAAGCAAATTGGCTACAAGACTGTCTTCAGTGTGTTACGGACTGAGAATCCTTAGGAATACTACCAGTATAAATACCGTAATACAAGCATACTATGGCCAATTCCACTCACTGTTAAGATATGGAATTATTTTCTGGGGTAACTCGTCACAAAGCACTAATATATTTAGGATGCAAAAACGAGCAATGAGAACCATATGTTGCCTAAAAAGATCAGAATCATGTCGAATACATTTCATAAACCTTGCCATACTAAATGTTCCATGCCTGTACATCTATGAAATAATCATCTTCACAAGAGAGTATCTCTTAAAAAACAACAAAATAATAAAAAATAATATGCTACATAATCACTTCACTAGAGGGCATTCAGACATCCACAAAAATTTTGCAGGACTACAACATATCAAAAAAGTATTTTAAATTCTGGAATAGCACTCTATAATAAAATCCCAGAGGAAGTAAAAAATGCTTCCTGTAGCTCATTTAAAATAAAACTAAAGGCATTTCTAGTGAGACACAGTTTTTACTCTATTGGTGAATATATGGACTCATAAAAAATATTCTAAGAATATTAACTTTGTATCTTGTCTGCATGTATACTTGTTTGTCATCATATTATCCATCATCTGTACAAATCCCTGTACAAATCCCATCATCTCATAAGTATATGTATCATCAATTCATTAAAATGACTTGTCTAATGTCAGTATGTACACCTGTACTATAAATTGACCAAATGGACCAATAAATCAAATCAAATCTCAAGCCACAAATACCTCCCCACTCTCGTATACTATCACGTAGATCTTTGTGCTGCAATAGACGCCGTTGCAGGTACCACAAACTGTTCCAGTCTTACAACAAGGGAACCTTCTCATTATTATTGGGCTCGCCACAGTACTCGCCTGATTTACCAGCTTACACACCTCTGCTGCGCAGCTCCTTACATCATCCTCATCAAGGGAGCGTCCATAAACTAGGCGGCTCCATTTTTGTCTTCTATGAACCCCCCCCCCTCCTCCCCACGTAGCCTCTTGTGGCTATTGCTCTACCTCCTCCCTGTCCCCGCATAGCACTTAGCTTTCTTCCCTATTGTTTACAGAAGACTTTTGTGCTGTTTTCTCCTATCAAACTATCGTAAATTACATACAAAAATAATTAATGACAGAAATAAATATTCACATGCTGTGTGTATATTTAAACTGTGACAAATAATATGAATGAAAAGCTACGTACCTAGCCTCAGAACCCCCCCCCCCTCTCCCCTCCAGATCTAGCCACGTAATTTATGTATGCTCCCTGATCACCTGTCTATCAGGACGAGCGTCCTCAGCCAATGGTTCATACAGTCAGCGCATATCACACAGGGACCCATACCAGCTCAGTTACTGCTAATAATCTCAACACCTGTTTTACAGTGACAGCTGTCAGGGTTGTTCCTGATACAATCCCCCTCCAGAAAGCATAGATGGCGACTGGCCTCCCAACATGTTTTAGACACCGTGCATCACCCTAGCCACAACCTCTCTGGAGACCACACCTCAAAACCTAACACTTTTTTCAATATTAGATATTTTTTATTTTTGCTAAGTGAGATAAGATAGTAATGTGTTTATTTTACTACATTTTATTTTACTTTGAGCAATCAATACTGACACTGTGCTTTCCTGTAATTTTCATTAGTAAATGTGTTCCTCCTCCATTGCTATCTCCACACTTCCCACCGGCTTCATCTTTGCCTTCAGTCAAGTGATAAGTCCCGGTGTGAATGAAACTTAAAGTCTACTGGAGATCACGATTCGGCTATAATAACATGCAGTAATATCGTTGGAATACTGCTGTATTCGATCGCGAGTCGTATTATTTTCAAGTAGTAATTCTGTTGCAATAGAGCCTGGACCATTATTTTCAAGCAAAAAATAGGTTGTAATACAGCCTGCACAAGCATGAAATCATTAAACATACTTCAGAAAGAATTTCTAGTGGAGTCTTGCATTTGATCACTGATGTATTATGATGCCAACTCCTGGCGGAATTGTGATCTCCAGTAATCCCAAAACTTATACCCCCTTCTGTTGTGCCCTTCTCTAGTCATGAATATGGCCTATGCTAGGGTTACCAGTATTTTTTCTCTAAATCCAGGGACGCCTCACAACTTTTTCACCAAAATCTGGGGATGCTTTCGGCATTTGTCATAATTACATGATGTACTTTTATAAGTTATATGATTAAAGGTTGGGTTAACTTAAAAGCCACATATTGCTTATATTTTAAATGAGGATCACAGTTAGCCATGTTGTACACAGCAAGGAGACTTGACTTTCCAAAGCTGTTGTGTCCAAGACACAGTATCCTTGTAATTTTCTTTTAATCCTAGGCACGTATAAGGAAAGAAGTGCACTGCATATCTCTTGCTTTAAACGAATGCATTAGCAAATCATGGCTTTTAAAGAATTCTCTCATGATTAAAAAAAATATGTTCTGAGGACAACAGTAAAAATCCGGGGACATTGCAGGGACGAAATCTGTCCGAGGACAGGGAGCTAAATACGGGGACTGTCCCCAGCAAACGGGGACGTCTGGCAACCCTAACCTATGCTGAAATATTGTAGAGTGGTTGTGTTTTCATCTGTTGATGTTTTCACCTGTGGATTGGTGGGCACATGGAATTATGAGAAAAAAATAATTTCTCTTTTGATGGTTTTGGTTGCTGGACTAGATTCTAAGTTTTTTTTTAAACACATTTGTTATGTGCTCTTTATGTGTTTTGAACTTACCCCAAAGCATCACAACTGTTGTATTTTCTTCATCATTGTACATAATACAGTTTGCTGTGCCACATTTCTAATACATCCTACAAGTATTAAAAGAGGACAGGTGAAGATCTGTATTGAAGTATGACAGGCACATTTGAAGAAAGTGTAGTTAAAAAAATATAATGAACATTTCTCACTATTCTGCAAATTAAGGTGATGTGTCAATAAGATTAATGTCTTCTTGATTATTTTGTATATTACCTTGTCTCACAGCTTGTTAATGATAGTAGACCTATATCTGATTTTGCAGTAACGATCACAGTTGGTGGACAATGTGACTGATTATAAAGCTGAATTGTGGGCTGAACATTACAGAGGTATCTGTGCCTATAGCCCATCTGGTCCCGGTTTCTTAAAACTCGTGTAACCCTAGCTCCTAAAGTCTTCCTGTAGCTTTGAAGCTGGCCTTCCACAAATCCTTTTAATGTAGCCGGTATACGTGATTCACTAATTGATTTAGGAAATCTTCATATTTTCAGTGAAAACTAACTGTATTTCATATTTATTTTCAGATATGAAATGGAAGCTAAAATAAAAATAGAGACGGTAACAATTGACGACTGCGAGATGCTGCCAGAGATAAAGTGTAAGTATGAGCTGCTTTATGTCGGCCAAGGAAGGGGCCTGGAATTGAACCATCGCTTGCCGACATGACAGCTGGAATTCAGAGTGAAGCAGGAAACTCTCTGAGTCGCTGAGACTGTTACGTGAGGCAGTCTGCATGCTTTATTCAGATTCCCAAAAATCACTTTAAAGAAAATGCTGGGACAGTTGCGAGCACCTCAAAATTTGTTAATTCTAAACCTCATTGCTACAGGATAGGGGGGACGGGAATCGTACAGAAGCCGATACTACAGCTTATATCCGAATACATGGCGATTTAATATCTAAAAACTGACTCAACATGTAATAACAGCTTTAGGCAGACCTCCAGTGATAGAAAGTAGTCTTTAAACTCACCTAAATCGTAGTAATCCTCAAGAATCCAGCTTGTAAACACTTTATCTTTGTTTCGAGATAACTTTAAAAGTGATTTTATTTCCATAGTTTAAACCGAACCCTTTTCTCTCAGAAGGTTAAATCGTTGAGAGTGGAAACTATGTTAATTTGCAGTTGAATTTATTTCCAAGGTGTATTCATGGTCTAAAATTTTTAATTTTGAAGAAATCCATTAGGAGGTGCAAGTCGGTAGTTAAGGAGATCGAGGCTTACTGTACCCCAGGAATAGCCTGATCCCTCACACAGTCCTGTACGAGGCCGCAGCCAAATTCCTCGCCATTCCGTACCCACAATTGTCTCCTGATTCTAATGAAATTGATACGAGGTGTGTTAGAAAAGTAATGAGACTGATTTCATACTAACCAAAGTTTTTATTATTTTCAAACAACAATGTTATCCCTTCAAAGTAGTTCCCTTGGGCAGCTATACATCGGCGGAGTCGTGATTCCCACTCTTGGTAGCAGCGCTGGAAGTCTTCAATTGGTATGGCTTTCAACTGGTCGGTCACAGTCTTTAGAATGTTCTCCAGAGTTCCAAAATGACGTCCTTTTAGGACATGTTTCAATTTCGGGAAGAGGAAAAAGTCACAAGGACTTAAATCAGGTGAATAGGGGGTTAAGGAACAACAGTAATGCATTTCGAGGTCAAAAATTCACGGATGAAAATGGCCGTGTGACACGGAGCATTGTCATGATGAAGCATCCACTTGTCTGCAACTTCTGGTCTCACACGGATCACTCTTTTCCTCAACTTTTCAAGGACACTTTTATAAAACACTTGGTTGACAGTTTGTCCTGGTGGAACAAATTCTTTGTGCACGATACCCTTCCTGTCAAAAAAACAAATCAGCATGGTCTTGATCTTTGATTTGCTCATTCGACATTTCTTCGTGTTCTCGGCCTTCCAAAAATGATTTGTGCCAGCGGAAAACTTGTGCTCTCGATAAGCACTGTTCCCCATAGGCCTGTTTCAACTTTACAAAAGTCACACTCGCGGATTCACCAAGTTTAACACAAAACTTTATCGCACAACGTTGCTCTAAATTCCGATGCTCCATTTCTGTGACGCACAATGAAAACACAACTTTATTAATGGCGCTGTCAAAACTAATGTGTTAACTGTATGGAGTTGTAACTCAGACTGAGGAAGTGGAAGGGATCAACAATCAGATTTAGCATCAGCCAGTAGACACAACAATGCCAGATCTCCCGCAGTGTTGCCAATCTCATTACTTTTCTAACAAACCTCGTAAGTTATCAAGCACACATTAAAAATAATTTAGTGAAGAATATGGGTTCCACATCTTGGTCTTTTTTGCTAAATGCTTTATACGTTGTTGAGGTTATTAGAGGCGGGAAGGGACTGGGGCAAGGAGTGGGAGGGAATTCAGACACGACCTTCTGAAGGAACCATTCCAGCATACGATTGGAGTGATTCGTGTTACCGTAGAAAACCCCAGTGTAGACGTCTGGACAGGGGTTCGAATCCACGTCCTCCCGAATGCGAGGCCAGAGCGTTACTGTTCGCCCTGTCGTGGTCTGCTGAGGTTTTCCCCTTCCCTACATCGTCACATTTTACATTTTTAAGAGTATTCACCAAAATATCATTAATTGTGTACGTCTGGCTTTCCTGCCTTCACCTGTGGTAAGTTATGGGTTGTTTTCCCTATTCTTATAATCGGTAAGTCTCTGCTGTTATGAATTCTCAGCATATTTATTTATTTGCTCTGCCTTGCCGTCAGCTGTGGCAGTGCTTTGTTTCTGTCTACAGAGCGTGGTGGGTTAGCGCTAACGCTCTGGCCTCACATTCGGGAGGAAGTGGGTTTGAATCTCCGTCCGGGCATCCAGATTTGGGTTTTCCACAAATCACTCCAGGGGAATGCCAGGATGCTTCCTTTAAAAGACCGTAGCTGAATTCCTTTCTGTACCTTGTCGCTTGTCTCCAGTACTTCCTGCCTCCCTCTAATGACCTCAATGCTAATGAGGCTTAAAGGCATAAGCAAAAAAAAAATCATTAGTTAAATTTACTACTCTGTACTTATCGTTTCTCTCAGTACAAATCCTCATGCATTTATCACTTAAAATGATGTTTTCTTGTTCCTTATAATTTATATGTCCTTTTTTTCCACTTGTAATACTTTTATTGAAATCAAATGTTTTCCCAGCTGTTTGAGTCTGAAATGAACTATTTTTCTCTTAATTTCCGTTTGTATTTGAAGGTGTTATCCCCTTTTCATTGGTTGACAGCAGTCCTTTCTCTATCATATTAAATTTATAGTGAGTTTGTTGTTGTTGTTGTTTAAGTTGGGAGCAAAATCTTGCTTTCTCTAGTTGTTAATCCTCAAGAATTTAGGTCTATCTTTAAAGATATTTTACTTCCAGATTTTATTATATTTTAGAAATAATCCATTAGCTCAAATAATTTCTTGCATCTCCTGCTGCTTACAGGCAGTTCTCTGTTTCCTCTTTATGTTAATCAGCTGTTGTTTCATTCCACTGTATTCTGTTGTCAGGGGCGGATCCAGGATTTCGGTTTCGGAGGGGTTCGAGTGGACTTTGGTTGGGGGGGAGGGGGCTTTGAGTCAGGCAAGGGTAGTCTATAGTTTCCTCAGATTGCCACCCCCCCATAAAAGATCAGGAGAGCTAAAAAAAAAAATCTCCAAAGTTACAATGTTGGGGGTGGACCTGGATACTTTTGGGGGTCTTGAGCCCCCCTCCCTCCTGGATCCTCCCGCCTGCTGTAATGAGTCAGTTCTGAAGGTTCACCATTTCTTGTTTTTGTAAGATTCTCGTATAGACCTCTTTCTTTGGATATTATCCCCTTTCTCTTTTTAAGTAGAGTTAACCTGGTTTTGTTGTCATCCTTGCTTTGCTTCTGGTTGCATTTGAGGTCAGGATACTCGCAGCCAAGAGGCAGACCCAAATGTGTGAACATCTGTCTCATTGTCAGGTGTCTCACCTCTTACGTGACTAAGTGTTTCTGCTGAAATATTGTAAAGGGTGTTCCTGCTTTGTCCTGGCATCCCTACCTTCATCTGTGGTAAGTGATGGGTTATTTTCTCTATCCTTCCATTTTCTTTTAAATTGTAAATGACTTGAGAAAGGACCTTACCTTTAAATGCTTACTTGATTAAAAGTTACCTCCTAAAATTTTGGTGTTCAGTTTTTTGCAAGTTTTTCAGAATCATCTCACTGACTTTAATATTTACACCGTCATACATTACTTTCGTGCCCATTTATAAACTTTATCTTTTTCTTTAAAAATTTGTATAGGAAGAAACTAAACGTGGTGGGTGATCGGTTAACAGTCCGGCCTCGTATTTGGGAAGGTGCCTGTTCGAATCCCTGTCAGGGCATCCATATTTGGGTGTTTTCACGGTTTCCCCAAATCACTCCAGGCAAATGCCAGGAAGCTCAGTTCAAGAGGCCATGGCCGAATTCCTTCCCATTCCTTGTTTTCACTCTGTTCCCACATCTAATGACCTCAACGTATACAAGGTGTAAATCCATAAGTAAAAAAAAAAAAGAAGAAGAAAGTAACTGAGAGATTGCTAAAGAGACCAAAGATGTGTGTTGAGAGCAGGACTGAAGTGAAACTCTGCCTCGGGGGCCCTAATCGTGGTACACGTAGAGCACACAGTACTGAAATAGAGAATCCCAATTCAGTCTCAATGCTGTACGTAGAATCAGAAATATGCAGCCAGCTAACTGCAGCGAGGTCATCTGTTTCTTGGCAGAGATAAAAGCTTCATCATCATTATCACTGGGGACCCTCTCCAGTTTCCCGGGTGTGGTTTACGAGCCTCGGTTGTTGTAGACGATCGTCTTCCACTGTCTCCTATCCAGAAAAGTTTCTCTGTCCGTGATATATTCCCAGTTCCAGCCTCTTCTCTCTGCGTCCTCCTTCAGTTGGTCTGTCCATCTTCTTCTTGGTTTTCACACTGGAATTTTGCCTACTATCCAATTTTTGGTAGTCTTGTACTAGTCATTCTCTTGACATGCCCAAACCACTTAAGTCTTGATGACCTAAGTTTCTCTTCCATTGATTCCCTTTGCTCTAGGTTTGATCCCATCTCATCATTCTTTATGTGGTCACGTCTAGCTTTCCAGAGGGCTGTTCTAAGAAACTTCATTTCACAGGCTTGGATCTTGCTAAGGTCCCTTGTTGTTAGTGTGCATATTTCCAAAGCATATGTGAGAATAGGAATGAGATAAAAGCTTGCAATGTGTAAATATAGTCTTGAAGTTATAAATTAAAGTAATAATGTGTAAAAAGTATAGTTGTATTTTTTACTTCTGTCTTTCTTCTTTGTTAAGTCAGAATATGTTGAATAAAATCAAAGTTTGGTTTTTCCTTATCTGCGTATGGACCGTTGAGACACAACAGAAATACTTTTTAGATTGAGCCAGGATATAATAGTTATAGTTTATACAAAAAATAATATTTTGTTCTTTGGGCATGGAAGTAGCTGAATAACAATTGCTCTTAGAGAGAGAAAAAAAATGTTGAGGCTACCATCTTGAAGAGTGATTACAGGGAGGTTGGAACTGCAAGGTTTGAACAGCGTTGTTGGGTATACGAGTTGCTGCTACAGATATTAGTCATTGCTGAAGAAAAAAAAAAGAGAGAGAGAGAAAAAAAGGGAACCAGGCATTTTCAGATACTTGATCTCTCAGATGTAGTTCCTTGAGGAGATAAACAAATGCATGGTAATAAAATTTGAACCTGTTGAAAATAGAAAAGACTAGATCCTTTATAATAATCATAAAGACAAATAAATCAACGGTTATGCGTCACAGTGTGGTGTCGCGTCCAGCCCTGTTCAGGGCAGCAGGAAGTGACTGAGTGTAGTTAGGAGGATGCTCAGGGGGGGGGGGGGGGCTACTGCGTAGCAGTTATACAATTCAGTTTATTGTGAAGCTGTGCATTACTTGGCTTATCATATCTATTTTTTTATGAAAAGAGATTGTAATTAATTTTGTTTAAAAAATGGCATATTTTTGGTTCTTGATCAAATTTGTTTACAAATTTCAGGATTGTTGAAGATCGTGATCCTGCAAGGAATTGGCATCATAATATTGCAGTAGTCAAACACAAGACACCACTATAAATACTTTCTTAATTACATCCAATGGTGTCATGCTGGTTTACGGTGATTTAAAAATTAATTTCCAGTTGAAAATAAAGATCCAGGCTGTATTACAACAGAATTACTGCTTGAAAGTAAAACATCTTGTGATTGACTGCAGCAGTTTTCTGATGTCATTAGTAAATGTTGTCGTAGTGGAATCACGGGCTCCAGTAGACGCCAAACTTCTATATTCACAAATACTGGTGTCGGAAAGAAATTTACAGCACAAAAATGAGAAAAATAGTAATTCTTAACCCATCTGTTCATTTTCATGTTGACAGATATGAACATGTTTGAGTGTATATAGTTTGAATATTTTGTTTGGCTTTGCTAGATTTAGGTTTTCACATAAAAAAATTTCCAGTTCATAACTTTTGATCAATACAAAATACTTCTGCTGATTTTTTTGTTTTCATTTGTATATTAAAATGCAGTTTAAAACAGTTGTGTGGTATCAAATTGCAGAATTTATCAGCAAAACATTTTTCAGAATGTGTCGTGTAGTTTTTTTTTTGTTTAAAGTATACTGTTTTTAGTGATCAACTTGTGTTTCACTTGGAGACTTCTATTCAAGAAAGTTCAGTTTTAACAAAAATAGTAATCTCAACTGGGCTGTGTGGTGAGAAACTTTAAGGAATCTTCTTTAAAAATGACTTAGCAGTGATTTCCTCCAGGTATCCAACTTGTGTTTCCATTTTACGGGCTCGCAGTTAGTATTTGTTGTGAGTTTGAAGTCACTGTCACAGGGTAACAGCAGCTTAGCCTGAACCAAGGTCAGACAGCGTAACACTCCCTCCACATTATCAAGGCTCACTCCAGAAAGCCATCTGCTGTCAGCCTCATGCAGTCACCAGACGTCTCACTGCCAGTCCTTGTTGGTTTTGGTTCACATTTCGTTAGTGCTGTGTTGATGTTACTGTTTTGTTTTCAGGTAAGAAAGAACCCATCATCGACCTGGTTCCCGCACTGCCGAGCTATTTGAAGACTGAACCGCAGGGTGAGTCAGTGAAAATAGTTACCACACTCTAACCAGAGACAATCACCAGTTTATGGATTTACCAATTCTTGGTCCAGCACTTCCTTTTATTCACAAAATTTGGAAAGATATAGAAACTTTGGCAATTATTATATAATTCCCACCCACTTTTTTTTCTGACTTCAAGAGAGGCCCTGTATTGTTAGCAGAAATGCTATGGAATTATTCAATCATGTTCTGTGATATTATCATGTGGGTCCTTAACAGATAAATAGTAATACGAGAAACTCATTATAAAACAATGGAGATAAATTTGAGTGTGTATAAAGTAATTGCCAGTGTATTATCAGGCCTTAATTGTCTGAGGAACAGTATTCAGAGGTGTTATTGATTACGGAGCATCCATAAACTAGGCTCAGTCTAAAGCAGGGAGGAGATTGGCGGGAAAGCTATGCTGGGCTACATGGGGGAAGAAAGGGGGGGGGAGTTCTGAGGAAGCCAAACCCTGTAGCTTTTCGTTAATATTATTTGTCACAGTTAAAATCAGGAACAGAACACTCAACGGCATGTGGATATTTATTTCCATCATTTAATTATTTCTATCCCCCAGGCCTTAATTTCCATTAATATCTTTCATCCTCACACTGGCTAGCACAATAGATTCATATATTTTTATTTATTTATTTATATTTTTATTACTATTATTTTTTAACCATTTTAATCTTTGTTATGATTTATACTTGCAGTTATATTATTGTTGCTCTCCCCACCACCTCTGACAGTTTATTCGATTCGATGAGTGGCTGCGTCAAATGCAAGTCTTGCGCAAGCCCAGCCAGTTACATCTGTTAACTTGAAAAAGGGTTTAACCCTGAAATATTGTTTTTTTCTTTGTTTGTGTGTTGTTGTGTGTTGCTGCTGCCCTCCTCCCTTCAACTTTGGTGAGTGTTGGGTGTATTTCGTCTGTCCTTTCCATATAAATATTGGCTCACAGCA
This sequence comes from Vandiemenella viatica, assembly GCA_031002005.1. Classification (NCBI taxonomy): domain Eukaryota; kingdom Metazoa; phylum Arthropoda; class Insecta; order Orthoptera; family Morabidae; genus Vandiemenella; species Vandiemenella viatica. The sequence goes on from CM061918.1 coordinate 153,164,707, forward strand.
TTACTTTCTTTCATTGTTACCTGTACGTTATTTACAATAATCTGACAAGAGAAAACAGTACAAAATGTCTTCTGTAATCAATAAGGAAAAAATCTACATGCCATTTGTGGGGTGGGGTGGAAGTCAAGGGCAAAAGCCACATTGGGCTATGTGGGGGGGGGGGGGGGTGTTCACAGGAGGTCAAAATGGAGCCTCATAGTTTATGGACGCTCCCTTCTAACCAAAATTCATTTTTTTTGTCTCTACTATTCTTCATACTTATTTCTTTTGTTCAGATATGTGTATAAACTATAAAAACAACGCAATATTAGAAACAGAGAGTATAAAATTTCTTGGTATTAAAATAGATCAGAAACTCTGTTGGCATGATCATATCACTACACTACTGACAAAGTTAAGTAGTGCCACCTTTGCAATACGAACACTTTCTCTAACAGCAGATCTAGAATTAATGAAACAGGTGTACTCCTCATATTTTCATTCAGTAATGTCATATGGCATAATTTTTTGGGGAAACTCTTCACAAAGTAAAAAAGTTTTCATAGCACAGAAAAGAGCTATTAGGTTTCTGTGTAGGGTAAAACCAAGAACTTCTTGCAGACAACTCTTTAAGAAACTCAATATTCTTACAATATATTCTCAGTATATATATTCTCTCATGAGCTTTGTCATGGAAAATTTTAACCTGTTTACACCTAATTCACAGGTACACAGTTTCAATACAAGAAACAGAAATAACTTGCATAAAACACAAACATCTCTGTCATTAGTACAAAGAGGAGTTAATTATTCTGGGATACATCTGTTTAATAAACTACCTAATCATATAAAACAGCTTTCAGATAATAAAGATGTATTTAAACAAAAACTTAGAGATTATCTTATTGGCAACTCCTACTCCATTCAAGAATTTGAAGAAAATAATTAATTGTACTCATTATGACGTTTGCAAAACTCAGTTGCAAAAATGTATGTTTATTATTATTTCTTGTATTTGTAAAATATGTATATATATATATATATATATATATTTACTATGATATGACTCATATTATGTGTATATGTGTCAACAATGACATGTTTCACATCCCAGAGGTACTTCCTCAGCAGGGATCCATGGAACAAGATTGATAAATAAATAAATTCCTTGCTGAATTTTCAGAGTCGTCAGAGATTTAGCTAATCCTGAGTGGGTGAACTATAATTACTCACAACATTCTATCCGAGGCATTCAGCAGGGCGTGGGTTCAAGTCTTGATTTTCCTCAGTTTTCAATAACCAAGCCAATCAAATGTCAGGATGGTTCTTTTAAAAAGGCAGTGGCCAAATACTTTCACATTCCTTGCTCCCAATCCTGTTTCACCTCCCCAACAAGTAAAACCCCAAGTAAAAGAACTGCAGTTAGGCTGTCTACATGTGTGTAAATGTGCACCAAACTGCTGAACACAATATGTAATCTTCACAAGGATCTTAAATTGTTAATTTTGTTAGATGAATGTTCTATTTTACATATTTTTAATAATCTACAACTAAATTTGAAATGTTTGGTTGGAAAGTGTTTAAAATTAAAGAGTAAACTCAAGGGTAGCCACAAAGAATAGTTACATTATCATTAAGAATTAAAATCTTAAAGTAACATTATTTGTAATTGAAAATATGTCATTTGCAGTGAAAAGTGAAGAAGAAAGTTCCCCAAGGAGCACAGAAGCAGATGACACTACGCTCTATGGGGAAGGTGAGTCCCAGCACGGGCTGTTAGTGTTGTTGAAACGTTTTTCTATCGTTTTGCTTTAGGATGTGCGAAGGGTGATTTTTGTTTGCTCAGCTGTAGTTTGTTCAGACAAAATCACTGGGGTAGAAGTTTTAAAATCTGTCATACTGACCTGACATCCCATGTTTACCAACCCAACTAGATATCCTGTCCAGATCACCCTGCAACTTTTTATAGTCCTCTACTGTTTTGATCCTCTTATATATCATTATGTCATCTGAAAACAATCTATTTTCTGACAGTAAACAATCAACACAATTATTCATTAATATATAGCAATGGTCCCAATACACTACCCTGTGGTACTCCCATTTCTTTTGATAGTGCATTTCCTACCCTAATTTTCTGTTTGAAAGTGTTTCTGCAATACAATGCATCTGATGGTTTCTTATGTAAATTACTGTTATTGATTACTCTAGTGCAGAGAAGTATTCACCTGGTGACCATTTCAAATTGCAACGTTTATAAAACCTTCACTGTTGCTGGTACAATCTGGATCCTAAAAATGACCTCATAAAGTGTATCCTTGCTATGTGAATTATTTCCCATGTGAAGTATAATCATAACTGGTTTTAACAATCATTCTGTCAGTTTTTGCAGAACTTTTCAAAATTGCTTGCATTTACTAGACAAGAATTCTGTAAAATTTTCATCTTTATCAAGTAAGACCAAAGTCATTAAATAATAATCTGGGTCAAAAAGTCTCAAAAAAAAAAAAAAAAAACTTAAAAGAAAAGGTGCACACTGGAATAAAGTTCATAATGGGGTGGTTATATATGAAATTCAGAGTAAATTATTTGTATTGCCTTTTCCTTAGCATCATAAGAGTAAAAAGTATTTCTTGCATTTTGTTAAAAAAATCTGTCAGACTGTAATACATGCTACAAAATATATAAAAAGGATGGGAGCAACCATCAAACCTTAAAGTGGATATATTGCTCAGCTTTATTGTCTTTTCTGTAGTTTTGGTACATAAAGAACAAGGATGTATTAACAATACTGAATTACAACTTTCAGAATCAATGATAAAGTGTTTTTAAATTTAAAAAAATTAATGTGTGGCCAGTCAGACGATTATCATGATATCCAATTTTTGTTTGCCTAGCGATTTGTTTGAACTGATCGGTTTTTGGTGTACATTGTGGTTCTTGCATTTCAGGAGAGAGTCCCAACACACTGCCTTCACACCAACCAGCAGCGTCTGCTTTTCAAGGTAACCAACCAGTGTTTGCTGTCTAAACTTTTTCTCGTATTATTTTAATTATACAGTTGACAGAATGTTTTGTCATTAGGACAGAATTTTAAAGTATCCTCTTTAAAAAAACTAAACCGAATGGTAGAAGTCAGCACATCACAAGTCCAAGTTGGTGTAAGGAGTACTGTGATGTTACACATAATGAGAAACACAGTACTGTACAGGACAATTAGTTGACGGGTGTGCGCACATCACTACGTGTAGATGTTTTTGGCTGATTTTACTTTTTATTTAAATAATAAAGGACTGGGAAAATGACTCATCACTCACCAGAGTTGAAGGTTGCGACAGGTGAAACACATGAGACAAACAGAGTCATATGGTTCAGGAGGTGCGCATGTGCCGAGATTTACCACGCGAGTCACGTGGCGCGACCCAGTCCCTAGCACATATGTAAGGTGTAAAACTAAAGTATTGTACATGTTTTTGTTTGTCTCGTATATGTTTCACTCATCACAGCCTTCAACTTTGGTGAATGATGAGTCATTTTCCCTAAAGCTGTTTCTTTTTCCTTAATATCTTTACTTTTTATTTGTATGATTCCCATTCCCATCGTCATCTCAGACAGTTCGCTACCACTGGTTCTGAACACAAGTCTCTCGAGAGTCTTCCACTACTGTGTCTATCTCACTCCCTCCTACTCCCAGTATAGAACCCCTCATCTCCCGGTTAGAGTCAAGAATGATGCAATGTTGCACCCTGGACCACCACGGAAGCCACGGACATTGTGAGAACCCTGAAAGGCTCTGGGGAAGCTATTACACGTCCAACAAGCCATTATGGATATAATTGCTGCTTTAGAACAATATAAATAGACGTAAGAGTAATTATTTATTTATTGTATGGCAATATATTCACCATGACACTAATAAGCAAATAAATTAACATTATAAAGAACAAAAATGTAGGCCTAGTGTTTAAATGTATTAAAACCGGTGTCCAGATTCTAAAGGTAGCCGACAGCACTTTCAGTCATTCCTCCCACAGTGAGACTGTGCCAATCTATGCACGGAGCTCTTCCCGATTCAAAAAGACGGAGCAAGAAGATTTAGAACTAGTGACTTTAAAACCTCTAATTTTGTCATACTTCTTTGCGCACAATAGTTAAAGTGTCATTATTTTCAAGTCTGATATTTCGTTTACGAACGATACGTGTCTTCTGATATGTCCGGTTCAGTGATACAGCTGGGTGACTATTTCTCTGTTGTGCAGGCAGTTTACACTCTCCAGACACAGCAGGCGTCACCGTTCCAGCTCTCCCGACAGAGGCGAGAGCTTACCACCAAGAAGTCTTCCTGATCGACTCGGACGACGAGGACACGCCCGAAGCAGCTCGCGGTGACGGTGAGTACTCGGTTCTAATTGCAGTGCTGTGCTGTTGGAGTTAATAAGGGGAGGGGAGGAAAAGTATAACCAAGGGAGGAAGGCAGCACAAAATAATGTACAAGCACAAAACACACAGTATTTTGAGGGTTAATCCTTTGCCCAGTGGAAAGAAACACATGGTTCAGCTCACGCAAGCCTGGTGGTCAGTACAGCCACACGCACAATGAACTTGACCGTCAGAGGTGGTAGGGGAGCGGCGATAACATAATCACACACATTAATCTCCGAAAAGAAAAATGGAACATTCAAAAGGGGAAATAATGACAGAAAAATAAATTTTTAAATCATCTCTCTCTCTCTCTCTCTATATATATATATATATATATAGTAACAAATAAATCAAGTCTCTAAGTAGTGGAAAGGAATCAAATTAGGATAGGGAAATGAGCCACCACTTACCTTTAGGTGATGGATGTGGGGCGCGAACACACAGAAAAGACGAGCACAAATAATAAAGTATTTTTCGGGATAAACCCTTCGTCAACGGGAGAACATTATGAGAGGTGGGCGCAGCTGGAGACTGCCTCACAGAAAGACCGCCGGTCGGGAAAATGGTTGGGGTAAATTCAAACATCGGAAAAGTATAGCTAATACCCGAGCATAGATAAATATCCAAACTAATCTCTGGCCATTGATGAGTAAAACTGGGTGAGAAAGGAATGTGTTATCTGCAATTGAGGCCTGCGAGGTGTATAGTCTGCAGGATGTATTGATAGGCCAGTCCCGCCTACGGAGTTGAAATTGGGGTGTGGTATCTGGAGATACTCTAAAGGCACTCAACTCCACAGGTGGCAACTGGCCAATCAACATATTCTGCAGACTAAACACCCTCCAGGCCTCAATTTCAGATAACACATTCCATCCTCGCTGATCACTACATAAGTTTTATATAGAGAGAGACTGTATTTCAAAATTTATTTTCTATTTCCACTTTTAAATGTCACATTTTTCTTTCCTGAGATTAATGTTTGCGATTATATTACCGTTGCTTCCCCCACCACCCCCAATGGTCATTATCATTCTGTGTGTGGCTATGTTGAATGTGAAGCTTGCAAGAGCGTTGATAAAAGGCTTACCCTAAAATATTGTTGTTTTTTGTGTTTGTGTGTTGTTTTGTGTTGATGCTGCCTTCCTACCTTCAACTTTGGTGAGTGTTGGGTATAATTTATCTTATTGCCTCAGGGCAGTTCTTTCACTCCATTGTTACGAGAGTTAATACAAAATATTCAGATACAATTACACCCTTTCCACCAAACGTGGTGGGTGAGTGGTTAACGCTCTGGCCTCGCATTCGGGAGGACACCGGTTCGAATCCCCATCTGGGCATCCAGATTTGGGTTTCCCAAAATCACTACAGGCAAATGCCGGGATGCTTCCTTTAAAAGGCCACGGCCGAATTCCTTCCCGTTCCTTTTACCTGGTCCCATCCTACCTCTAATGACCTCGATCTCGATGTGGTGTAAAGCCATAGCTGTAGAAAGCCTACACAGCTGATATGAATGACTGAATTAGTTTAATTGCGATGGAGCACATGCCCCAGTGCCAATTTCCCTATACAAACATTTTTGTCCTTTCTTGTACCTGGCTACATTTTCCCTCTACAAATGTTTTTTTTTTCCAATTCTTTCAGCATTTTTCATAAATTATTCATCATTTCCATTGACAATTTATTCCAAACCCCTTCCAATTTTCTAACACTCTTATGCCTGAAATCAAGTGCCAGCTTGTGGTCACGGTAATCCTTTTCCTTTATTGCACCTTTTCTAATCCTTTCACCATTACCTTTTCACACCTCATCACCAACATTCATCTTGTACACTCCCACCAATCTCTTCCATTGATTCCCATTGATATTACCTTACAAACATTTCCCATTGATATTATTAGTGTGTGGTTACAGGATTATTAACTGGATGCCTTTGGGGTGAAGCATATCTGTATAACTTATACAGAGCGTTACTGTTTAGTCACTTTTTATGTTGTGAATCTCTTCTGATTAGGAGCTGAGAGTGGAGTGGCCGATGTAGCAGATCGGAAGACGGTGCCTCCTCCGACAGTAGGAACAGAGCTGCTCAACCCACCACGTGAGTGTCTGTTAGCATCCTCAACGTATTAAACTCCTGCAAATAAAATGGTTATATCTCATATTTTCCACTTTCCATCTCTGTACTTTGTACAGAGGGCATTGTGTGTTTCTATTTGAAGCCAAATGTTACAAGATAAAATGTATATAACTGATATAATTTAATATAACATAATTTATACAGCAACAAAAAAAAAAAAAAAAAAAAAAAAAAAAAAAAAAAAAAAAAAAAAAAACTGGGGAATTGGGGTGATATGTGTTTAGTTTTGTGTTGGACAATAGTTTGGCCAAGGCAATACAGGCCATTATTGCTGAGTTCAGTGATAATGCAGAAAATATCAAAGAGATCACACATTTTGTTTCAGAGATACAAATCTTAATAACTTCCTGCAGAGTCTATCAAACTCCTGTCTTTTTGACGTCTCAGAGGAATTAACTGAGCATATTTTAAAAGTTGTCTTTTAAGAGGGTGCTCTAATATTCAACATCTGCAATTTAAAGCTGTCATGAAATTTAAGTAGCACAAGGAAAGAGAAAACGTTGATTCTCATAAACTGATCTTCAAAAATTAACTATCATTCTTTTTTTTTAATCAATGTGAAAATGATTTAAAATTTCAAAAACTCATAATAAATTATAAAATGTGAAGTTCTGAAGAGTTATTTAATGCAGACGACCAGCGGAAATGTATTCTGAAAACAAATGTTTGCATGGAGGTAGATTATGGTGGTTGTGTGGTGGAATCGAGTATTATTTATCAAAAAAAAAAAATAATAATAATAAGTTGAGGATAAAAAAGCTGACGCGCATCATCAGTAAATTATTGCAACACACAAAAGCTGTTCACTCATCATCTGGCAGTGTTCAACATGTGGAGAACTACTGAAAGATAATATCAAGCTGAAAAAGAAGAAAAAAGGACAATTGAAAAATTAGCCAGGCTAAACATGAACTTCTTCCTCCATCACCTGTCACTTTGGCTATTTTTCCTGTTGATTAAAAAAATCTGGATAGATTTTTACCAATCCTGGTAAATAATACTGATACTATGTCAGTAGGATGGGGGTGAGTGGAGGGGGCAGATCTCACTTTTACATTGCAGTGGCCCTTTTCTCCCTCATCTCAGAAAATTTGTAAATCCACCACTGTACTATACTACCACATCTACAGGTGCTTATATATGTTAGGTTCAAAGACCAAAAACTCTCATTGACCAAAAAAAAAAAAGGACCACAATGTTATGGATTATCAGTATCTCGCTCTTTGTGTTTACGACGAATCAGTCCAGGCTGCATTTAATATACACGATTCTTTTTACCAGTCACATTACAAGGCTCAAAAAAAAAAAAAAAAAGGGCATGAGTTGTCATGTGTGGAGAATGTGACCTGGAAAAATGCTAATTTCGTGTTGTGACCGTTTTGAGTTAGCCACAATACATTCTGGCTGGGTTTTTTTTGTAAGTGCCATAACGTGTTGTGACCATTTTAAAGAAACCGGAATGCGTTGTGGTCACTTTTTTCACTCAACGAGTGTTTTGGCCTTTGAGCTTAACATGTGCATAAATAGGGAATATTTACATTAGTAATGTAATCTTTGTAAAATAATAGAAGAAAGATTAAAACAGCAGACATTTTGTTTACTGCAATGTACTATAATAAATATAAAAATTTAACTGATAAGTTACAGATATCCTTTGTTACTAGTGTTAATGTTTTAAACAGTGGTAGATAAAGTAATCTCACGGAAGCTGAATCTGCCTCAGCCTCGTCCACATGTTCGCTGGGCCTGTTGTCTGTAGCAGTATATTAGCGTCACACTCCAGCTCGGGCCTATGTTAGGTATGACGAGGGCGTGATTAATGGGGTAGAACCTTGGTGATCGCATGTTTATAAGTTACTACGCATTATGCAAGTGTGCTTATATATAGATTCCTTGACATTTTGTTACGTTTGTGCATTTGTTGTTTTATGGTTGTTGGTTGCCAAGAGCGACACGGTTGAGTCACTATCTTGAATTCGTAAATTCCATATACGAACTGAGCAATATTAGAAAGAAGTCGGATGTAGATGTTAGCAGTTTCTGCTGGTATTGGTGAAAAATGTGAAATAATTAATTAATTGAATAAAAGTTATTATGAAGACAAATTTTGATGATGTATCTTTTTATAGTTAGATACTTTCTATATAAATAAATTAAAGAAGAAAAGGCAACCATTTTGAAGAGAATAAAGTTCAATTACGAAACTACAGAAATCAGAGGCACCAAGCAGCAACGATGCACAAAGAAAAATAATACAAGCTTCCGATCATTTGTCTGCACAGTTTTGAAAACCATTTGTCATGTAGCCTTTACTTTGTACCTGAGATTTGTTGCTGGCCCCTTCGTCTCCCTCAGTTTTGGTGGCAGCACTGATGACATTATTTGCTGTATCTGTACCTCCCACATGATCAGGTGTTAATCTAACATGTTGTGATTAATGCACTGGTTGACATTTGATCCTTTATCTGCACATCTAAATTTTGGTTTTCCACAGTTTTGTGAAATCACTGTAGGCAAATGTCTGGATAGTTCCCTGAATAGTTTGTGGCATAATTCTTACCCATTCCTTGACCCCCAAATACTTTCACAACGTTAAAGGCTTAAAGGTTAATGAGCTGTTTATTCATAATAAAAATAAGTTATTGTTTCTTTGAGTTAATCTTATTTTTTATACCTATAGCATCTCTGTTTTTAGCTTTAACAAATGATAGGTTTTATTTCTGTGTCTGTAACATGATTGATATTGCATTACAATTGCTAGTACTTATATGCTTTTTATCACATTGTTTTCTTTTCTATTTAGTGAAGAGAAGGACCGACCAGTCACCTCTCCACTCCAGATCTTCTCCTAGGCCTTTACGGTGAGTCCCGTCACTATTCTGTTGTCAGACTCGTCTGAATCACGGTATTTAATGGTATGTCCTTAAATAATGAAATGATCCATAAACAGATCCTAGTAAATGAAAACCTTCGTGAAAAAAAGTTCCCAAAGCAAGATTGCGATGGCTGGGACACGTCAAGTGGAATAAGAACAGCGAGGATATGGCTGGAAAAAACAACTGTGGGGTAAAAGACCAGAAGGAGATGGACTGATCTCGTGAAACTTGGCCTACAGGAGGAAGGTGCATCATGGTCCAGAGTCCAAGAAGAGGAAACACATGAGCACAGACAAAGGTGGCGAGCACTCTTACACCGCACTAGGGAAACTGTAAACGGAACAAGGAGATGACTTAAATAATGGAGCAAAGTTGGAAAAAGGTTCTCACTGTCAGTGGATATTTGTTTTTTTTTGAGAAAGAAATTTATGAAGACATTTGGACTACTTTTGTGCCCTTTGGGATCCGTATCACAAGGGGTCGATTGACAGTGTAGAGAAAGGAGAGCCGCTCGATTCGTGGCCGCTTGCTACAGTCCTTACGAAAGCGTCACAGAACTGATTAGTAGAGTGGGCTGTAAGTCTCTGGTAGAAAGATGACACACATTTCGTAAGGGGTTGATCGACAGTATAGAGAAAGTACAGAGGAGAGTCACTCAATTTGTGATCGCTTGTTACAGTCTTTATGAAAGTGTCGCAGAATTGATTAGTAGATTTGGCTTGGGTTGTTTGGAAGACAGATGATTTAGGTTTCATTTTAATATATCGGCAAACATGGAAACATATTATTTTATTCATAAGTGCGATGAAATACTTTGTCCACAAACCTATTTGGCTTACAATGGCAGGAGAGATAGATTAGGTATTGAATGGATGCTTATATGAATTCATTCTCCTCTCCTGCCATTTTGGAATAAAAAAGTAGTTTTGGTGCAATGCACTCTCTACCATATGACCTACAAATGACAAAATATGACCAAACATTTAAATTTACTGTAAATTAAAACATGCTCAGTTATACATAATTAATTTTGTCTAGTAGTGCAGTGGTTCCCAAATGGTGGTCCGCAGCCCCTGGGGTCACGAGGGTTCCGTGAGAGAATTAAATAAAATGTTCATTAAAAAGAGTCATAACTGAACTGATACAAAGCTATGATAGTTCTGTATCCGTTTGTGATGACCTACCGATGTGAGACTGGTTTTTCAGCTTACACTTTTAAAAATGGGGATCCGCCAAAAAATGTACGATCAATTAGGGTTCCGTGGCCAAAAGGAAATTGGGAACCGCTGTAGTAGTGTTGCTTTCATGTAGTCAAAATAATTTGCTTCCGTGCACTCAGTGAATCACAGGAAACTTAAATTTTTTAAAAATTATTTTTATGTTACGATAAAAGAAAAGATTACTACACTTTTAAAAATGGGAATTTATTATAAATTTTTTGTGGGTTAGTGTATAGACAATTGTTTATTCTTATTTGTCACCAGCATTGCAGTATATCAACACATGCACCTTCAAGTTTTGGAATAAGAATTTTCTCCTGTTGTCACTTAAAACTGTCTTGCATTGTAAGAAGCTCCGTTTCACACCACAAGATGTCACAGGAGCAAACTTAGAGTTCAGTCACATCAATTTAGTTGTGTGTGATCTTCAGTCAAAACAGATTAACCACCACGTAAGATAAACAAAATGTTTTGTATCCCGTTTCACCTATCTCGGTTTCCACACTTCTAATGACTGCTGCATTGTCGAGATTAAAAGGCGGGTGGAACATTTACGTTTAGAGGGCGACAATAATGTATAACTTCAACTCTTGACTGGTGAATTCTAACCAGTTCAGCAACAATTAGTTTTGATTTTTCCTGCAATGTATGATAGGAGTACATTTCTGTGAATTATTTTCTTAATTTCTTCTAATCTATAGCTTCTATTGAGTTCCCAGTACTATTAAAAAATTACCAGATTTTCCCTCGAAAAAGACCATAAAAATTATCGTAATATGACCAAAACTACGAAAATGGCCTGAATATGCATTTATGTAGTATATAAAACACATTTAAATAGAATTAGAACTGTACAGACAGTGTTTAATTCAGCATTACAGCTCAAAGAGAAGTTGGGAAAAAGATATGACTTGTCATAAAGATCCGAGGCCTAATTATTAGTCATCATCATCATCCTCAGCAGTTTCCAGCCTCTGGCCGGGTCTGCTTAGCCTCTCCATTTCCTTCTTTCTTCCCAACACCTCTCTGTCACCACTTTGTCCCAGTCCTCTCCTCTCTTCCGTACACCCTCCTCCACTCCTTTCAGCCATTCATCTCTTGGTCTTCCTCCGGGACGTTTACCGTGCATCTTAATTTCGTGTATTTTTCTTGGGATTCTCTGCGCCTCCATTCTCTTTACATGTCCATACCATCTCAGTCTGGTCCTCTCTACCTTTTCCTGTAGGGGTTCCTCTTTTATGGTGTATCTAATCACTTGATTCCTTATTCTGTCCATTTTAGTAACTCCCATTCTACCTCTTAAGAACTTCATTTCGCTTGCTTGTACTCTGCTGATGTCCCGCTTCTTCATTGTCCATGTTTCAGCAGCGTAAGTCAAGATAGGCACATAGTATGTGTGATAGATTACTCTCTTGCTTCTCTGTGGCACATCTTTACTCCATATCAGGCTTCTAATGATTAGTATTTAGTAATATTTAGGTATTAAGTTTATACTGTCCTCTGCTGACTAGAACTCTTGATATATGTTTTTGGGTGGTTTATTGAGAAACTTATCATTATCTTGCAAACTGTTGTTTATAGCAAAGTTGAGACAAATCTCAGCCATTTAATTTTGGGCACAAAAAAGAATGCTTTCAGCTGCCAGGATAAATCAACCTAATTACTGAACAAACTGTACGGTCTGGACAATCAATGAACATGCAGACTATCAGTGTAAGGCGACAACTGACGGTTTGTCGTGGCAGGACTCAGTTAATGAGTAATCAACTGTATTGTTACATACAAAAACTGGAAGACAAAGAAGTTCTAGGCAGTAGAAGCAACACTGGCTACTTATAGTGGCTCAAAAGGGTCAAAAAAGAAAAATAAATGAATAAAATACAGATGGGGCAAGTACAGTAGCAACTGAAACCTTTATGTAAACAGGTGGGATTGTGGGGGTTTTATTGGATACAGCAGTTTTTGCTTAGAGAGATGTAACATCCCCGAGTGTAATCACGATATTTCGGCAATCGCATTCACTGTCTCCGTCTTCCGGTGAAGTGCCCCGGAAGATGGAGACAGTGAATGCGATTGCCGAAATATCGTGTCATAACACTGCCTTAACTCAGCTAGTTACCCGAGGCCATTTCATAAATTCTCAGTGCCGAGAAACTGTTCTTTTGTATCCCTGATTTTGGGAGAACTTCGAAACCCCGGCCGGGCATCCAGATACGGTTTTTCCACAGTTTCCCCAAATCGCTCCAGGCGAACGCCGGGATGCTTCCTTCAAAAGGCCACGGCCAAATTACTTCCCACTCCTTGTCCCCAGTCTCATTCAACCTCTAATGACCTCTATGTTGATCAGGTGTAAAGCCATAAGTAAAAAAAATCCTACTTATCTTTGGCTGTAATTTTATCTTTGTTGTTTAATTTAATTTAATTGCAATGGAGCACAGGCTCCGGTGGCAATTTCCCTACACACCCATCTTCCCCCTATCCGGCACCCACTTACATTTGCCCTCTATAAATTTTATCTTTAAATTCTTTCAACATTTTTGTTAAATTATTCATCATTTCTCTTGTAACTCATTCCAATCCCTGACACCCTTACCTAACAAAGAGAATCTTCCCACACCCTTGTACCTGAAATCGAGTGCCAGCTTGTGGTCATTGTCATCTTTTCCCTTCCATGCACTACTTTTAATGCATATTTCCATGCCTCATTGCCAGTATATGCCCTGTACACTCCCATGCCTCTTTTTACCCTCCTCCAGTCTTGCAGTGAATCCCATTCCAGTTCTTTTATCATATCTGTCACTGATTGAATTCTGCGATAATTTCCAGAAACAAATCTAGCAGCCCTTTTTTGCACCCTCTCCAACTCCTGTATTTGATACGTAAAATGAGGGTCCCATACTACACTACCTTATTCGAGCAATGGTCTGACCAAAGTTTTGTAACCCAATTCCTTTACTTCTCTCGTACGTCCCCTCATCACTCTCTCCAACAAGTGTAGGATTTTAAAACCTTTTCCTACCACCTGTCCAATGTGTCCTGCCCAGTTAGGCTTGTTATCAAATGTAATGCCAAGATATTTACATTTCAAGTCTTCAACAAGCAATTCTTTCCCCACCTTATATTCATAATTAACCTTTTGTTTTTTTATTTGTGTATCTAATAAGCTGACTCTTCTTTGTATTTATCTTCATTCCATGTTTACCAACCCAACTAGATATCCTGTCCAGATCACCCTGCAACTGTTTACAATCCTCTATCATTTTGATTCTTTTATATAGCATTATGTCATCTGCAAACAATCTAATTTCAGATAGTAAACAGTCAACACAGTTATTCATTAGAATAATGAATAACAATGGTCCCAATACGCTACCCTGTGGCACTCCGATTTTTACTTCCACTTCTTTTGATACTGCATTTCCTACCATAACTTTCTGTTTTCTACCTTTTAAAAATTCTTCTACCCAGCAAATCACTTGTGATTGTATTTTCTAGTTATAGCATCAGCGAAAAATTGCTTTTAAGAATCCTGGAAGTTGATCATATTAAAGATGTTCTACCAGAAAATAAGGACGCTTTAGACGAGTGTTCCTCAAACTTTTAAGGGGACGTACCCTTATAAAACATCCCAGGCAGTGGCGAACCCCCTTGAGAAAAAACTGAGACTTTTTTTTTTAGTTCCACCACTAGCGACAATGGGCAAAAATGAACAGTATTCACCAGTGTGCATGTTAAACACATGCGACAGCCAGTCCACCAGTACTGAAATCTTGTCGCGAACCCCCTACAATCAACTGGTGAACCCATAGGGGTTTGCGTACACCACTTTGAGAAATGCTGCTTTAGACTAAATGTATACAAGCAAAAAGGGCCTATGAAGAATAATTGTATCACATTGGTAAATTTTCCTTCTAGCCTAAGAATTCTTACATAAATCTGTTTGAAGTTATTAACTTGTTATTTGGGGTTGAGAACTTTATTTCCTTTATCCAGTTTATACCTAGTTCGGTAAAAATTGTAAGATGTCATTGTTTTTGAGTTTTATGCCTCGTGCTTCACTATTACAGGTTACCAACGTTTATAATCTGCACTTTGCTTATTTCCAGCTCAAGACACAGTGGGTCCACTTCCGCAAATAGTGTAACATCCCGTACACATTCGGCAATTCAGGAATGTGAGTTTCGTGTTACTGCCAGTTTGTGATGATACTTGTATTATTAATTTGAAAACATAAACCCGTCACTTATCAAAGCTGAAGAAAATATAGCCGCAATCACAAGACGGCCACAAACTGGCAAAATACCAGGTAAATGACACTGTCATTAAATGTTTGTGTCCCTCATTTTCTGTCCAAAATCATTAAGGACTTATCCAAAATTTTCATGCATTTTGCATCACTTTTTATTTTTGAATCATCATCAAAAGTTCCCCTTGGTAAGTGATGGGTTCCTTGTTTTTATTCTTGCTCACTTGTAGTGTTGTTAACTGTTAATCACTGTTTTGTCACAAAATATCAGATATATCTAACATGATATACAGGGTGGGGCATTTAATATGTTTTCTAGAAATATTTCGGAAAGAAAGCATTTTAACAAACAATAACCTATATAAAAAATAATCGTACAGTAGGGAGCTACAATTATGTGATATTGGTTTTTTCACAGGTGGCGCTGTTGTCGTTACAACAAGGTCAACTTAATTCTTCTAAATGGGAACCCCTATTTTTTTTTTTTTTTTTTTTTTTTTTTTTTTTTTTTTTTGAAGATTCCGATTCCTCATGAAAAAATAAAAATGGTTTGCTTAACTCACTTTTCTTTTAGCCTCACAGATGGCGCTGTAATCGCGAAAAATGAATATTCGCTTTTTTTGTGTATAATTTTAATTATTGTTTAAATAATTACATGTAATTTTCATTCTGTAAACATGGAAGGTAATTTTAAAGGATAATGACGAAATTGATTTTTTAAATGCTTTTTCTTACTTATTTGCAGCCATGTCTACAGCAGGTGCTCAAAAAGGTGACCATTTACTTCCAGACATTTTCTGACACACTTCGAGCTGTTCAGGCATCATTTCTGCAAAGGGTCAGAAAATGTCTGGAAGTAAATGGTCACCTTTTTGAGCACCTGCTGTAGACATGGCTGCAAATAAGTAAGAAAAAGCATTTAAAAAATCAATTTCGTCATTATCCTTTAAAATTACCTTCCATGTTTATAGAATGAAAATTACATGTAATTATTTAAACAATAATTAAAATTATACACAAAAAACGCGAATATTCATTTTTCGCGATTACAGCGCCATTTGTGAGGCTAACAGAAAAGTGAGTTAAGCAAACTATTTTTATTTTTTCATGAGGAATCGGAATCTTCAAAAAAAATAGGGGTTCCCATTTA
The DNA here is from genome assembly GCA_031002005.1 of Vandiemenella viatica. Classification (NCBI taxonomy): domain Eukaryota; kingdom Metazoa; phylum Arthropoda; class Insecta; order Orthoptera; family Morabidae; genus Vandiemenella; species Vandiemenella viatica. The sequence goes on from CM061918.1 coordinate 153,180,734, forward strand.
AAAGAATTAAGTTGACCTTGTTGTAACGACAACAGCGCCACCTGTGAAAAAACCAATATCACATAATTGTAGCCCCCTACTGTACGATTATTTTCTATATAGGTTATTGTTTGTTAAAATGCTTTCTTTCCGAAATATTTCCAGAAAACATATTAAATGCCCCACCCTGTATGTAGGGAGGGGGGCAACTCCAAAAACATTTAGCTGACTAGGAACAGAGGAAAATTCAGGTATTGTGTAAGCATTTGGAAGTCATAAACTGTCAATAATTGTAGAATTTTTAATGGTGCAGTCAGTTGTAGACCACAGATTGGAGGTAAAAGTTTTTGTAGTTATACATTTATGGGAAACCTCTTTTAAGCTCAGACGATAGAGCTACCGATGGAAGGAATACAATGAGAAACTGTATGTTGGGGACGACATGAACAATAGTGTAATGGAAAAGGAAGGCAATGTCGACTTAGGAGATCCTGTTTTGAGGACAGAATCTAACAGAGCTCTGAATGACTTGAAAGCAAATAAGGCAATTGGAATTGATGAGATCACTGCAGAACTTCTTAAATCCCCAGGAGAAGAAGGAATCAAAAGACTAATCAAGCTGATATCAAAAAGTTATGAAACAGGGGAAATTCCAACTGATTTTAATAAAAATATCATCTTCACACTTTTGAAGAAAGCACAAGCCGACAAATGTGAGAATTATCGCACAATTAGTCTAACATCACATGCTTCAAAATTACTGACCAGAATAATATACAGAAGGATGGAAAGGGTAGTAGAAGAGATAGTAGGTGAAGATCAGTTTGGGTTTAGGAAAAATCGTGGTACAAGGGAAGCAATTCTGTCTTTAAGATCAATACTTGAAGGGGGAATCAAGAAAAACAAAGATACTTTTATGGCATTTGTTGATTTAGAAAAAGCTTTTGATAATGTTAGGTGGGACAAGATGTTCAAAATTTTAAAGAAGTCTGGTCTAAAGTATCGAGATAGAAGAATACTGTATAGACTATGTAAGAATCAAGTGGCTATAATCAAAGTAGAGAATCACAAGAGACATGCATCAGTTAAAAAGGGTGTGAGACAAGGTTGTAGTCTATCCCCGTTAATATTCAACTTGTATGTAGAAGAAGCAATAAAGAAAGTCAAAGAAAAATTTCCATGTGGCATAAGTTTTCAGGGAGAAAAAATCAGTATGCTACGATTTGCTGATGACATTGTCTTGTTAGCAGAGAGGGCTGAGGATATTCAGAAGTTACTGAATGGCATGAACAAATTACTGAAGGAAGATTTTGGACTGAATATAAATCAAAGCAATACAAAAGTGATGAAATGTAGCAGAAATGATACCAATACTAGTAGATTAAATATAAAAATAGGATCAGATGCAATAGGAAAAGTAAGAGAATTCTGTTACTTGGGAAGTAAAATTACAACCGATTGCCGATGCAGGAATGATGTTAAAAGCAGAATAGCACTAGCAAAAAGAGCCTTCATGAAAAAGAGAAACCTTTTAGTTTCAAATATTGATCTAGGAATTAGAAAAAACTTTTTAAAACTCTATGTGTGCATTTTACGGTAGCGAGACATGGACTTTAGGAATACCAGAAATAAAGGAAATTGAAGCATTTGAAATGTGGTGCTACCGAAGAATGCTGAAAATTAGGTGGACGGACAAAGTAAGAAATGAACGAGTTTTTGAAATGATGGGTGTGGATAGAAGTTTGTGGAAGAAGCTTGCAGAAAGAAGAGACAGGCTGGTAGGTCATATTTTGAAACATGCTGGATTGGTTAATTTGTTAGTGGAGGGAACAGTCGAAGGTAAGAACTGTAGAGGAAGACAAAGATTAGAATAGACGAAGCAGATGATTGAGGACGTGGGCTGTAAGGGGTATGTAGAAATGAAGAGGTTAGCACAGGATAGGAAGGGATGGAGGATTGCATCAAACCAGTCGAAAGACTGATGACAGCAAAAAAAAAATCTATTAGAGAAGGTTATATGAGAAAATATGAAGGGACACTAAAACCTTGTTTAGTCCTCTGATTTAGTATGGGAACCACATTAGAGTTATCAAATTTGTGAGTTTGATAGGTTGCACAAGAGGTCGGCTATAACCGGTAAGTTATGTGATATAAAGGAGCCAAGTAGGGAGAGATATGAAGAGGAAAGCTGGCTTTAGAGCGCGCTGGTCGATGAAGCTGGAATGGATACTGCGAGAGGAATTAGAAATAGAAAGTGAAGGGAAGAGAGGGCTATAACTATACAGTATCACTTGATTTCTGGTGTAAGGAAGTTTGCAATAGCAGCTTATGGAAAAAGTTGTCTGAAAAGTTAAATTTTTTGTATACATTGTAATTCATCTACATTACATATCCATCATCATGCCATTTGAGATCTCAAATATTAGCACAACCAACATCTTATCATTGGGATAATAACATTTATTTCTAACTGATAAGCTATGATAAAAATCTACTTACTGGTTTTTTTTTATTCATTTATGTTGTAGGCATTTAGCTTTTGTCTTACTTTTTCCTAAAGTTAGCAAGATAAAAACTTTCTTTGATTGGTACACCAATCCATTTTTCACCATATTTCACCTTATCCCTTTTTTTGTCAATTATTTCATTAAATATTTCACTCAAATGACCGCAACAGCAGGAATCCCGTCCGTACACTGCTCGGCCAGGGCCAGTAATGCTGCTTATTATAATGTGTTGTCATAAAACAGATCACTCGATCTCTTGTGAAGCTGTTGTTTGTATGTAAAGGCAGACAGTGACCAATTCTGCACTTTGCTGTCTCACACTGCTGTTGCAGTATCAGAACTTTTTGGGATGGTTAATATAACTGCTTTGAATGTGTGTTCCAGGCCAGTGGAGAAACTCTCATTATTTCTTGGATTATCAGTAATCACCTTCAGAGTTTCGCAAAGGTTGTAATGCCCCACTTGTGCGGTAATTAATTTGATTAGTTTCGTGAGCACTGTATTTTTTTAATGAGGAAAATACGTCTTGAATACTGAGCACGGTGGTTGAGCGGTTAACGCTCTGGCCTCGCATTCAGGAGGATGCGGGTTCGAATCCCCGTCCGGTCATCCAGATTTGAGTTTTCCACGGTTTCCCCGAATCACTGCAGTTGAATACTGGGATGCTTCCTTCAAAAAGGCCATGGCTGAATTCCTTTCTCTTCCTTGCCCTCAGTCCTATCCCACCTATAATGACCTTGACAAGGCATTAAGCCATAAAAAAACCATTTTGCATTTTAGGATTATTGTGAAAAGTCGCTGGGAGTGAATGGAATACCAAAAACATACAAAGAAGGCACAGCGCTAATTTTAATATGTTTATTGATTGCTCAAAATACTTTATTAATGAACAATTGTTTTATTCAATTAAAACAAAGGTAAATTTGGAAACATCGTAAACAGTTGAATGTGCATCGATATCTGTAACATGAGTTTTTGGGCGACGAACGTCCGATTAGTTTCGACAGAGTTGTGAGGAGCTGTTGTCTCATCAGCTGTCAGCCTCGCATGCTGCCGTGACGCACAGCGGAGCCCTCGGATCAGGCGTCGGATCAGCCTCTCTCCACCAGAGTGAGAACCTCGTCAGCCGAGTGTTCGCCCACTCTGCTATCTGGTCGGTCCTCCTCACCTCCGTTCTGCCCTGCCGTATCCCCGTTTCCTCCCTTTACAGTTCCTTAGAAAGTCTTCTCATTTCCAGGTCAGTCAAAAAAGAATGAAATTGTGTCGACAGTCTTTTAAGTCGAAACTTACGATCGGACAGAGAATCGAGTCTGCCGATGTCACGCCTGACACTTCCTGGGAAAGCCTCCTCGTATCTCGTACACGAGAGCTCGTGGGTTTCAGAGGTCATTCACACATTCTGACTCTGTCCTCCGAAATACCTTTCCACAGTTGACAAACACGAAACCACCGACTTAGTGACCGTCACGTCTGGCTTGGAACGACACACCATTCACACCTCTAAAAGTAAAAAATCCCCAAGTGCTGCAAATTAGCGTGTTCACTGTTCGGTAAGTAAACTCTGATACAGCAAAGCTAATGTGCACTGTTCTCTTAACTATTGTTACATGTAGATAAGTATCAATACCTTCACTGCTAGTTTCTACAATCTGTGCAATAATTATGTCTGACTTTATTGTACACTTTTCGTCAGGTTTTTTTAAAATTTAAAGTTATTCTAGTAAATATCACATTTATTTTTCCACATTAGCACACAAATTCTTGATTGCAATTGAGGGGTGCTACTTTTTGTTTTCTGCAAATTAGTCGTATCACACATAATAGTTATGTGTTAAACTACAGCATGTGCACACATGACTTGTTCCCTACAACACGAATAAGGTGTAAAACCGAAATATTGTTTATTTTAGTGTACGTCATACATGTTTTTCTCTCGTTGCAGCCTTCAACTTTGGTGAGTGATCGGTCATTTTCCCTTTCCTTGTCATCTATAACAGTATTAAATGTAACAGATAAAAACAATAATAATGTTAATGAAACTGCTGTCTGGCAGTGAAAATAAGGAAGGAAAAGTAAACATTAGTATACTTCACAATGTTTCGTACATTTATTCCTGGGGCCTTCCTCTGTGGTGAGTAATGGGTTATCTTTCCCTTTGCTTCCTTATTGTCACTGCGTAACAAATCTATATATATATTCCATTTTATACTTAATGTTACCATCTGTAGATAAACTTTTAATTGTTAAAATGTCTATTGCCAGCTTGCTATATTTTCTTTCATTGATATCTTATATTTAAAAACTGAGCCATTTTCATATCCTATCCTGGTTGCGGTTTTCTTCTTATATTCTCGAGAGTTCTGTGATCTGTTTGTCGAGATTTTTGTGAGGTCGAGAAATGGGTGTTGTTTCATATTTTTGAAGTCAGTGATTGAGTTTATCGTAATATATTATTCTCAGTCCTTTTTAGACTAACTAACTGAATATAATTTCTTTCCCTTAGACACAAAAAACTCTTCACCTGCTGCTGGGAAGTCCGTAATCGAGGTAGTCCTCACGGAATCAGACGACGAGGATACGCCAGGAGCAGTCACACACAGTCCTGGCTACGGTGAGATTCTTACTTTGTGTGGTGTATATTGGTATAATTCTTTAAAAGATTAGTATGTTGTTGTTTAATATCAACAGTAAAAACTGAAGGTTCAGATGCATAAGCAACTCTCTCCCTCCCCACAATTCCTCGCCCCTACAAAGTTCCCGATGTTTGATTTTACACTATTCCATCATCCTCCACATTAGATACATAGATATAGGTTGTTTTTTTTTCAATTTGACTTGCAAGAAGTTTATTATTAAAATACTTGAGAAACCCGCTTTAAATAGTCCAGTGCTTTGCATGCTGTTAGTTGGCTCAATCCTCAGTGGGGGGAGTGGAACCTGATTTCCATGCCAGACCTTCTTGTGGAATGTTGATGTTGGTGGTCTCCCCAGGCTGCAGAAGATGGCCTACAAACAATATTCCATTCTGCAACATTCAATTACTACACTTGCAAGTCAGGAACCATCACTTTTTTTTTATTTTTTAAATTGCATGTAAATTACTCAGTCACACGTTAGAGCAGATCAAAATATTGTTTACCAAAGGACATTGAAATGAATATTCTATTAAACAGCAGCATATATTAAAAATTAGTGATATTAATGTTATTAAAATGAATTTATCCAACATCAAAACACAGCAAAATACAGAAAACCTAAATAACAACAGCGTTCCCCATACAAAGAAGGAGGACCATGGCTCGCAGTATTTAGTTACTTACCCAGTGGGGTTTTGACCATTTTTTTCATAATGATCCATCAATTTCAGGGGTGCGAAGATAACTTGAGGGGGTGCGAAGACAACATGAGGGGGTGTGAGATGCGATGTTTCTTTACCAACCGTGTGGATGATACCGTAGCTATAAATTGTCACAACTAATATGTCTGCTCTGTAGAGTTGAAAACCTTTATTCTGACGTGACATACTTGCGACATGTCGTTGTTAGTGCTGGAAAGTAGGCAATCACCTCATTAACAACTAAGTTGTGGTGGGGGAGGGGAGTGTGGAAAGAATTCCTTTGACAGGAGCGGGTGTGGTAGGAAACCATTGGGAACCAGTTTCTAATGTAAATGTAATCTAAATGTTTGTGGACAGCGAGGTTGTGTGTAGCGAGACTAAATAGTATGAAAATGGTTAGTTCAATCATTTATTTATTTGTTTATTTAATTTGTGATGTTAGAACAATAAATTTCTGTAACGAAGAGTTCGGTGAGAAGTTCGCTGACGATTCTTAACATTACATGACTAAAAAAGAGAGATTGCGGTTAGTTGGCAAAACAGTTGTTACAAAGAGTTTTGGAGGATTTAAATAAAGCTAGACTCAGTTGTCAGTGTTAGACCTGCAATATTTGGATAGAAGTTACGATTATAAAACAAATTAGTTATTTTATCAAAAAAATATTCCAGTCGTTTAGAATGGGCGTTGATATTATAAAAATTTGTTGTGATTAAAGGGAAATTTTGTTGGAACTGAGTTTGCTTTCGTTTAAAGGTAAATGTATATTATTTCTGGTATCTGAATCAGATAGCAGACCAGCAGGTTAATAAAAATTATTAAAAAGGAAGAAAGTGATGAAGCTAGCAAAAAGAGTTATCTTATAAATCATTACATGTGGCAAGTCTTCTGTTAACATTGCATTTTGAAAATGAGGAAACCTTTTGTACAGCGACAGTGTACTGAGTGTTGTACTCGAAGACTCACCGAGACAAACGAATTGTTCCCCCACCAAACTGCAAATATGGCCGCAGCTCTGTGTTCCTTGTTGTCACCTATAGCAAGAAGTCGCATCTACAAGCGACACCTGAGACAAACAACTCCCCGCAGGATAACTCCTCTGAGTGGTTCATATAAGGAACACTGAGCTATCAACGCACAGTTCCTAACTGTAAAGCACCTGTGAGCCTTATAATACTTGTGTGGTTCTTGTCATTTCTGTATGCCTCTTGTGTTCCAGGCGTTACAGAGTGGTATGAATTGGATAATAGAAACAAAGAAACTGCCGTGAGGTACTAAAAATATGATAGGATAGGGAAAAATAAACAGATGCCCGTCACTTACCACAGATGAAGGCAGGCGGGCGAGACGAACACGTAAAAACACAAAATAAACAAACAAGATGCACGATATTTCGGCATGAACCTTAATCGTATGAGAGCTGAGACTTAACCTCTTCAGTCCCGAGCTCATAATAAAAACGCAAGCGAACTACTTTTGTGTTATTTACTTTGTGTTAATGCTAGTTAACAATGAACGACTATGAAAAAAAAAATTTGAAACCATAATTAATTTTTTTATAGATGGTATCATACATGATACCTTCGGACTCAACAGGAAAATTATATACACAACTTTACTATTTTATGCTGTTTTATTACAAATAAATAAGTCCTAAACACTACACAAATTCTTCACATTTGTAGTGGATCTGTAGATAGACCACGATACAAATGTCATATACCTAAAAGCATAAAGTATTTAAATTCGTTATAACATTAATGTATAGTTTGATTTTAACTGAGAAATATCTGTACTGATTTAATAACTGATTTAAGCAGTGTAACCATTATTTCAACGAGACACGCTGTACAGCTGCAGAATCCCAAGTTTCCAATCAGTGCTGCCAACGTGTGACACTCGGCAGAAGATCGAACAAATGAGCTGTGAGAAGCACGGTGTGTGTCGTAGATGACACCACAGGACAGAAAAAGTTCAGCCGCGCATCCGCCCGAGAAAAAAATAATACCCGAGGGTATCGTATATGATGCCTCAGGACTGAAGAGGATATGGAAGGGGGAAAGATGTGGTCACGTCCCGACCCGCCACACGGATGTGCGGTGGTATGACGGAGACAGACGTGTATAGTCGCTCTTAAGTTTTATCAATCTCTGGTGCACAGTGTTACCCGTTTGTTGGAATTAAGATGTTGTTCTCGTAATCTAGTGTAAAAATTTTTCCACAGATAATCCTCCTTTCATCCGTGTGGGGTCTGCCGAGAGGTGGAGAGACCCTCTGGACGACTCCGAGCGGGCAGTCCCCGTGCACTTGCTCAAAGTCGAGAGGGCTCCCGAGACATTTCAGAACTACCGTACCGTAGAAGGTGAGTGCTTAAAGTCTACAGGGATATCGACTGTCTTCGTACGGAGTGTAGCGAGCGGGCAGTAACGTTCGGGGCTACGTGTACGTTCAGTTTCTGTTCGAGCTGTCCGGGTTTCAGTTTTCTGCGGTTCGCTGAAACCTTCCCAGACAAAGCGAGAATGTTACCGGTTCTAATGCCTCCGTTAGAATGGTAATGATGTAAAGGAAATGAGCATCAATGCTGCTCTTCACTGTATGTCAGTGCTACTCGCTATACGCATGTATCGGGAGAGAAACAATCCCATTCTGAACGTGTTATCATTCGTGTCTCCAGGTTTACCTTATGTAAACAATGCCACTGCAGATCGCATGGGCCATTCAGATACTCAAAATCCTCTGAGCTGATCACATTTCATGTCTCTCAGCCATTCCTAAATGCAAAAGATGGATGCCACATCAAATACATGTTATGGGTGTGCAGTATCAAAAGAAGTGCAAGCAATTATGGAGGTATCGCAGGGCAGTGTATTGGGACCATTGCTGTTCACTATTACGATTAGTTAATGTGTCAAAGGTATACAGTCAGAAGCTTCATTATTTGTAGATGTCATAATTTTGTATAATTAGATCAAGATGGTAGAAGAATGAACAGCTGCGGGGTGATCTGGACAGGACTTCTAGCTCGGTAGGTCAACACAGGATGAAGATAAATTCAAAAGAAGAGTCAGTGTATTAGATACACAAATAAAAAACTAAAGGTTGATTATGATTTAAGGTGGGGAATTAATTGTTTATTGAATACTTGTAAATATCTTGACATTACATTTGATAATAAACTCAACTGGGCAGGACACATTGTGGGAAATGTTACAAAACACTTCATTTATTGGAGAGAAGTAAAGGAATTGGGTTAGAAAACTAAGCTGAGACCATTGCTTGAATATGGTAGTGTAGTATCGGGCCCACATTTTGGGTATCAACTGCAGGAGTTGGAGAGGGTGCAAACAAGGGCTGCTAGATTTGTTTTTGGGAATTATCGAAGAACACAATCTGTAACAGATGTCACAAAAGAACTGCAATGTGATTCATTGGAAGACAGGAGGAGGATGAAGAGGCTCACGGGAGTGTATAAGGCGTATACTGGTGTTGAGGCGCGGCCAAGACAAGCTGGCACTCGGTACGGGAAGATTTTCATTTGTAGGAAATGGCAATTGGGATAAGTTACCGAGGAAAACAATGAATAAATAATTTACCAAAAACGGGAAAGAATCTAAAATTAAAATTCACAGAGGGAAAAAGCAGGCCTGTGGGTAAATTACATTTGGATAGTTTAACATAAACAAAGAAGTGGAAAAATGGAGTTGTACGGAAATTGCCAACACGGCGTGCTCTCCACCACGACTGAAGTTCATTTCAACTTTGTGGTCTTCTGAGTCATCCTTCATGTTCTCTAGTGACCAAAACACACTGGACATCCCCAGCTGGAGTGTGCTCAGTGTGTCCTAACCCTCCTCCCAGAGGTCACGTCTCTCAACTCGTTGCTCTGCCCGAGCGCAGTGACAGAGAGTTTCTATTTTTTCTGCTTTCGATTCCTTCAAGTGCCTTCCTGCAGAGGCCAGATCTGACTGACATTCCAGAATCCACTGCCCCCAGTCACTAGGGTTCCTAAATATGACCAAACATTTAAATTTACTACACATGAAAACATTCTCAATTATACATCATTTATTTTATCTAGTAGTGTTGCTTTCACGTAGACAGCATAATTTGCTTCCGTGCACTCGCTGCACCATTGGGAAATTAAATTTTAAATTGTTTTGTTGAAGTCACTTTAATTTCAGATACTTTACGGAATAGAACTCTTTCATCTGTACTAGAATACTTTTTTCTAAATTCCCTTACTTAACTTCGCACTTTTGTGAAATTTTATTTTCGGCATGGTCTACTCACTGATCCACTGCAGATTTAACGATGACTGAGGATATTCCATTGAGATTTCGATTGACGCGGCTCGACACAGGCACACTGCTACTGCATTGTCGAGATTAAAAGGCGGGCGGAACATTAACGTTTAGAGAGTGACAATAATGCATAACTTGAATCCTCTATTGGTGAATTCTGACCACAGTGAAAGTTAGTTTTTTTTTTCCACACCTGTATAGCAGAAGTGTGAATAATTATCTTTCTTTCTTCTCATCTATATCTAGCGAATTCCCGGTACTATTAAAAAACTACCAGATTTTTCCTCAAAATATGACCATAAATATTATCGAAATATGACCAAAACTAGTAAAACATTCTGAATATGCATTTATATGCTATATGAAATACATGTAAATACAATTAGAAACATTGAATCAGTGTTTAACTCAGCATTTCAGCTAAAAAAGGAGGCAGGATAAAAATATGACCGAACCCTAACGATCGATTACTCCGCACAGGCGGCGGTTATTATTATTAATTTTAATTGTGATGGAGCTAATGCTACTCATCTGATTACCCCTTTCATATATATACACTTTTAAATTTTATTTTATAATTGGAGGGTTAAATTCCTCCCCCATTTATTATTCCAATTACAAATTTCAGTTTTAAACTCCACAAGCATTTTTGATAAATTATTCATCACTTAGTAATTTCTTCCAATCCCTGACACCCTTACCAACAAAAGAAAATTTACCCACTCCCTTATGCATGAAATTGAGCGCATGTTTTTCCCCTTCCATGTACTATTCCTAATTCTGTGACCAAGCTCCATCACCAACATATGCCCTGTAATTAACAGCTTTTTGGGTTATGCCGCGTTGGTTATTTAATTATCTGAGTTTTTTCAATGGTATGCTACATACAGCCTTCTTCAGAGATACTGTTTATATTTATGTTCAGATAGCAACAGTCACCAAGCTATTAATCGTGAACAAAGATGGCCGTGGAAGTGTTAAGAATCATATGCCCTGTACATTCCCAGCACTCTCTTCACCCTCCTCCTTTCCTCCAATGACTCCCAATCCAGCTCCTTTATCATATCAGTTACTGACTGGGTCCTGCGATAATTTCCACAGACAAATCTAGCTGCTCTTCTTTGCATGCCCCCCAACTCCTGTATTTGATAACCAAACTACACCACCATATTCAAGCAATGGTCTGACCAAAGTTTTGTACCAAGCTATGGACAACACGAGAGTCATTGTTGCAGTTCCAGTGAAATTAGCATGCACATTTCTGCCGTATCATGCTTTCTTTTACTCATAGTCTCTGGCATCTTACCAAAAGCTTACAAAGAAAGTAACCATAAATTGTTTAACTATGCATTAACTACTTGTGCATTAGTTGCCCAAGAAAAGCAAAAGTAGGCAATTCTAAAAATGCAGCAACTTGGATGAATCACTGAGTCTTTTGTAAATGTGAATCATCTCTGATATTTAACAATCAAACAATTTACAGCAAAACAACACAAATGATTTTATAAAATGCTCCCAGGCAACTAGCCGAGTTAACAAAGTGTTGTCACACAGTATTTTATAAACTCTCAACACCAAGGGGAAACTTCGTTCTTAATGAAATATACGTACTTGCACTAGGAAAAATTCTAAATTGTGACTAGCCATGAAATGTAAACTAGAGTGGGAAAAAAGGATTAGTGGTTACTGACTTGTATTAAATAGAAAAGTTCACTCCCTCAGTGTACTGCAACACAACCTGATGATATATAAAACAAGTAAAAAATAAAATTTAATATCATTATGGAGAATTTTAATTCTGTCTAGCCTCAAGATGTAAACAGATCAGCCATAAGCAATGAAATTTACTTATTTGTGTTAAATAAAAGTGTTTATTAATATTTGTACTGTTAAACTGAGTTGTTCAATAATATTTTAAGCAACGAGACAGCCAAAATTTAACTTTGAACTACAAATTACCACGGTTGTCGGGCATTGGAGTCTGTGGTCGCCGTTGCAGGGCACTACAAGTGGTGCGAGGGGACGCGTCCGAAACGGACGCGCAGGACGTACAGCCGCGATCAGACCCTGCGGCTGGAGATGGAGTACGCGCGGTGCAGGTTCGTCGAGCGGGAACTGAAGCACCACCTGGCCGAGACGCTGAATCTGTCCGAGCGGCAGATCAAGATCTGGTACCAGAACCGACGCATGAAGGACAAGCGCATCGACAAGGGCGACCGGGACTGGTACTACAGGTAATAAATACAGTAAGTCCCGGTACATTACGTACATTCGAAAGTCTGCACATCTTTTGAAAAATTCCATTTCCGTAGTATCTCCGTACGATCAGAAACGTGTTTCTAAATATTGTGCCCCGGGTAAATAGGATCGGTGGATCTGGGAATTTTCTGATCCGGAGCCAAGTGTCATTGTCGCTTCTTCAATTTTTATAGATAGATAGATATGTTTGCTTTGATCCCATCTGAGAATAATCTCGGGGATGTGGAACAGTACATACACTTATTACTAATGTCAATATTACTATATAATTGATAATATTATTATATATTGACAACAAGTTAGCTACAACCCATTAGTATATTCAATATCCCCTGTAATCTACAAATACAATCCCGAGTTAATTAATACTTATTATGTGGAACAGTGTATACACTTTGTAAGACTGGAGATTTTCTCGGCGTTGTAAATGAATAAAATTTTCTCGGGTAACTAGCCGAGTTAGTCCATCGTTTGACCACGACGTTTCGGCGGTCACAATCTCTGCCGCCATTGTCAAGTGACGTCACTTGACAATGGCGGCAGAGATTGTGACCGCCGAAACGTCGTGGTCAAACGATGGACTAACTTGGCTAGTTACCCGAGAAAATTTTATTCAGTGTATACACTTGTTACCAGCATCTAATAATCAGTTATTTTCTTACCAACCAGTTACCATAATAAGTTTCACTGTAATTTGCGACTAAATATTATATCATGTTAGTTACTATTTATGTGGAACAGTACCCACACTTATTAAAAATATCAATTATATTACCAACAACTCATAAGCAGTCATTTACTTAAAAACCTGTTAGTGTGATAATTTTTCACAGGATTTTTTGAGTGCATGCTATCCCATGTTAGGTACTATATATGAGTGAAATTTTGTAAACGGTGTAATTACTTAATTTGTCAAAAGTTTCAACAGAAAGAAAAACCATATATCATTTTAGTAATTGTGGACAACTTTGCTACCTTCCCCTTCCATACATCATATATACTATTTTATCAGTCATTCTTAGTTACCAAATTCCAAGAAGAAAATTCTTTCACAGAGTAAAATGGGTTGTAAAGCAGAAACTCTGCCTCACCGCTTGCTTTCTGAGTAATACAATATGTTGTGGTCAACTGATCGTCAGCTGTGAATAATGGTATGACAGTAATCTTTCAGATATCCACACCAAATCTCAAGCACACAGGCAAGTTTTGAATTGTTCCAAATCGCAAAATAACAGCCGTGGCCTGCGTAGTATCGACAGAGGTGGGTTTTCGACTTGAGGCCTCCTCAATTGTGGTCTACTTAAATATGCGTAAATTTGCTTTTTAAATAGGGAAGAGCTTCCTGCATGCAGTACAAATGTGACCGACCTTTGTTCGTGACCTCAGAGATCATACTGTATACTGAAAGCAATTCACAGCACAATGGATTACATTTTAAGCTAGACAGTTCTTGTAAGTCACTATAATCACATATATTTGATTTCTCAATATTAATTTTGTTTTGCTATTTAATTTCTTCTGTTTATTGTACTGCCACACAATTAATAACAATATTTGTTCTGGAATAGAGTTGAAAAAATACAAAAATTAATCCATATGGTTTACATCTTGTGTATGGTGTAAAATTAATATCTTTATTGTTACTCATTTATTTAAACACAAATAACATTTACTTGCAGCATTCATTCCACATACTAACAGAATACTTCCAAGCACAATTCGTCCGCTATATTCATCATCTTTTTTCCTACGGACTTGGTCTCTTCTTCTGTCCCCTTCAAAGATGTTCTTGTAACACACATATCTTTGCTCTTGCAGAATAACTATTATCTTTTTCTTTTACAAAAATAAAATAAATTAAACAACAAAAAAATGTTAGGGAATATGTTTCGTTACAAGGGGGACAGAACATTTGTCACCCTCCCTAAAATAAAGTATGGGTCGTAATAACGGACTGTTTCAAATTAAGACCATAAAATCAGTCTAATTATATAATTAGGGAGTGTCCTTAAAAGGCATTGCTTCATGTTGGCCTCCTATGAAACCCCACATAGCCTGATGTACAATTAGCCCATTCCAGAAGGCATTTTGTGCTGTTTTTTCATCAGACTATTTTAAATTACACCACAATTTGGTTACCAAATACAGGAGTTGGAGCGTGTGCCAAGAAGAGCAGCTAGATTTGTTTGTGTAAATTATCGCAGGACCCAGTCAGTCACTGATATGATAAAGGAGCTGGATTGGGAGTTATTGGAGGAAAGGAGGAGGGTGAAGAGAGTGCTGGGAATGAACAGGGCATATGTTGGTGATGGGGCTTGGAGGGATATTGGTCAAAGAATCAGGAATAGTGCACGGAAGGGGAAAGGCGACCATGACCACAAGCTGGCACTCGATTTGATGTATGAGGGAGTGGTAAAGTTTTCTTTTGTTGGTAAAGATGTCAGGGATTGGAACAAATTACGAAGTGAAGAATAATTTATCAATAATGCTTAAGGAATTTATAATTAATATTGTAAATTGGAAAAGTAGATGGGGGAGGAATGTAACACACCAATTATTAAAGAAAATTTCAATAAAAATAATATATAAAGGGGTAATTAGATGACTAGGGGAATTGTCACGGGAGCATTAGCTCCAGCGCAATTAAAATTAATAATAATAATTGCATACGGGGATAATTTATGTGGCTTGGATCGGAGCTTCTCCACCCCCTGTGCCATATAGCCCAGTGTAGGTAGGCAGCCGACCCCTCCCCATCCCCTAAGACCGAGTCACGTAGTTTATAGATGTGTCCTTATCGTCGTACGTGCTGTTCTCGACTATTCTCGGTTCCTTGGTGAGAGCCGTGTCAGGTGTTCTGATGACACCGTATGTCATTACCTTTTAACTGTATCATTGTCACACACAACTTTTGTCACTTGTCTTAAAAACCGCAGTATAACTATAATACGGCAAAGGATAAAATTGCAGTGTGTCTCGGACCACTGTTGTTTTTGTTGCAGGAAGGCGATGTTCCTCTCCCAGAGGCCGCCCCCACCACCTGCTCCGTCCAGTGCCGCCTCCGGGCGACCCCCTCCACCGGCGAGCGGCACCGCGATGAGGGAGCAGACCTCCAGGGAGAGGGAAATTAGCAAACGTCCCGACCGCACAGTTCCACAGTAGCCGGACATCGCGAGAGGCCGCGATGAGAGCGACGGAGGAAAATAGCCGTTACCTGCAGGCGGCAGAACGGACGACAACAGTCACTAGTGTGGCACCCACAGGAACGACGTAAGATACTAAGCCGATTATTATAAGCTGAGTGTGAAATTGAATGGAAAGTGTAAAATACCTCAACTGGGGCAACAGTGGACTCGACCGCGTTGTGCCTAATAGCTGCACGCATTTCTGCAAACTGACCACAGTGGATGGTTAAGACGAAAAGTTGTTGAAGAAAAAGAAAGTTAACTGCACAAACACACCGATATTAAACTTTCGTGCAAGTGAGGCACTGAGGGAGTGAAAGAAAATTCTCAACTGAATGCTGGATGAAAGTACAAGCAGAAAACAACATTGAGTAAAGCTGTTACAATTTACTCTCCAAAACGAACAAGTTGGAAGATGATTTTGTCTTAAATTTGGAAAGACAAAGAAGAAACAACAGGAAACCGTTAAATTCAGGACAAAGGAGAACAACAGCTGCATCAAAACCAGAACAGTTTAGTAGACTATAATAACAAAAAGCAATGCAAAGATGCAACATTTTAAAGGAATGCAAGGAGAACCGAAACGATCTTGAGAAGAAAATATTTCAGTGTCATATTATGGCTTGCAGAAAATTTTTCAATCTGTGGAAGTTAATCTCAGAAATCTGAAGCCTTTGGAATTTGGCGCTCTAAATTTAACTGGACAGGTGAGGTACGAAACAGACTCGTCCCAGAAGTGACGGCAAGGAAAGAAGTTTGCTGAATATTATGACGGAAAGACATTTTAAAACATGCGGGATTAGTTAATTTGTTAATGGAAGGTAAGAAATGTAGAGGAAGACAAAGATTATAATGTTTGAAGCAGCTGTTTGAGGAGTTACATTAAAGTGATTATGTTCAGGTGAAGATGTTAGGTGGGTGCCTACAATAGCAAAGCAGACAGTAACAGAACTGTTCAGTGAGACTAAACATCGAAATCAGATCTTCAGGGGAGAGCTAGCCGCCGAAAGCTCGTCTCTCGTTAATTCAATCTGGTGGAGAACAGGTGGAGACCTCATTTCAGAAATACGCCGGGAAAGTCTTAATTCTCACAGCCAAAACATTATGTTGCTATTCACCACACATCACTATTGACACTGAACATTCGCAAGAGTCTGAAGGTGTGTAGTGAGAATGTACAGAAGTGAGCCGAAGTCTGATACTGAAATACATGAAGTGACTCAACGTTCAACTTCCTCTGTAAATAACCCATTCCTTTATTTTTACAATTATCAGAGATTTTTCAAAATGTTATATTACAGAGAAATAAAACAGGTTACACAATGTAATATTCTTACTGGCTCACAATTTGGATTTAAAAAAGTAACAACACAGAAGTGGTTGTATATTCTTTTTTTTTATTGAGGAACTAGTAAATTTTACCGTTAGGAATTTTTTTTTATCTACTTAAAGAATAGGCTATTTAATGAGATGCACAAAAAGCTGTGAAAATTTATTTACATCATTGTCTGAGCAATAAGAAAGAAAAATATAAAGGTCTGTGCTTGTAGAAATACAAGCTCAGTTTAATTTTAAAATATTGTTGTTGTTGTTGTTGTTTTTTTTTTTTTTTAGTTTGTTTTTTATCTGTTTAATATGTTAAGTGAAACACTGACCGCCATGATAATTAGTGTTACATCTCACTTACAGTGAACAAAGCAAGTGTTTCTTTCATTATGGTTTCTGTGAGTTTATTTGGACTATTCTCGTATTGTAGAAATTAAGACACGCCTTGCACTCTGGTTGATTTTTATTGGTGAAAACCCATTTGGGAAACGTGGAATCATCACTGAATGTATTAACTACCAAGGAACTGGGAAAAGGAGGATAATTCTTTAATAGCAGACAACAGTGCGATATAACAGAAAAACCAATCAACATTTAATGTTGGGGTTGTTTGAAGTGTTTAAGTTTATTGTTTTGGCATTTTTCTGGTATTAAGATATTGATTTTTGTCATTTAAGAATTTTAACTAATATTTATCAAACTATTGAATGGAATGGCTTTTGCATCATTTCTTCCATTATAAATATTTTCGCTGCAGTTTACGGATGTTACTTTTATACAGATGATAATTTTACTGTGTAGCAATTAATGGTGAACTCCAACACAGATTCTGATTGCATTAGTTTTTGGGGTCGTATTTTCAACTTGATGGGGCTTGGAGGGATATTGGTCAAAGAATTAAGAATGGTCCATGGAAGGGAAAAGGCGACCATTACCACAAGCTGGTGCTTGATTTCCTGCATAAGGGAGTGGGGAAATTTTCTTTTGTTGGTAATGGTGTCAAGAATTGGAACAAATTACCAAGTAAAGTGATGAATAGTTTACCAAAAACACTCAAGAAATTTTTTTTAAATTGCTAAATCGGAAAAGTAAATGGGGGAGGAATTTAATACTTCTACTATAAAAGATATTTTTAAAAAATGGGGAGGGGAATTAGATGACTAGAGGAAATGTCACCAGAGCGTTAGATCCATTGGAATTAAAATTAATTTTAAAAAAAAAACCTTGGAAATTTTACATATTTTTAAATTAAAAATAAGAGCTTCTTGACTGCATTGATATAGTTTTTTTCTTTAAATTAATGAGGCAGGCTGGATAATACCTATCAACATTTTCTGTGCCAAAAGCCCTGTTTGGAGGTGTGCATGCATCTGGTGTTTCCATTAATTCTGATTAGTAATGTGAGGTTTACGGGTTACGTATATTAATGTGGTCCTCACGAGGGTTCAGTAGCTTTACTTTCGGTAATGATTTTGAATCTGTTGTAGCCAGTTTGAGGCAAAAAAAATTCTTTTTCATATCAGCTGTCACTTAAATAAACAAATTTCTTGGTGTTTTTACTTTTGCAATTTGCTGCCTCACCACAATGACAGGAATTACTCGTATTTTTAACAACATTCAGGAGAATGCTAATACAGATTTTGGTTCTCTGCATTTCCTGAAATCACTCCAGACAAATAGCAGGATGGTTCCTTGGGAAGGCTGTGGCCAAGTTCCTTCCCATTGCTCGCCGACCGTCTTCTCCCGCTTCTAATGCCCTTGACATTAACAAGGCTTATATTATACAAAGGGGAAAAAATAAGGATCCAAAAACCGTACTAAGCATTTTATTAAGGTTCTTCGGTGGTTTAATTACTGATTAATTAATTAAAAAATCCACCAAAAAATTTATATTTGAAGATGTCTGTTTATTTCTTTCAAATCAACAAGTCAGCAATATTCACAAGCATAGGTACAATACAGAGATGCACTTCTGAATAGTCGCAAAGATAATCTCTGAATGAAACTCTCTGTAACACTGAATGATGTCAACTAACTAACTAACTTCCTTACTTACTAACTTACTGAATGAATCTCTCTGTCCAGGCAATCTGTTTATATAGTCTCTATCGAAATTACGAGAATTCTTCAAAGGCATCCGCCCGATATTTCTCGATCATTAACAATCACTCAAACAATCTAACATATTAAAAACAATCGAAATTAATACAAAATTACTTAACAACATTACAAAATGAGCAGAAATGGTAATTAGAGATACTTAAATACAAAATTATTTACAGAAATCCTTTCAAACGGTAAAAAATTGTCCTGTAGACATCGTAACTTACATTAATACATGGAATTACAAACATTTAAGAATTTCTCTTGCACCATTCGGTTCTTAAACATATTAAATGGACTTTAAATAATTTTCTTACATAAAACAAAGTCCATATACACTGATTTACAAGAAATTACAAAATAAACATATCAAATCACTTTCAAGCAAACTTTAGTTCACTACAAATACTTCATGCAGTACAATGCTATTCAAAATTCAGGTCTGAGGGCTGTTACAATTTTTACCTTTATTTGTTTCCTATAATAGTGATGTAATGGCTAGGATATCATGGCAGTTAGCGTATTTGTACCAATGAAAATAATTTAAATTTCTCCTGCAGGCTATCTAGTGATTTTATTTTGAAGAATTAAAAATACCTGTGAAAAAATAATAACCAAAAAATAAATATTCAGATATTTTTCTCAATAAATTCAAATAACTGTTTATAATAAAATATTACTGAGAAATTGAGATACATGCACAAACAGGTAAATGTTGGCGAAACTTATTGAAAAAACTTTTTTTATTCTAAGATCAGGAGAGTTGTTTCACCACACTGGGCACACTAGGCATACCACAAGGTTCAATTTTAAGACCCTTTCTATTTTTACCAGTGAAGTAGTGAAGAGCACATCTGATATAAAGCAAACTTATTTGAATTGAAGTTTAATAAAACATAAATTTATAAATTACAAAAATAACATAATTTTTAAAACAAATAGTACAACATTCATTGAATTAAAAAGATGAGAAGCTAAGCTGGCAAGAACATATCATAGCCAAAGCA
Organism: Vandiemenella viatica; assembly: GCA_031002005.1. Classification (NCBI taxonomy): domain Eukaryota; kingdom Metazoa; phylum Arthropoda; class Insecta; order Orthoptera; family Morabidae; genus Vandiemenella; species Vandiemenella viatica. The sequence continues at coordinate 153,200,736 of CM061918.1, forward strand.
GAGCCACCTTTGCAAACGCTTTCTCCAAAAGCAGAGGCAGAACATAAGAAATGAGAGTCTCACACAAAAGAGCTGTTTAAGTTGTGTCTGACCACATGTTGCTGTGGCAATTTTCATACTTGTCTACTTCAACATTTCAAGATACTTTTTGCTTAAACTATTTTACTGCAATTTCCTCACCAATCCATCTTAGCCCTATGCAAATTTTAAATTCTTTCAGAGATTCATGTAAATCATTTGTCATTTGATTCCCGTCACTGTTTCCTTTACATGCACAATAAAATTTTCCCTTTCTCTTATGCCTGACATCAAGTGGCAGTCCTCATACTAGTCCAAGGGCTTAGCCAGGATTAGTTTAAGGGTGGAAAAAAACACGGAAACTTAATGAAAATACTTGTCAAAAATGGTTTTACTAGAAAAATAATTAAGCACTTGATTACCTTACTATTACCACTAGTTGGCAAAAATTCTGGAGAAATTTTGACAATTTTTTTTCCAAATTTATTTTTTGCTTTCGGAATCCTCTTCCTGTGCACACTCAAAGACCAAGAAGCCAGCTGTCAATTGTTTTCTCCCCCTTCTCAAGGAAACCAATTTTTATTTTCATATTTTTTCAGTTGACTAAATGTGAAAGGAAGCAAGCGTCACACTCTCAGTGGCTATGCCCATCTACCAGCCCCAATTCCTCTACCAATATCCATCCAAGCCTCATTGCCATTATACACCTTACACACTCCCAGTGGTCTGCACGTCCCACGCCTTCCATCTGCCCCTAACACAGATCTTTATCTTATCTTTTTCTCATTGCACATTGCAGTAATTTTTACAAACCAAACTAGGAGCCCTCCAACTCCAGTGTTTAATACTCATACTAGCCCATTACATTCAAACGATTGTCTATCCAAGTTTTCTAACCCAGCCTACACACTGCAGTAACCTTCTCCAATAATTGAAGGATTCTAAAAGCTTGCTCTACCATCTGCCTCATTGAGTCAACTATGAAATTTTTATGCCAATATATTTACATTTCACATACAATTGCTCCTCCGCCTCTATTTTTCTCTGTACCTAGTAGATCATCAATCCAGCTAGAACCATGTTTTAAATGAAAGAAAGTTTGTTTGATATCACATTTTGGAATAGAACCAGGGAGACTAGGCCATTTAGTGCCACTTATACCATATGTTTTGACATATCTTTCACTATGGAGAAAAATCTGGAAGTAAAGTTAATAAAAATTAGTTAAGGTTATGATGTCATAAACAACAAAAAAGAAACTACACCAGTTCTATTAAATAAAGAGGGAGAGCTACCAAATTATTTTTGAAAAGGTTAAATACAAATTCTCAAGGCAAAAAAAAAAAAAAAAACTGTGAGTATATAAGGAGTTAAGGTCTTTAAAGAAATTGTAAGCTGGTGTTGGAAACAAAAACATATATAATTCACAAATAAAGGTTATAAGTAAGTAAAAAAGACAAGTATATAAATCAATGGGAGAATATAATGAAATGTTAGTATAACAATAGTTTAATGTGTTTAAAACATTTTAAAGAAGAAAATACAGGCTATATAAGGATGGATTCGCTGGTACCTCCATGAAGTTGGAGATTGGCTTTGGCGTGTTGCACCACGCTCCATGGGTGAAAGCTCAAGAACATTTTATATAGAAAAGAGTTTTTCCTTTATGGTAATAATATGACGCAATCAAGAAAATGATCTGAAGAAATAAGCAGTGCTAGAATGGTGGTAGTTTCAGTTCTAAAAATGAAAAGGAAGTATTTAATTTCAGACTTTTGATATTGTAGCATTAGATGGCCAGTGGCTGCACAAAAGGTCGTTTTGACTGATATTTTGTGAGTAAAGGTTTGTACAGTGAAATAAATGCTGTGAAAGAAACTAGAGATAGTAACAGAAATTTTGATATAAAATTTAAATTTGAAGGAAAAAGTTTAGGTTTACACAATACATTACATTCATTTTCCAACAATATAAGAGGCTGGCTCTGTGGGATGTGGAAAGTTGTCAAATTACAGTTAAACAATTGCATAACAAAATAATATGTGCACCAGCAGATGTACAGTCACAGCATACATGGTACATTTATTATGTCAACTACATTTACACAATCTACTGGCAGTTATTTTGTAGATACCTTGGAAATAAATTCTTCGACAGAGTAGAAGAAGTTGTCAATTAAAAATTCTTTCAATGTTTTACTGAATTTATTCTTATCATCTGCTATACATTTAAAACTTGGTGGGAGCTTATTGAAAATATGTACCCCAAATATCGGACCCCTTTATGAACAAATGACGATGACTTGTAATCCTTCTGAAGATCATTTTTACTTCTACTGCCAGTGTATTTTATTATTTTTTCTAAACAGAATATAATTTATGACTACAAAGGACATGAAGGTGTAAATATATTTGGCCACCAATGTTAAAATCCTTTACTTCTTAAAAAGCACTGTACATGAAGTTCTATTGATAGCCCCAAACATAATTTTTATTACCCAATTACGAGCTCTGAACTCTTTGTCTCAGAGTAGAACTGCCACAGAGTATTTTTCCATATGACAATCAGGAGTGAAAATGAGCAAAATAAACTAGTTGGCTCATAAGGAGATCACCTATAACTGATGAACAAATTGTGAATGTGGCTGCACCCAATCACTTCATTATGTCAGAAATGTACCTTCCAATTTAAATTATGATCAATATGCAAACCTAGACATTTGAAATTCACACACACTACCTCCTGAAGGGACAGGCGTGCAAATTTTATGTCTCTCTGGGGGAGCATCCATAAACTATGTGGCAGGAGGGAGGGATTTGCTGGGAAGCTAGACTGGGCTATGTGGCGGGGGGGAGCCAAGCCACGTAGCTTTTCAATCATATCATTTGTCACAGTTAAATAAGGTACGGAAAACACAGCAGCATGTGAATATTTATTTACATTCTTTAAGTTTTGCCAGATGTAATTTACGATTGTCTGAGAAGAAAAAACATTACAAAATGTGTTCTTGAATCAATAGGGGAAAAAAAGGGCTATGAGCCACGTGGGGAGGAAGGGGAGCGAATGGGGCAGAAGCCTTGTCAGGCTATGTGGGGGGAGGGGGGTGTTCACAGGAGGCCTAAATGGAGCTACGTAGTTTATGGATGCTCCCTGGTGTTAATGTTTGGGATGTACTGAATTGCATATATTGAGTATTATCAAAGTTTAAAAACAAGTCATTAGTTGTAAACTATTTATTAATAAGGTCAAAGACATTATTTGAAATATGTTCTGCAGATAAATCTGGAGTATTTTTATTCCTATGTTTGTGTCATCTGAAAATTGGACATATTTCTAGTAAAAGATGCAACACATGGTAGATCATTTATATATATTAAAAACAATAGCGGCCCCAATATAAAACCCTGAGGTACTCTACATCTGATAAATTGTTATTGGTAAACAAACGCATATTTCAAGAAAAATATAACAACAAAAAATGTTTAGAATACTCAGATTTATGCAGTGTCATAATCTGTGGAAGCCTGAAAAAGTTTTATGGACTATATAAAGGTTTTGGTACGGTTGGAAGGATAGTTTTGGCTCAAAGCAAACATTGTCGTCAGCTGGTCCTCTCTGATAGGTTTGGAACTGTGCAATAGAGAGAGTGTTGAGGCCTATTCGCGTCGGATAAACCCTCGATCACAGAGATTAAGCTGCGCTATTGCCTGTTAGGTTAAGAGTAGGTTGGTAATTAATATTAGTGTGAGAAAATCCGAGATCTGACCATCGTAGTGTTCATTCCGAGGCCTTGGGCCCCACCCACGCCTAGCCTCCCACACCCTAACGCCAACCGCCTGACGACACCGCGACACAAGCAATGGACAGCGGAGATCTGGTAACCATTTCTAATTTGCCAACTCGGAATATACTTAAACCCTAACAGAACTGACAAATGCTGCAACTGAGACTCAGGGGGAGGGGGGGCTCTAGGTCCACCTGCGACATTGTAATTTTGGAGACCCTTTTTCTTTTTTTTTAAGCTCTACAGATTCGAGGCCTGAGGAGACTATAAATACTACCCTTTGCCCGACTCAAGCCACCCCAAAGCCAAATTCCACTGAAGGCAAGCCCTCCCCAACCGAAATCCACTCAAGCCCCTCCCAAATCAAAATCCTGGATCCGCCCCTGCTGAGACTCATTGCGAAGATCAAAGGCAGCAAACACGTCAGTCCAAGTGTCGTGTGTTGACCGAATGAGCTGCGACACTTACCCCAACTTGTGGGTCTGTCCTAGTACTTACTGTCGGCTGAGGTTTTAGGTCTCCAGTCGGCATCTGCAAGTCCCTGGCTAGGTTAAAAGGCAAACAGAGACTTAGCGTACTTAGAATGAGGATGTAGGTGCTCTTCGGAATGATCTCCAGATTTGTGATTAACTGGATTTATTACAGAAAACTGTTGCATAGCATTATTACATCGATAGGTACATAAATCTGTGGTTTTCCGATACTGAAAATAGAGGATCATAGGATCCAAAGAACCAGCAGAGGGAAGCTGAAAGTGGGAATTCGCTTCTCCCATTGGCTGAATATCATGCAGTTTGGACATGTTCCATATCCCAGAGGTCCTTCCTTCCTCAGCAGGGATCCATGAAACAAGATTGATAAATGAAAAAAAAAAATAATCATCACATGCTAAGTAGTTGTCTCGCACGTCCTAGTGCAATTAGATTACTCTTAGTTCCGTAAGTATTCAAATATATGGGCGTTTGCTAGGTTACAACTTTGGAAGCAAACCGCCTTTCTTACAGCTAAAAATCTATTCTATAAAATAGCTAATCGCGACACAAGGTCCCCTCTATAATAATGTATGAAACAGCCGATTACATGAAAATCATTGAGGAGATTAATAAAATACTTGTGAGGAACATAAACATTGGCTACCGTTCTGGTTGCATCAGATACCAAGAGTGCACTGTGACAGTTTCAAAACACTACATGCATCCTTTTCTAATAAAAATTTTCAATTTCATACGTATGAATTCAATGCCTAACGAACTCGTTAAAAGTTGTAACCAAGCAAATGCCCATAGATGTGAATACTTACGGAACTAAGAGTAATCTAATTGCACTAGGACTTGCAAACAAGTTACTCAACTCTCAAAATATGTAAAAGAACTCGACTATCGAGTAGATCTCAGCAAGGGAAATCTGGGGGAAGGTTGTAAAATATACAAATTTTAATCTTTTATGCATCTCAAGGTCAAAGTTGATCCTCACAGAACCTCAGAAGGCCCATCTCAGTGTCATTACTGTCAGCATTATGATCATGGGCAAATCAACTGTAGAAACAAACCATAATTGTAGTATGGGGCCCACATTTTGGGTATGAAATAGAGGAGTTGGCAGGGGTGCAGAGAAGGGCTGCTAGACTTGTCTTTGGAAATTACCACAAAACAATCGGTAACTAATATTATAAAGAAGCTTGAGTGGGATTCTTTGGAGGATAGAAGGAGGGTGAAGACAGTCATGGGATATTTGTGACGAAACATGAGAAGATATTAGTGAGAAAATTAAGAGAGGGGCATGGAAGGGTAAGATGACCATGACGACAAACTGGCACTTGATTTCAGGGATATGTTTTCTTTCGTAGGAAAGGGTGTCATGGATTGGAATAAATTACCAAGAGAAATGATGAATAATTTACCAAAATCACAAAGAATTTAAATATCAAATTAATAGAGGGCAAAACTAGATGGGAAGAGGAAAAGAGAAAGGCGTTTGTCTAGTCAGATTGCCAGCGGCGCGTAAGCTACATCGCAATTCTATCAGTTATGATTATTTTAATAAAATGCGTGAAATTCTCTGGTGTTCACTTCACCAATAACTCTAACAAAACAAAAGAAGAGCCGGCTAAGTGGAAGCCAGCACCCTGTGAGCTGTTGGGAATGATGCTGGCCCGCAACGCGAAGTTAAAACAATTAAACCATCAAAAAAAAAAAAAAAAAAAAGGAACCAACACTTCGCGGTGCAACGACGCTCCAAATGTGTCAGACAAGGCATAGCTCCCCTTCCTTTGCGACAGACCAAATGCTAGGAACATAAAGCCAGATGACGACCAAAGCAATCGACTAAAAACAATGCAAAGGGTTGTAAGGAAACGAAGTTTCCTTACTTTGTATGTACATTTATAATTCTTTTAAATATGATCTGTGCCTGTGATACAGTTTTAATTTGAGAAGAGTTATATAGCAGCTCTGACGTGGATATTGGGGAGACGGAACATCTTTGGTTGCCAAGAGCAGTTTTTATGGCAGAGAGAGGAAGGATACTGCTGTAAGAGAAATATCGTTGTATTATTATTTGGAGTCCGTTTAATGTATTCAATATGATGATATGAAAAATAAACATTGTTACTGAATTTTTAAATTTATTAATATAACAAAAAAAATCTTATAGGGTGACAAGATAGACAACAAATCTGGACAGTCAGGTTGATTCAAGTCCGACTTACAAGAAATAGTTACTTTTCTGAATGAGTTTGACCGAAAAAGATGATGCACACAGCGAAAACTGACTCCATAGAAAAGACAACCATCCTATTAGAAACCATCAATGATGGAGACACAAATTAAAGGGCGACTGAACATACCAGTTAGGAATGCCAACGGCATCTCCAACAAAAGACTCGGCTGAGTCGACTTTCTTGAACGACATGACATTGAGATAGTTCTCATAGCGGAAGCCTACCTGAAATCAGAAAACTATTTCAGGTTGAGAAACCCTGTAGTTGCACGCACTAACCCAATAACCAGGGGAGTCGGCACTGCTGTCTTAACTGAACGCAGGTTGGTCCACAGAGATGTTCCTGGTGCACAGACAGCTGACCTGGAGCATACCGGCATTGAGTTCACATTTATGGGGGGGGGGGGGCTCATCCATCTAGTAGCAGCATAAAATGCTTGGAACAATATATACAGGACGGGGAACGCGCAAACTGATAGATAGGAATGACATCGTAATACTAGCTGGTGACTTGAATTCCAGGAACCAGGTCTGGCAAAGCCATGCTACAAATCGGAGTGCACGGCGGTTGCGCACGGTGCTGTAGGGCAACAGAAATGTTGAAGTGCTAGTGTTGTGAGCACAAACTTAGTTTCCGACTATGTCAACGTCCTGGGTGAAAAGACAGAGATGGAAATAGGAAATTTTAACCCACTGTCTCCTCTGCTGCAATCACAATCAGAGTCTTCTGTCTTTCACAGTTCAGACGCCGGAACAACAAAGAACTTTAATTTAATTGCAATGGAGCACACGCTCCGGTGGCAATTTCTCTACACACCCATCTTCCCCCTATCCTACACCCACCTATATTTGCCCTCTACAAATTTTAACTTTAAATTCTTTTAACATTTTCGGTAAGTTATTCATCATTCCCCTTGGTAACTCATTCCAATCGCTGATACCATTACCTAAAAAAGAGAATCTTCCCACACCCCTGTGCCAGAAATCGAGTGTCAGCTTGTGGTCATGGCCATATTTTCCCTTCCATTAGCTACTTTTCAAACATACTCGAATATCTTTCCATGCCTCATCGCCAGTACACTCCCATCCTCCTCCTCCTCATCTTCCTGTCTTGTAATGAATCCCATCCCAGCTCCTTTATCATATCTGTCACTGATTGCATTCTGCGATAATTTGCGGGAAAAAATCTAGCAGCCCTTTTTTGCACCCTCTCCAACTCCTGTATTTGATACGCAAAATATGGGTCCCATACTACACTACCATATTCGAGCAATGGTCTGACCAAAGTTTTGTAACCCAATTCCTTTAATTCTCTCGTACATCCCCTCATCACTCTCTCCAACAACTGCAGAATTTTGAAACCTTTTCCTACCACCTGTCCAATGTGTCCTGCCCAGTTAAGCTTGTTATCAAATGTAATGCCAAAATATTTACATTTCAAGTCTACAGCAAGCAATTCTTTCCCCACCTATATTCATAATCAACCTTTTGTTTTTTATTTGTGTATTTAATAAGCTGACTCTTATTTGCTTTTATCTTCATCCCATGTTTACCAACCCAACTAGATATCCTGTCCAGATCACCCAGCAACTGTTTACAGTCCCCCCAATCGTTTTGATCCTTTTATATAACATCATGTCATCTGCAAACAATCTAACTTGGACGCGCTTGTATACCAGCTGGGAAAACTACTCGTTCCACCTTTCTGACATCATGGCTCTAATTTCAACTTAGCAAATAGATGACGCCGTTGTTAAAGTCGGTTCAACCATAAAAGACTGTACCAAAAATAATACTATAAATATTGAAAGAACATTTACGCAAGGTTAGACACTACACAATGTTAGATATCTAATCAACCTCAAAAACCGGGTGCGGAACCGATGGCAACGTTGGCGTGATCCGGCTGACAGAAGAATGATCAACCACCTGGTAGATGAAATTACAAACAACTGAAACAACATAGAAGGATAGTCTGGGAACAGAAAGTAGAAGCAGCGCGAGACGAAAGTCTGAAATTGTGGTACCTCGCAAAATCTCTATCAAAAACATCCTAACTAAAGGACAACTCCAAGGTTTTCAAGGCCTCGTATTCATCCAACCGGGAAGGCAGAGATGCTAGCGGATGCATTAAAAACACAGTTTGAGTCCAACACTATCGAAAATGACCAATGTGTAGAACATGCACAGGGTATACAAAAAGCGTTTCATCACGTCGTAAACAGTGACCGCTGTGATATGATGCAAAAAACAAGGCAAGGTGAGATTGTTAACATCATCCATAGCCGTCGATCCCAAAAGCCTGCGGGTATGACAACATCTCGCTTATCAAAATTAGAAACATGGCTCCGCTAGCCATTAGGGTTTTGGCTGAGATGGTTAAAGCCTGTCTGAACCAGTGGCAAGTGGCTAAGGTAGTTGCGCTACCAAAAGATGGTAAACCAATATCACTGTTCATGACCCTAGCAAAAGTATTTGAGCGTGTTATACTGAACCGTCTTAATGGATTTTTACTCGCCAATAACATCATTATAGAACAATTCGGATGTAGGAAGGAGCATAGCACTGTACGCCGATATGCCAGGTTAGTGGAGCACAAATGCAAAAGAAGAAGAAGACGAAAGAAAAAAAATGCAGTGAGTGGCACTGTTGTAGTTTTTTTTTAGACATAGAGAAAGCTTTGGTAAGAGTTTGGCACCAGTGTCTCCTGTATAAGCTACACCGGTATGGCGTTCCAGATTGACATTGTTAGTAAATCCCTGTTTAGGAGAGGGAATATACTTAGTCAAATATGTAAACGCTCAAAGCATAATTAGGAAAATACATGCCGGCGTCCCACTGTCTTTGATCCAGTATTTCATAATGTCTATGCAAACGGCGTACCACTCCATTTCCTCAGCGACATTTCTCCTTAGACTGAGGTATACCATTGACAGAAGTATGTATTAGTTTTGTTCATATATCATTTCAGTCTGGTGCCTCTGTTTTACGTAACTTCGTAATTTCTTGTGGAAAATAACTTAATCCTCTTCGAACACGGTCGCCGTTCTCCTTTAGTTTTGTTGTAGAAAGTATCTAACTATGAAAGGATGCATAAAAAATTTCTTTTCCTTGTAATAACTTTTGTTCAATCAATTAATTATTTCACATTTTTCCACCAGTACCAGTAGAAACCAAAAAATCGTTCCGTCTATATCCGACTTCTTCCTGACATTTTCCGGTTCGTACAGGGAATTTGCGAACTCAAGATAACGACTCAACCATGTAGGCTCAAATCATGTCAATCTTAGCAACCAAGCTCCTAAAAACAACCACATCGCGAAAAACTAAACTTGAGAATATACGTATATAAGTATGCTTCCATACCATGGAATAACCTACAATACGTGATCGTCACAAGTACGTAAAGAAAGTTCGACGATATCTGGTAACTATAACGCAGTGCCACAACCTCTAAGGTATAAAAATTAACAAAAACAAATGTCAGTTTTACTGAATGGAAAAAATTATTACTCAAAAGAGGCGACGTAGACTTTGACTGGGAGGACAGTGTTGAATAGCTTGGTCTGCTACTAGACAATCGGCTGACGTTGAAATAATACAGAGATGAGATAAAAGGAAACGTCACTCCCATGGAGGAAAGAGTATTTCTTTCCTCTATGATCACACCAAACTTGGTGGCGTCTATCCAGTATTAAAACTTAACGGGCTACACACGACAGTGCTGGATTTCCCATTATGCTGTATAGGCTCTAGCCTAGGGACGGCAGCGTTTTGGGGGCGGCAAATTTCCTAGGATGCCCGCTTTAGTAAGCCGTCAGATTTGTGTGTCATTATAAACACGATAGAAAAACGTCTACCATAAATTTTCATTTAAGTGCTGACATCCAGTAGTGAAGTGACAAACTCGGAACAATTAACAAAAAAGAAAAATACGTTTACTATCAATTTTCATTTAGGTAAGTGGTGACAGCGAACAATTAGCTAAATTATTAATTTAATTCTTCATTAGTTTCCTGACTTTGTATCTTGTTCAATGCAGTCTGTAGCCCATCGTATATTTGCGAAGAAAGACTCTATAGACAGAGGTAAGTTTCTGCTGACAGACTTACATTTCACGATTTATATAATAAAAATACTTAAGTATGATCTAATATTTCATTAATTGAGTATCTGGATGTTGAAAGTCCCCGAGCGCTCGAAAGTCCTAATTTTATTGAAAAAATCATTGAAAAGTCAATGATTTTTTAAACATAACTCGTAATTTCTCAGCTAATAATGAATTAAAATCTTTGAAATTTTTAAGGAACACGCATTGAACTATGCCGAAACCGGTATTCTGATTGAAATTAATATAAATTATAATCGTCTAATAATAATTGATTGTACAAGGCGGGTTCTGGTGACGAGGCGTGGAAAGATATTGGTGGAAGAATTGAGAGAGGAGCGTGGAAGGAAAAGATGGCCATGTACACAAGCTGTATTTCAGGCATAAGGATATGGGAAGATTTTCTTTCGTAGGTAAGGGGGTCAGATTCGAATAAATTATCAGGAGAGGTGATAAATAATATATCAAAACTAAGAAAGAATTTGAAGTTGAAATTGACATAGGGCAAAAGCACTTGTGAAAAAAATGGGAAAATGGGTGTGTAGGAAAATTGCCACCGGAGCATGCGTTCCATCTTAATTAAATTAAAATATTACTTTCTCAGGAAATCCATTGTTTTGGGTTGTTAGCTACACACAGAGTATCTACAGAATAGATAATAAATAATTTGCTGTACACTATTATTGTACTCTACGTGCTATATGGATGCGAAAAGCAGTTTTTACCCAAGAATTAATACTAAGAAACACTTGGAATAAATATCAACAGGTATAACTTATATTTTTACGAGATGGTTTGTGTGTTTCTACCCATATTTTCAGTAATTTTAAGTTCTATATATTTGGTGGCTGCTATTTTTCTCGTATAGTGCCGCCTAACGAACGTGTGTATCAAATTTTGATTGGACGTTACTTGACTGTTCAGCCCTGGCGGCTGACAGCATTTAATGCATTGTCTCTGATTACAAGTTGCATTTGCAATATGGCAGCAAGACAGTTTCTGTTTCTGCGTGTCCACTAAGCGCGGCAAACTATCGAACATGGCTCGCGCGGCGGCCGCGCACAATGGATACGCTGTTGTCTCGCGAGGCGATTCGAATCTTGGTGCGGTCGAACATGTCGCGCTGCGAGCCATTTTCTGTCTGTATTTAATTCACCCACTACCAGTTGAGAAGTGGGTGTCTTTGTTCGAGTTGGCTCGCGCGGCACAGCGACAGTTTGCTACCATGCATAACTAAAAGGGTCGTCTTTTAATACAGTAGTACACGTGGTATTACAGTGCCAAATACTTTTTGTGAAACAGCAAATGTGCAACCTGATCAGACTCCGATGGTATCACCTCCACTACCACCACAACCATCACTCGAAACTCCAATCAAAGAATCTAAGCAATAGGCAAAAGACATGATTCTCTCAATATCATATGTTACCTAAGTAAGAATTAAGGTCTTTGCTAGGGATGGCAACAGAAAATTGAGTTTCAATAAACACTTTAATATATCGTCGGTATTATTTCCTTATCTTCACCCGTTATTTCAGAACTTCGCATAATGTGTCAAAAATATCTGGAACTATTGTCGAAATTGTTTTTACATTCGAAAAAGGTATTGCAGGTTACTTCACGAATCTCCAATTGCTAGGAATCTTGAAGTTACTACGTCTTTCAGTAAATGAAATGGCCTCTCGAAATTGAGTGTTCATTTTATCTACACTTTGCTCAGTTTATTATTTTAAGATCTCTGATTGTATCGTCGTCATTCTCGTAAAATTTGTTTATTGTATCGTCGATGGTTTCATATCTCATTTCTTCCGTAAGTTTCACACCATAGTGCATTCAGTTAAAAAACCATTTCATCATCAACCACAACTTTTCTTTTAAGTTTCTAATATACAATGTGATGGACCACAGTGAAAGTTGCAGCTTCTCGTACACTTGAAACGTTCACTGTGGCTACACGAAAGAACTGTGCCTGGATAGTTTGCCGCGCAATCTTGCCTCTTATCTTGGCTTCGTTGCGCTTGTCAACAGAAAAGGCTGGTGCGGCAAACAACCGCTTTGGTGATCTCGAACGTTGCTCGCGCGGCAGACGCGGATAGTCGATTCGCAGTTTTAGGTCTGTCCATATCGATTTTACTGTTTCGATATGTGCCACATCGATCAGCGAAATTTCAAAACATATGTTTTTATTTATTTTTAGCCACAGTTTAGAGTTCAATGGCCACGGATAGTGGTGTTTAAAGGGCCTTATAATGTTTGGATGGATGAAAGACAAAGGCTTTCGGCACTGCATAATGCTGCATTTTTAATATTCTGAATGAAAGAGGTTAGTAGCATGTTTTCATTTGATAGGCAGAGAAAGTCGCGAAAGATATGAACAGCATTTGTTAATGACTGGACAGGCAGTGCAGTGAACTTAATAGTTCTATGTAATTTTAACTATGCTCTCGACACAGGTTTAAGGTACTGGAAATGATAGCTAATTGAGTTATAGGCCACAATAAATGTTATTTAACGAGCGAAATACTTGAATTTGCATAAATTTTCTTTGGTAAAGTTTATAGAAAAGCAAAATATTTTGGTGCCCTCTGTCCTATTTTAAGGTGATTTCTGGAGCGTGGAGCAAAAGTAGCTTAAGTAATTTGATGATAACAAGTGATTAAAAGTTGGTTATTGTGCTCATGACCTGAACACACGCTCTTTATTAGTATTTAAACTTTTTTTAGCCACACTATTGAGCATGGCATAGGCCCCATTGTGTTCTGTGTGTACCGAGTGGCAAGCTTGTAGATAACTGCAACCAATCACAAATTGCACAAGCTTTACTACTAAAGCTGTTTCATCCTAATTAAGGCCTCTCAATAATCGATGAATTTGAAAATTACCTAATTGATACTGCAATTATTATACTTTGATACCGCTTCATAAATAATGTACATATCATTCATTTATCTAGGTGTTAATAATGAAGGCAGTTAAAATTTATTGACAGTCATATCACTCATTATAACATCAAATAGCTGCTCAGTTCCTTTCAAAACACATTAATCAAAGTCACAATTGATAAGAATGTCACATCAACTATCAGGTATTCAAATGTGATATTAAGGAATGTGTATCTTTGTATGTGGTGGTTTGTGAGGCAAAGGCACAAGGGTGAATTTTTATCATGATACTTGGCTGCTTATGATGATGGTTATTATTTGGACACTGAACATTTAGAACACACGTAGCCTTCAGTTCATCTTCCTCGACTCCACGTTTATAGTTCTCACTGCTAATCAGAAACCATGTGGCGTCAGTCCGAGCTGCCTCACGCTTTTCTAATACTACAGCCACTTACCAGCAGATCATTGACTCTCCCCCAGTATATGACGTACCATGAAACTTGTCACTTTTCAATTTTATCATCAGTCAGTTCAGTTCACTCGCAAAAAGATGTGCCACAGAGAGACACGGTAACAACATATTTTGATTTCCCGAATGTGTGTTAAGTGGTTTGTGCATGGTACACTCATTCAGATACACCACAACTGCTCTCTAATACAGTTTGTTGTGGCACTTTTTTAAAAAAAATGCACTAAAAAATCTAATGTGTAGTTCTCACTATTCAGGAAAGGAAAATGTTCTATCAAAAGATTCATGTCTTTTTGGTCATTTTTTGTACATCTTCTCCCATAACTGGTATGGTAGAGTATCTGATTTTGCAGTAACAAGGGCAAAGTGACTAGTTACAAAGTTGAATTGTGGATTGAACATCACTACGGTGGTTGTTTCTAATACACATACACACAACCAAATGGCCCCATTTGTTAAATTCTGCCTTTTAGCATTGATACATGCCTTTACCAAATGTAACTGATTTATGTGAATTGTTCGTTGATTTAAGAAATGTTAATATGTTCGGTGAAAAGTGGTCCTTTCATATTTATTTTCAGTTTTGCAATGGAAGCTGAAATAAAAACAGAGGACGTAACAATTGACAACTGGGAGCTGTTCTCGGAACCAAAGTGTAAGTATGAGATGCTTTATTTCATCTCTGTATTTCTAGAGAATGTAATGTAATGTGAACCACCCATCAGTGAAGATTAAAGTAAAGGATGTGGAAGCAGCATTGCTTACTCCAGAATGAATGACTTAACCCTTCTGCTGTGGATGACATCTAGCTGATACTCTACGTTAGTGTTGACGATGTTTTAAGATGTCCACTACAAGTCTCGTCTTTGAGGGCCGGAATTCGTTAAATTCAGAGCAGGAGTGGACGTAGCCATTTTTATCCCTTTGCTTCATTGCATGTAAGCTTATTTATAACACGAGTGTGGTTTCGTAATGAGACTGAACCTCTGTGGCAGAGTTGACAACATGACAGCAATGGTAGTATTTAAAGTAGCACATGGTGATTTTAGTGCCCTGTTGCAACATGTTCCAGTAGTAGTTTGGCTGTGGGCACATACAAATATACCTTCCTAATGTTGTGATGTGTGATTACTGTGGCTAAATCGGCTGCAACTGTAAAAAAATCTTTAAAAAATGAAAATACAAACCTTTGTACACAGGAGCACTGTAAGAAATGATACTGTGTGATTTGCACCGTGTGGTGTCTTCGCTCGGTGAGGACAAAAGACGGACTTAGTGGTGTGATTCCTCGGAAGAAGGGAGCTGAGGTGACGTAGACGAGTCCCGTTCGGCATCGGTGGGAAATGAGATGAGTGTCTGAGTCAAATGAACAGAAAGTCAACAGACGGCTCTATTGTAACTCTGTCGGATACTGCACCGACGTTGCATCAAAGTTTCATTTGTCAAACGACAACAGTTAATATTACCAGTTGGCAGTACCTCACCAGATTATTTGAATCTTTTAGTGGATGAAATTGTTTTATGAACAAGTTTCTGAAGAAACAAAGAAGTGCACAACATGGATTTATTAGTCTTCACGAAGTTAAAAAATTTCATGAATTTGAAAGATTTTGTGATGTCTACATTTTCTGGGAATGCGGAAAAAAATCCATATTACAGGATTTACAAAACATGACCCCTTATAGATTACTTCAACAAAAAAAGACGTTTATTGTCCTGGTAAAGTATTATCACAAGATGTTTTGATGATGCTTTGGCATGGCAGATTAGTATTTGGAATATATATACAGTAAAAGTCCGGTTATCCGAGCCGCCGAGTTAACCGAGGCAAATTTTTCAAGAAGATAAAAATGAAACTATTCAAAAAATTTCTCATGCTGAAGGTTTAAAAAGAATAGAAGCAGCATTTGAGTATATACTCCCGCTAAGAAGAGAAACAAAATTATGACATAGAAGACAATTAAAGACTTATTTGGCAAGTGATCGTATTTAATGTACAAAAAACAACTTTATTGCTTCACAAATTAGTTTTACAATATAAATGAATTGTATTATTTCAGTTTTTGATTCAGTGTAACCTCTTTCCTTGACCTCCGATTATCTGAGTTTTTTGTTATCCGAGGTGGTCCTGGTGCCGTTTACCTCGGATAATTGTGCTTCTACTGTATATGTAAATATACATTTAAAAAAATGACAATTTTTGCATCATGAATTTTTTTTAATGCATCTCGTGTTTTATTTTAATTTAGAATTGAATGTTTTAATTTGCAAACTTACACTTCACTGCTCAGAAAACATATGTTTGATCGATTTTACACTAGACAGTATAGTTAATAATTTCAGCTCTTTCGTCTGGTGAGAAACTTCCAGGAAAGTAACTTCATACCATGAATTTGTTTGCAATTACTCTTTACTGTCGCAGTGATTTCCTGCAGAACCACATCAGGTGGAGTACACTGTGTTACGGTGGTCGCAGTTGGTATTCACTGAGAGTTTGGAGTCAGTGACAGAAATCACTGTTACAGGGAAGTAACAGTTTAAGCTGAGGCTAGTTGGGAGTCTGTAGGTAGCGTAACACTTCATACACTGTAGGGCTCACTGCAATAACACGTACTGTGTTTATCTTGTATGTTTACCATTTGTCTCACTTCCAACCGCCTCAGTCCTTCGTAATTTAAACTTTCCTATCCCTTGGTGCTGTGTTGCTATCACTTTATTCTTTGCTTTGCTTTGCTTTCAGGTAAGAAAGAACCCATCACTGACCTGGTTCCCATACTGCCAGGATGCTTGAAGACTGAACCACAGGGTAAGTCTGCGTTCAGACCAGAAATGATTTCTAGTTTGTGGATTTACCAAATTGTGGTCAAACATAACCTATAATGAGGGCAGTGGGGTCACAAAAACTCAAAAAATATATATACAAAGTTCTGTAATTTTTTAAAGTGAAAATTTGAATTGTAATATTTTTAATTTGTTCTTGTTGTAAATACTGCATACAGGGTCAATAAAAAAGATTCCATTACAATAATTACATGGTAGCTGCTGTAAGGACAATATGTGGAAACCACATGTTATGAAAAACTGAAGACATGTTAAAGTGTTCACAGAATTCTATAGTAAAAAAAGGCGACATCAGGTGTAAAGTCATAAAATAAGAGGAGAAAAGGATAGTGAATTAACTGGAAATTTGTTTAGAAATTTAGTTCAGTAACATTTGAGGGAGAAAGAATGCAATTGTTATAAGTGTTGGTTCCAGTAGCTATGTGTCAGCAATCATGACTAAGGGCCATGCATGAAATATTTTGTGTGTGTGTTTGTCACTGCATCTCTTCTTCCTTCCGGGGGTTCTACCTGATCTTTACTTTTGAAATTAATGTCATCTTGCAACCATTTTTGTGCTTCAGTGTTTCTGAAATTGCTGATTTTTAAAAGAAGTTATAAATTTTCCATTAGATAAAATATTTGGTACTTCTAATGCCCAGAAAGGAACTAAATGCTAAAGTACATTTATTTTTGCAGTGAAAACTGAACCAGAAGGTCCCCCAGAGAACTCGGCAGGTGATGATGTACCAGCGGACGACGTGTTCCACCCTGGAGGTGAGTCGGTGCTACTGTGAACCTCTTTCAGTCGTCGTGACGAGTAACAGAAGCTTTGTGTTTATTCACTTGTAATTAGTCTAGAGCAGTGTTTCTCAAAGTGGGGTGCGCGAGTCTCTAGGGGTTCGCCAGTTGATCGTAGGGGGTTCGTGACAAGATTTACGTAATGGCAGACAGGGTACCTCAAGCGTGTAACACCCAGAATGGTGAATATCACTCATCGTTGCCAGTAGTGGAGCTGAAAAAAAAGGTTACAGTTTTTTTGTTAAGGGGGTTCCCCATTGCCTGAGAAATTTATAGGGGGTACATAGAGCTAAAAGTTTGAGATACACAGGTCTATAGAGAAAAAAAAAGTAATTTTGTTTGAATGTTTAAAATCTGCCATATTGACTGGTATTTTAACTACATACCATACATCACTTATGAGGAGCTACGTAGTGTCTGGGTTCTGACTGTCTTGTACGTTGTTCAGGCAGTTCACCTATGTGAGTGCTGGTATGATACCCAATCACTGCTTAAAATTAAATCCTGCTACGTAAACAAAATATTGCAAAATCATTGCTGTGGAAAGCTTAAACAGATAGAAACAGTCAGTAGAAATGTTGTAGCTGTAGCTAAGGACAAAATTGGTTACTCATCTGAAACAACCACTTGAGGAGTAGTCACTGTGGGACTGCACATTCATCTTCGAAACTTCAACTTTGAAAACTGCAAAAAATAACATGGGAGTAAGAGGGAGCCTGAATAACCAGAGGAATATGAACTGAATGCAAATAACTGCACACACTGTCAAAATAATACATAAAATATTGTTGTGATCTTTTTATTTTGTTACTATCTTTTTTAAGTATTCTGTGGCTGACTTGTCACAGAATTTTGTTTAACTAAGAAACATTTGTGGTGTCATACTTTTTGAAGTTGATGATTGAGTTAGTTGCTGATTATACATTTTTTGTACCTGTTACTTGCATTATTTTAATGTCAATTCCTTCCCACAGGCAACACGAATTCATCACCCCCTCCACGTGCTGCATCCGCTGAGAAGTCTGTGATCGAAGTAGTTCTCACAGACTCAGATGACGAGGATATGCGTGAAGCAGTCACAGACTATACCAGCGATGGTAAGAATCTTATTTTCCACTTGCCGTGTTTCCGCACTGATTTGATACGGCGAATACTGGCGTAACTCTTAACGGACCAGTAAGTCTCTCAGTCTTTAATAACACCACTCACCCCCCCCCCTACCCCCATCAGAGTAATTAATGATTAATGTTACAGAGTTCAGCGTCCTCCACTCGTGTAGTTTTTCTTCTGATTCCTCTTCCTCTCTCTTTGATATCCAAGAAAGTTATAGTTGGAATCAAATTCTATTTCAGAAATGTAGTGTTTCGCCCTTCACATGTGACAGCTTGCTCAAGCCTCAATTTGGAATTACTAGGAGAGGGGGTACTTAGTCATCAGAGCCCTGTTTCCATCCCGTACCCTCCCGCAATATGTCCGTATTGGAGGGGAGTATACTATCGACTGTTCCGATGGTGAGATTAATCTTGCAGAACACTCACTCTAAATGTCTGACTGTAGTAGATGAGCTATTAAATACTTTTACTCTGTAGCTGTCAGTTATTAAATAGGTAAATCAGGAATCATTTTGCCTAATTTATTTTTAATTTTCAATTGGACATTTTTCTCAAATGTCCTCAAAGGCCCACCAAAGCGTAATATAAGACATAAGTCACAGCTCAGTTTTCCTTCTGGTCACCTATCACAGAAATTGCTTGATATTCCATCTAGATGCACACACCTGTACAGAAACAAAGACAAACAGCTCCACCTGACAGAACACCTAAGGAACACTGAGCTGACATTACCTAATAACTCTGTTAGTAACTGCAAAGCATTCAGTAAAATACTCTCGAGCTTACAGTCGTATCGATATCTTATTATCTTGGAATATGTCTCATCAAATCATTCCGAGATTGTGACTGTTGTTGCTGCTAGAAGCCTGTGTGTGTTGTGTGACACATTATTTCTATCTTATCTGTGTGCCTCTCATGCACCACAGGTATTTTTAGGTGACGTCACAGACATAATGTGTGTAGTTTGTTTTAAGTATTATTTATCGCACCAATGGTTATGATAAGTTATCTCACCTTTTGGTTTTTATTGCAGTTCAGATCTTTATGACTAGTAATATTTTTTTTCCTGCCATCTATGTGAGCTGTAATGCTGAGTTAAACCCTAATTGAACATTTATGATAGTTTTAAATGTAATTTATTAGCATATAGAAGCATATTCTGGTCATTTTCATCATTTATGATCATATTTTCAGGAAAAAATCTTGTAATTTTTTTTTAATAGTACCAGAAATTTACAAGTTACAAGTGAGAAGATATTAAGACAATTATTCACAGAAATGTACTACTATTATACATTAGGAAAAAAAAAATTGTCGCAGAATTAATCAGTCAAGAATTAAAGTTGTACATTACGGTCACCAAACGTTAATGTTCCGCCCGCCTTTTAATCTTGACAATGCAGCAGCAGCATGCCTGTGTCGAGCCGCGTCAATCGTTGTCTCATTGTCGGAAATACTACAGAAAATTATCCTCAGTCAGTGTTAAATACACTGTGAGTACCGCTATACTGAAAACAAAATTTTCTGAAAGTGCGAAGTTCAGGTAAAGTTATTTGGAGAGGAGTATTTTAGAACAGATCAATGAATACTTTCTTGTAAATTATGTGAATTTAAAGTGATTTAACAAAGCAATTTCACGAACAGTGGTATCGCGATACAGCAAAAGACAGGAACAACGTATCATGGCATTCTGCTTGACAAAGCAGACAACGACTTTTTTTCTTCTTTTTGTTAAAAGTAAAAATCTCTTAATTTAATCATTTAGAGCAGGGGTGGCCAACCCAAATGATCTTGTGAGCAACTTTAGAAGTGCATCATAAATCCGCGGGCCGCATATAAAATCATATGTACCCACTGGAGACATTTTTTTGGAGTAAAAAATTGAAACTTGAGTTATTATTGTGTTTACTATTATTCTTAAATGCAAACATAGATAATATAATAATAATGATAGTAAACGCACATTGTAAGGGAATATATGATACTAACAATGAAAAATAAAAAATATTTTTTAAATGTGTGATGAATCTCGTGGGCCAGAAAAATGTTCAAGGCCCGTGGGCCACAGGATGGCCACCCCTGTTTTAGAGGAATGTGAAAAAAATAATTTCTAAATGGTGCAGTGAGTCCACAGAAACAAATTATGTTGCCTACTTAAAAGTGATACTACTAGATTAAATATAACTGAGCATGTTTTAATGTATGGTAAATTTAAATGTTTGGTCATATTTTGTCATTTTCAGGTCATATTTACCCATTTTAAGTTCATATTTGCATGCATATTTCTCTATTTTTTCGTAATAATGATCCAAACCCTATTTATAATTAAGCTGCTCTTGTCAGAAGCTGAATGTGAATTCTTCCCCGCAGACAATTTTCTCGACGCTCGGGATGCCGAGGCGGCCACCGCCGAGGGATGTGCGGGGGCTAGTACCCCCACCACCTCAGACGGCTGTGTAGGGGAGGCCACGTCTGGAGGCAGAGATGTCGAGGACAGTCGCGATGCAGGTGAGCGAAGCTCTTCTGTACCAGTGTTCTACTTGCGCTTGTAAGTGCTCCTGAACACGGTGCCTGAGCGGTTACTTTGCTGTTGACTTTTATCGATGGGTTACCGTTAGCTGGTGCTTTACTGAATAACTCTGTGATAACACACATCCAGAGGAAGATCGGCACTTATTGAATAGCGGGGAATTGCAGTAAACAAAACAAAAACTGCAGGTGTTACAATAGTACCGATACCCCTGACTAGTGTTGTAAAAAAACGTTATTTTTTCTGATTTGAAAAATAAAAACACAAAAAAACTATGAAAAAATCACTTTTTTTTCTGGGACGCGTTTTTTCATAACTTCATAATTTCAAATTTGTAAGGCATTTATTGTTTAGTATAACTGTTTTAGAGTTTATACTAAGTACTTATTTTAATTTTTAAATCTACTATACTTTTCTAGTTCGGTATAAAAGAAAATTACGAAAATATTGGGAACATTGACTGAAGTTTTCTTTTACAAACGGGGACTTCCTGAAGAGGCTAGGTTACGCGAGAAGGAATCCCTGTTTCCCGTTGTTTGGATTGATACTCGCTATTTGAACTAGTGCTGCCAAGCCTACGAATTTATCTGTAGACCTACGGATCTTTTTAAAAAAATTAGGAATTATAAATTTATCTACAGTTTTTTTGCCTCTTTTTATTACTTATTTCCTTATATTTGTATACTTAAACTCTCAACGTATAGTGATACTGAGTCATTAAAGTGGTAGTAATTATGAATCGTTTCCTTCAAACCGTTGGCATCAACCAACGATTGAAAAAGAAATAAAGCTCCTATTTTGTTTGATAATGATTTAAATTCAAACTTAAAAGACCGTATTACAAAATTATTAGTGCAGTCTTTAGGCGTAGTGTGTACTTTGCTCACAATTTAGAATTGCAATCTCAAAATCTTTTGTGTAAAATACAAGAACAACCAGTAAAAGAAAATGTAATTATTTCTGAAGTTATGGATGTAGAGGAGACAGAAGAAGGAACAAAAAATTCCGACACCGACCGAACTGGTGTTGGTGGTGCTGATACTAGTGAATGTGGTACTGACATAGAGGATGAATAAAATTATGATACCTATATAGATACATTTATGAATCATTATGCAAGGCATTACATGATTCAGTTAGATTTAAAACAATCATGTAAAATGTAAGTTCCGTAAATAAAACTATAATTTATCAAATATATTGTTTACTGAAAAAAAAAACAAATTTAGAAAAAAAATCAGGGTGCAATTTTTTTTTCATGTTTTTCTTCTTCACAAAGGTGAAAAAAAACACATTTTTTTCAGTTTTCAACACTACCCCTGACAGTCTTGCGTAGAGAATGTCGAGATCTTTGAAAAAATCTGGCAAAGATTGTTCCTTGCCTAAATAAAGTGGACATTTTCAATGTATAAGATTAATTGCTTAATAATTTGGTGTGAGATAAAGATTTGTTTTTAATAAAAAGTCCCACATTTTTATGTAGAGTTCATTTCTGTATATATTTTTACAAAAAGGAATAAATGTTAAAAGAAACAGCAATATTCTGTTGCTAGTTAAAAGAATAATTTTAAATGCCATTAATCTTATGGCTCAAAAACAGTTTCAACATTACGCAGTTCCCAACGATCAATAGCTACAAATATTGGCCTAATATCCATCACTCTCCCCCCACCCCCCTCCCATAGCTATAGGAAGACTTTCTTGTCACCTTCTAAGGCCTTCTGTTGAAAATAGAGTTGCATTTTTATTCCTCATCCAAAGCATATTGTCATCACAAATAGTTATGGTATATGACTACCATTGTTCGTCGTGTCATTCCTTGTTGATTTTTGTTGCTGTTTCAAAGGTTTCTTTGTCATTTAGTTCCACAGTTGTAGCCTCTTTCTTATCATCAAAAACAAACTCCTGCAGCTGCTCAGGAAAAGAGACAATTGAGGTACTAAGCTACTTCTGTTCAACTTGTGTACGGCCGTCCATGGTGAAGTAAGCTGCTGTTAAGAGAATGTTCCCCATTCAGTATACTGCAGAAAACTTGCCATCAGATTCAATAAGCTCTATAACTCTCTGATTTCTTTAGTTGCTTTTAAAGATTATACTGAGTTCTGATCCACTACCTGCAGAAGACATTATCTTAGCTGTTACAAAATTCTAACCTGTAATATCTTGTGTTGCACATGGGATTGAATAATAACGCCGTGAAGTTTCACTAGCCATAAGATCAAATAACTATTACAGTGTTTTAATTCATTCATTAATTTAGCTGTAAGTGTGCATGGAAACGGTAGTATTATGTAGTTGTCAATGAGACAACCAGGACCCATTATTTTTTGTGACTGCTGTTTTGTGTGCTCGTCATGCATTCAGGAGGACGGCGGTTCGAATCCCCGCCAGGGCATCCAGATTTGGGTTTTCCACAGTTTCCCCAAATACTCCAGGTGAATGCCCGATGCTTCCTTCAAAAGGCCACGGCCAAATTCGTTCCCATTCCTTGCCCCCCCCCCCCATCCTTTCCCGTCTCTAAAAACCTCGCTGTTAAGAGACGTTAAGCAGTTAAAAAAAAATTGTGCGCTCATTCTTTTTGTGTTGGCTGGTTCTCATGGACAGTGCATGGCTGTGAAATTTTCCTTCCTTCTCAGAAAAACTGCCACAGAAGCTCTTGAAATGTTGAAAACAGCATACAAGAATGATGTGATGGGGAAATCCCAAATGCTTGAGTGGTTTTTCCCGTTTCAGAGCCGGGATGCTTCTTTAAAACGCCATGGCCAAATTCCTTCCCATTCCTTGTCCCCATACCCATCCCCCCTCTACTTACCTCGACACTGACGAGCTGTAAAGCCGTACGTTAAAAAAATTCGGAAAAGGTTAAATGGCGATTGATGACAAACGTCATTCTCGATGGCCTTCGACACAAAAGTGTCAAAAAATAATCTCTTAAACATCCTAAAAGATCGATGAAATGCAATTGAAGAGGATGTGGAGCCGTGTAGAGTGACTTGGAGCTGAGTTCAATGTATTTTAAGTAAAGATTTGAGTGAGTAACGTAGCTGACGCGTTCACGGCTCGACTGCCAACTGTACAGCAAAAACAAGATCACTCGAAAGCAGGCTGTGTTTTGAGGGACGATGTTCGAAATGGTCTGAAAGGTGACAGATCTGGGTCCTGTTGTTACGACCCTGAAACGAAGCAACAATTGAGCCAATGGCAGACTCTGAGCTCGCCTCGCAACCAAACAAAAAACAAGGCAAGTGAATTCAGACGTCAAGACGATATTTATATTTTTCTTTGATGTGTGAGGAGTTGTCCATCCAGAGTTTGTTCGGCAGAGTGAGGCAGTTAGCTAGACCTTTTACCTTGATGTTTTGAAAAGATTAGACGACAGTGTGCGATGCAAAAGTTCCGATCTGTGGCAGTGGTGGCGACTGGCTCTCGCATCGCGACAGTGTCACTGTTCACACGGCCCTGTTAGTGTGCCTTCGCCCCTGTGCCTTACTTTCCACTATTTGCCAGACCTTGTCCTCTGTGAATTCTTTTTAATCCCTCTAATGAAAAGAGACACGAAAAGAAAATGTTTTTCCAACACAGATGAGGCAAAGAATAAACCAATGGAGAAACTGTTAGGCATCTCTGAAGAGGAGTGTAAAAAATATTTTGAACAATGGAATAAAACATTGGGCAAGCGTAGATATATAGTCGCAGCAGCAATACTGTAGAAAAACCTGTCGTGATTCTCGCCGCGTCAAAGTAAAGTCGATATTTCGTGAGCCGTCACGGCTCCCACAGTCGAGCCACGCTGAACACTGCCACACGGTACTCTATTACACACAGCTACCAGCCGGGAGCAGACAGGATTCCAGCTGGACACCACCTACTCGGTGATGTCACTCTAGCCTCGCAGTCGGGAGGACATGAGTTCAATTCCTCTTCCGGGCATTCAGATTCGAGTTTTCCACGGTTTCTCCGAATCACTCCAGGTGAATGCCGGGATGCTTCCTTCGGAAGGGTCATCGCCGAATTCCTTTATATTCCTCGCCCCCCCCTCCCCCCCCCAATTCCTTTCCATCTCTAATGACGTCAATGTCAATGAAGCATAAAGCCATAAGAAGAAGGAACAAATTCTGTTTACTATACTTGAGGAATACATTCTAATGTAAGTTTCCCTTCTGTGATTGTTATGATTCAAAAATACTTATGACATTTGACCGTTCTCTCTTGTTAACTATATAAATGAGCGTTGTGGCAGCTATCTGCTTACTTGGAAGGAGCGGTTTTAATGAAAATGGATTGAGTTTCCTATGCTGGGTTTTTCTTCTCTGTTGCAGTGTGTCCTAGGGAGTCAGTGGGGAGACGGGAGGTACCGTCAACTGACATTACACCTGCCTCGGGAGGAAATACAGAGGATGAGCCCAAATGCTTGGGTCCTCTCTACCGGCCCACCGAGTGTCCGGTGTGTAGCGAGGAGATCCGCGACCGACACGCGGCCGATACACACCAGTGTTTCTATTCCACCCTCGAAGCGATATACGTCGCGACTGGGTTGTCGCCGTCCTCTGGACTCAAGTGCACCCTGTGTGATGCTCCTGCGTCTTTTGCTGCGAGTTCTTTCATGAAACATTTTCGCAGTCATTTTATAAATGTCTATTTTTCATGCAGTATTTGTGGCAAAAAGTTAAGATCAAAAGAAACATTTGTCAGTCACTCTTATACTCACTCTGGACGGTGGCCGCACAGGTGCAAAGTGTGCGGCTCGGGATTTGTGTCGCAGACCGCTTTGGAAAAACACGAGGCGCGGCACTCGGACGAAATATCGGCGGTGTGCGAGATTTGTGGTGTGGGTTTTAAAACCAAACACAGTCTCGCCCGTCACCGGGAACTACACGAAGGCAAACTGTATCCCTGTACCATTTGTAACAAAGTTTCTAAGACTTCCAGTGCGTTGAAGAAACATTTAGAGCGACACAAAGCAACCGAAGAGCGAAAAAAGTACAAATGTGACCTCTGTGAGAATGTTTATACGACATCGACGGCAATGAAGCTACACAAAGATAAAAGTCATTTTCATAAGAAAATACCTAACAGGTATTCCTGTAAAATTTGTAACAAGTCAGCGAACTGTCGAACCAAATTGGAAACCCATATGAAATCCCACACTGGGGAAAAATCTTACACTTGTGACATTTGCAAGAAGAAGTTATCAACTAAGATGGCATTAGCGAGGCACATCGCAGAGCACAGTGGGGAGAAGAATTACAGTTGTGATATCTGTGGAATGAAGTTCACCCAAAGAAGCAGTGTGAAAAGACACAAGGGGACCACACACAGCTGACTGAATGATCTGTAATTAGTAACAAAAAACAAAAGTTTCTGGTCTCTGTTAAGAAAGTGTGATGAATTGGTTTAAATTATTGTATATTCATGCTGCAAGAACACACAGAAATACAGACAGTGAGAGCAATTTAACAGATGATAAAAACTTCCCAAAATAGAAGACCAAGGCCGGTTTGTATAGATTGAACATTAGGATAAGATAAAAAAACCACCACTTACCATAGAAGAGGATTCCTGTGGCATTGGTACATCGCTCTCCATGGCTCAAAAATTTTATTCTTTGTGTGTTTGTGTTTTTTTCGTGTACCATCGCCACAGGAATCCTCTTCTATGGTAAGTGGTGGTGTTTTTATCCTATCCTAATGTTCAGTATATCCGCTTGTAGTGCCTTTGTTTCCCTCCCAACAGCCTCCCTATGACATCCTTCCTCATCAGATTAGCCCACCTTATCCTTAATAACAACTACTTCTCCTTCGAAGGCAACATCTATCACCAAACCTGCGGAACT
This sequence comes from Vandiemenella viatica, assembly GCA_031002005.1. Lineage (NCBI taxonomy): Eukaryota > Metazoa > Arthropoda > Insecta > Orthoptera > Morabidae > Vandiemenella > Vandiemenella viatica. Next base: position 153,227,814 of record CM061918.1, read on the forward strand.
GCCATGGGCACCCGCATGGCCCCCTCTTATGCTAATCTGTTCATGGGCCGGCTGGAACAGACATTTCTGGAGGAAGTCCCTCTCAAACCCCTCATTTGGCTTCGTTTCATTGATGACATATTTATGATTTGGACGCATGAGAAAATGAACTGCTAAATTTCCTGAACCATCTCAGTAACTTCAGCATGCTGAAATTCACTTGGTCCTATTCCCACACCCAGGCCACATTCTTGGATGTGGATTTGTCCCTATCCAATGGCTATCTCAACTCTTCAGTTCACATCAAACCAACCAATCTTCAACAGTATCTCCATTTCGACAGTTGCCACCCATACCATACCAAACGTTCTCTCCCCTACAGTCTTGGCATTCGAGGTAGTCGCATATGCTCCAACCAACAGTTTCTCATGGATTATTCAAACAGTATTTCAGAAGCATTAATATGTCGCAACTACCCTCCAGCTTTGGTTAACAAACAGCTTTCACGTGCTACATTACAACTGAATCAGCCTATCAATCATCCCAAACCCACAAAAACCAACCACAAAAGGGAGTGCATTAGAATAAATAGTCAATCTGGTTTTATTTATTTTGAAACAGCCTATGGCTACTATAAATACATAAAAATTCATATATCATATTAATGAACAAACAAACAAAAATCAAGGTGTTAATTTAATTGAATCCTTTAGAAGAAAATGTTAAATTCTCTCTCCTCTAGTCATTTACGCAGCTTTTCTCTAAAACTTGCAACAGTTCTGGTCCTTTTTATTTCTTATAATTTGTTATATGTTGTTAAACCTTTATGCAACACTGTTTTTTGTGCTTTACTACTTCTATTATAACTTGAATGGAAATGATTTGCCTGCCTTGTCTCATAATTATGTACATCATTATTCTTCTGTACTAGTCTAGACATATAACACTTTCCAACCTATTAAATTACAATTACATTGTTAAAAGAAAGTGTTCATTAAGACGTTATTTAAAATATAATTTATATTATGTAGCAGAGATATAAAAAATATGATACAAATGTTGTTTGAATTTATATGTTGTTTTTTGTTTGTTTACTGTGTCTGCATGCAATAATTCATGTAAGAAGAATGGCATCCAATGTTTATGCTGCTTTCTCTGTTGAAGTTACTGGATCCAAGTCACAGTAACTCAAGAATGCTTTTTGGCAGAAGATTACAACCTCATTAAAACTTGGAGAAATTTACACAAAACGCAGTCAGTTCCAAAATGTATCAAACAAATAAACAGTAGATTAGTTTTTAAATTGTACCTTACTTTGAAGTTCTTATTGTTGTGAAAAGTTTCTATTATTCAAAATCAAATGCAATTTTTAAAACATATTCTAGCCAAATTGTCCAAGAATATAATTGGAGAAACTTTACTCACATCACGAAAAAAAATAATTAAAAAATATAATATAAGAGTGAAGGCTTTCCCAGCATAGGAAATAGATCGAATTTTCCCAGGAAATTTTCATCTATAACAGATAATGATTAAGCCTTATTATTTTTTCCTTAGAAACTTTTTAGAACAAAGTCCTACTACCACAACAGGTGATACCAGTCATTTTTGATGGGTGATTAAACTAGTGAGAATATATGGAATGAATTATTTCTATGAGTGACTTTCCCACCAGGGTCTCGTGCAGTGTAAATACAATTATAGTTGCGACCGATTTTGGTAGGACTGTGCTGCTCTGGCCTCGCATTTGGGAGGACGCTGGTTCGAATCCCTGAGCGGGCATCCAGATTTTGGTTTTCCATTGTTTCCTCATATCACTCCAGACAAATGCTGGGATGCTTCCTTCAAAAGGAAATGGCTGAATTCTGTAAGACCCTAGGCTGATACCGGGGCTGTAGAATAGCCTTAGTGCCTCAACTAAACTCTTGATGTTGATTCACAGTTCTATGGAAAACTTACGAAATAATTTAGACTTGACCATGTAGCCAGGATAACTCAACTTAAATGCTTGAGGTCGCCATAATATTTGTTAATCCACAAATAGAGAAAAGGTTGCCAGATAACTATGAAATAATAACAGTTCACTTTATGAAAATTTCAAATTTATTTAAAGAAAATCAAAAGCTCAAAATAGCATTTAACAGTTGAATTGGCAAATCGAACATTCTTTTCCAAACGTTTGCAAGTTGTGGAGAGATATTAGAACCGATCGAACCCCTGATGTAAAATTACTAGTTCATGTTAAGAGTGATGCGCGCCATACACCAAGTCCCAAGATGGCCGACTCGGTAGCTCCACCTTAACCGTCCTTCCTCCCAACCGACTCGACACTCACACAGACTATACGCACATACTGCTCAGCTCTCAAAAGAATAAAGATGGCGGATCATGTCCGCACCAGATTATATAGGTTCTATGACGTCACAGCCAAAACGCAGCTTTCTGCTGCCTCCCTGCAAAAAGGTTCCTTAACTAACTCAGTAACCAAACAGATATACGGTAATTAAAGGCTGACAGTGTTTAGACTCTTTTATTAGAGAAACAGTGGATATGCAGTGAGCAACTTTAAGCACTTGGTTTTAAAGATCTATTTTATCCTACGCGTATGAGGCGATCTACTTTCTGCTTAGGGGACTTCCTCTACTTTTGAGCTTACATCATTTCGTCATTTCTGCTGAATCGCAATTTATCTAAATATTATTATTATCTACGTGTTCTCCCGAAATTCCTGAGTTTAGTGGTGTAAGTTTTATTGAGATGGGTGCCCGGATAGTGAAATTACAGCTTTGACAAGATTTACAAAAATGATATATGTGTTTTAATTTAATAACTTTACTTCTACTGCTTTTATCGAAAATGTAAAATTACTAGAATATTCTCTGAATTAAATTACGTGTTCTGAAAGTTGTCTCATCTCTGTATCTAACTTCGATTGGCTGTAATAAATTCCTAAACTTGGCACGTGGCTACAAGATGAAATAATTTCTGAAATCTTTATAAAATCGGTTCTACTGCATGAAATGGCCTGAAATTAATATATGTGATATTAGATTTTTGGGTCTTTCAAGAAATCTACTTTTTATTCCGAAAGCTTTCTAGGATTCTGTGATAAAAAATGCTAAAAGTGAAGTGCATCTAACGAAGTGTTTAAAAATTGATTTAAGTTATTTACACGTCCAGAAACTACGGAATTTTAGTGAATTTATACTTTAATTGAATTATTATTTCTTTAAAACTACTTTATTTCATTTAAAAGTGTGCAGAAATAGTGAAATACCAAATATCAAAAACCTATTGTTTGGTGAACTGAATTATTACGGATTATCACATTTCAGGTTAGTAAAAGGTTTTTATATCATTATAGAAAGTTAATTTAGTTGTTTTATTAAATGTTGAGCCACTTTATTGCTCTTAAATCGCTTTAAAAATGACGAAATGCTCACATAGTAGAAGCTCATTGTTTCAAAACTGAATTATTGAAGATTATTTTATTTTCGGTTGATTTAGAGTTTGTTTACTGTTATACAAAGTTTATTTACGGCTTTTATTAAATACTGACAGTCTTTACTGCATTTAAATTGGTTTAGAAATGGTGAAATTAGCCTATAGCAAAGTTTATTGTTTGTAAATTGAATTTATGTGAATTAACCTATTTCCTCCCAAGATAATGTTTTCTCACTGTCATAGGAAGTTTATTTAGGTCTTTTAACTTTTGAATACCTTTACTGCTTCTAAAAGGGTTTATTTAGTCTGTTTGGTCATAGTATCTGCATGCTATATAAAGCCTCACTCTCCTAACCTATATAAGAAACGAAACTATCTGTTGCTGAAGAGTTAGCTTCCCCCCCCCCCTTATGCCTAAAGGTGAGGAGCTAGAATTTGATAAAATTCTAAGGTGCTTACAATTCCTTCCCATTCCTTGTCCTCAGTCCCATCTCGCCTCTAATGACCTTGATGTCGACGAGGTGTAAAGCCACAAGTAAAAAAAAAAAAGAGCCATGCTACAAATATTTTCAGTCGTATCAGGTTTCAGGAATACATTCGTGGTCAAAGTTTATGATGACGACTTGTTATTCTCCGAGCAAGATTTTAGTCATATCTAGGGACAAATTCTCCTAAGGACGTAGGGAGCGATTGCCTGTGCAGCATATCCCAGAGAGGGGCGGCAGGCAATTCATGTCACAACCTTTGTTTTAGCTCTAGTATGTCCAGACGGTGATAATGGGGAAGCGACATGCGAGGCGACGACAATTGAGCCATTGACAATGACAGTTGGGGTAGCAAAATAAGTTAAAAGGGGTGGCAGTCTCACAGTTTTTGGCCCAGAATGAAAATAATTGATCTGCACCACTGCTATAGGGAGTGGGGGGCGGCCGATTGTATTAAAAAGGCGAGAGAGAAGGAAAAATGTTTCTACCTGGAAGTTGCCTAAGAGGCATGCTGGTATGTTGTCTCACGGTCCCTCTTCAGCCAAATGGCTCCATCTTACAAGTCGTTTGGCAAGGGACGTGCGCACACAATGTGTCCTATCACACGACTGCGCGTGCCTCGGAGACCAGGTGTGGGACATGGCTGGTGGCCGTGGGAGATTCAAACAATACGAACCAAACTTCTAAAGCAATATAACTGGTAGAGACAGAACAAACAGATGAATAAATAAGGAAAAATAATGGACTAAACACACCAAGAGTAAATAAGTAATTAATGACGGGCCTTGTTACGGTTTTATCGGAGGTTGAGGCCTTGTGGATACCAGGTGAGCAGTATGTGTTGGTAAGCTAGTTCCCATTTAACAAGTTGATAAGTGTTTTTAGTTTCTGGAAAAACTGACGGCTCTTCCTGTAAAACTGTCGAGGGAGTCGTAGGGCTGCTGCGTCGGAGCTGTGGACTGTTTTCCTGTTGCCGTTCATTCTGCTCGAAGGTTTGTGTGCGGTGAGGCCTGTGTAAGAACTGGTACAGTGGCGGCACATAAGTTGGATTCAGTCGAAGCTGTAGCTGTGCCAAGCAGGCTCTGATGATCATAACCAAGAGAAACTTAAAACAGCAGCTGTGTTAGTTGATCTGTCTGCCATGAGGGGCTTTTCCTCGTGCTCTTAAATGATGTACCATGTTACCAAAAAAAAAAAAAAAAAAAAAAAAAAAAAAAAAAAAAAAAAAAAAAAAAAAAATGAAATGAAAGGTTACTCTTGAACAACATGCTAAATAGAAGCATTTCTGGTACATCCTCGACAATGTACTGGCACTAAGTTTGGTGCTGCCTTTTTAATTTATACATTGTGCACACACCTCTTCTAAATTACAGGAAGTCCAGTATGCCGATGATCTGGCTATTACTTTCTGGAGTAGAGACTTCCAGGTTTCTGAAGACAGATTCTCCAAGAGTCCTAACTAACTCCACACATTCTTCTCTAGGTGAAGAATGAAACCCAACCTGAGAAAGACAGTCTAGTTGCTTCTACCTGTCAAACCAGATCACCCGTGTCAGAACAAGACCGACCTCCACAACCCTCGGAAGAGTAGAACACGAAGACCACCCTAAATATCTGAGAGTTACCTCGGATCGAGCCCACATTTTCGTTACCATTTATCTAACGATGCACAGAAAGTGAAGACCCTTGTTAACATTGTGAGGAAACTGGCCGGTACGTCACGGTGTTCAGGTGCGCATGTTCCTCAAGGAGCAGTGCTGGGCTCAGCATTCTTCGTAGCAAATACTGCTGGTCTACCTCGACGTCGATGAAGCGTAAAGCCATAAGCAAAAAAAGTAATGGCAATGTGTTCACTAAACTTGAGGACAAAGAAATAGAACCGCAAAATTTTAATATAAGTTCTAAGAATGTTTTGTCTTCTGTTATTGTTAGGATTCAAAAATACTTATGACATTTCACAGTTCTCTCTTGTTAACCATGTTAAACACTGCTGTGCAAGGTATTCAATATATCCCCGCTTACTTGGAAAGAGTTGAAGGTAAAAATGGGATTGAGATTCATTCCTATGTTGTGTTTTTCTTTTCTGTTGCAGTGTTTCCTAAGAAGTCAGAGAGAAGACAGGAGGTACCATCAAGTGATATTACACCTGCCTCAGGAGGAAATACAGAGCATGAGCCGAAGTGCTTGGGCCCCTTCTATGAGCCCACCGAGTGTCCGATGTGTAATGCGGAGATCTGTGACGGAGATGCGGTCAAACAACATCAGTGTTTCTACTTATCTCTCAGTAAAGCCGGATACTACTCGAGAAATCTCTCGGAAGACTTCAAATTCAAGTGCCGTCTGTGTGACTCGATCGAGTATCAGTGCGTCAGGACTCTGAGGAAACACGTTTTTCGACATTTTATCGGACTTTATTATTCATGCAGTATCTGTGGCAAGAAGTTACGCTGCAGGTGGACGTTCCTCACTCATTCGTACACTCACTCTGGGCGGTGGCGGCACAAGTGCAAAGTGTGCGGCGCTGGCTGCGCCTCGCAGACCGCTCTGGAGAAACACGAGGCACTGCACTCGGACGAGATATCGGCGGTGTGCGAGATTTGCGGCGCGGGTTTTAAAACCGGACACGGTCTCGCTCGTCACCGGGAACTACACGAAGGCAAACTGTATCCCTGTACCGTCTGTAACAAAGTTTCTAAGACTTCCAGTGCATTGAAGAAACATTTAGAGCGGCACAAAGCAATTGAAGAGCGAAAAAAGTACAAATGTGACCTCTGTGAGAACGTTTACACGACATCGACGGCAATGAAACTTCACAAAGATAAAAGCCATTTTCATAAGGAAGTACCTAAAAGGTTTTCCTGTAAAATTTGCAACAAGTCGGCGAAGTCTCGAACCCAATTGGAAACCCATATGACATCTCACACTGGAGAAAAATCTTACACTTGTGACATTTGTAAAAAGAATTTCTCTACTAAGACGGCAATAGCGAGGCACATCGCAGAGCACAGTGGGGAGAAGAATTACAGTTGTGATATCTGTGGAATGAAGTTCACCCAAAGAAGCAGTGTGAAAAGACATAAGGGGACCGCACACAGCTGACTGAATTCATAACAATTAATAATAAAAAAATAAAAATTTTCAAATAAGATACGAAAGTGTGATGAATTGGTTTAAATTATTGTAATGAACTACAGAAATTGTCAACAGTTAAACAGAAACAGAAGGGCAAAACTGATTTTTATTCTGTTATCCAGCTTCTTTTGTTTCCATGATGTAGATATATACAATAGAAATATTTATGACAATTGTGGCAATGAATATACAGTGAATAAACACCAAAAAATCTGAACACACAACTTTATTCATATAGAGAGCCTTTTTTTATACAAAAATAAATGTTTCCACTTGGAAGTAGCGCGTGAGGTGAGCTGGTATGTTGTTTCGTGTGTCCTTCTCAGCTAAATACCGAGTGTCACAACGCATCGTATCACATCACTGCACATGCCTCGGAGAACAGATGGGAGAGGAAATGGTGGGAGGTTCGAATGATACGAACTAAAGTTTCTATAACTACTAAAGCATTATAACAAACAGATGTATGTACAATCAGAACTCTTCATTCACAGTCTTGCTATTTACATTTTCATTATTCATGGTTCCAAAACTGATATTATTGTAATTTTAACAATTTACTTATTTACTTACTAGTAATTAGAATGAAATACTGTTACCAATTAATTTACTGCTACCTCAGTGCATTTGAAACAATTGTTGTTTGATGAATGGCGCTGGGTTACACGCATCACTGTGGCTTTCAATAAATCCGGTATCACAGTTTGCATTGCTATTTTGACTTCTTATGGCAATTTTGGTAATCAACACATTCATTCAGTATTTTTTAGTGCATCATTTTCTCTCAACAACTTGTTTTGTTTGCAATTTATTAGATTTACTAAAATAGTAATAATAAAATAAAGTTAATCCCTCTTGGTAAAGGTCTTTAATCCCTTAAAGTAAAAATAGAAATGCTTGTCTGTTTACTTCTGTGTGGTGCGTTTCTTTTAATATCAATGAATCAACTGTACAATGTATCAAAAAAATCAAGATAAAAGGACTACTATGGCTTCACCTCACTTTCACCGAGCGAGGCGGTGTAACGGTTAGCGTTCTCGCCTTGCATTCGGGAGGACGGCGGTTCGAATCCCCGTCCGGGCATTCAGATTTGGGTTTTCCATGGTTTCCCCAAATCACTCCAGGCAAATGCCGGGATGCTTCCTTCAAAAGGCCATGGCTGAATTCCTCCCCATTCCTTGCCCCCAATCCTTGCCCCCCATCCTTTCCCGTCTCTAAAGACCTCGATGTTAAAAAGAGACGTAAAGCAGTTACAAAAAAAAAATTTACCTCACTTTCAGCTCACCTTCGTTTACTTACTTGGTTGTGGCACTGCGACGGTGTCCCACACTGACACGGGTTTAGCTGGTTCCAGTCCTGGTGGTGGAAGAAATGTTCATCATCGGGCAAGGTGGCACCAGTGCTCGAAAGTGATTGGGTGTTAGGCGTAAATACGCATAATTTTTTTTTTTTTCGTTTTACACCTGCAATCTCCGTCAGAGGCATCAAAACTTAAAATAAAAAATTTCACTTGAGAACTTCGTTTTCAGGTTTCTGTTTTCAAGTTTTAATTCTAATAATTAATTTCAATTATAATTCCTGTGGTATTGTTGATCTATAATACATTTCTGAAGTTCAGAACATGTGGCAACAGTGTAGGCGAAGTACCATGAAGTAAAAAAAACAATTCTAGCCCGAAGGAAATGAAGATATCTCGTAAAATTACCGACTTTATACCAGTTGTAATGTAGCTATGGTATATTAAATGAACTGAATGTTTTTGTTTCAGCGATTTTGCTGATAAATTATGCTTCAAAAGTGTGAAATAATATTATTCTTAGAACTTGTACATCAAGGAAAATATTTTTCAATTATCAGTTTACATGTTGATATATTTGTATTTGTAAAGCAATCATCCTCTGATGATGAACTAGAAAAAAAATTCGAAAATATTTAGGAATCAAACAAATTACCTCTGAAGATAATCAGTGTGTAAAATTCAATATTTGTACTAACCCATTTCACAATTTTTGTATGTAACATATTGGCATACCATATTTTTTTCTAGACCTATTTGCGATTTTAAATTGTGTTGGAGTAGGTTGTTAGCTATAAAATCTGTATTTTAGTAATTATAATATAATTATGCCTGAAAATTTTCATTTTACGCCAGAGTCTGAAAGTTAGGAGAAACAAATACCCCCGGATTTATGAACGACTTTCTAGCGCCGGGTGGCTCACAGTTCTCGAACACCAGATTTTGCACCGAAGTCCCGCGTTCAATGCCGGACATATCCGCAGGGCGATCGCACACGACAGTGTCGACGGTGACTCGTCCGTCGGATGTCGACGTTAAGTTGGAAGAGTAGACACCGTGCTTCCCGCTCTCCCTCCCTTCATCTCTCGTCCACAACACACACACACACTATCCCAGTCATACGCACTTAGGAACACCGACACACTGGGGAAGGCAGTGCTCTCACGGAGGGCTTAACGCCTCCAATTGTAATCGCCTACACCTGGACAGGGGCAAAATGTTCGTAGGAGAAGAACCGTATTATTAGCTAAAACTGTTTTTGACCCAGCAATTTAAAACCTAAATCTGCTCTAACTACACGGATCGTAGACAGCAGTTGGAAGAGTGTGTTCCTAAGTGGCCCTGTAATCCGTGAGAAAGCTAAATATCTTTACTTATCTTTTAAAGAACACTGTAGTTAACATTTGGATAGATGATTTAAAGCAACCAAATTTTTTTTTAATAAGTTCAAAGTGTGGCAATCACTCCATAATATCAAGATTGATCTGTAAACTTAGAATGTATCCTATATAATCCTGTACGAAGTATCATTCCATGTTCACAATTTCTGTATTCGCAACATATTTATGGGACATATCCCCTGTGAACAAGACAGACACTTTTGCATGTATAAAATAAGTGAAAGACTGATTTTTTGTGCATGGATTAAATTTGAAAATGTTTGTTCTAGTGCTTTGGGGTATACTATATTTTTTATCTTCGACAAAAGAAGAATACACAACATTGCTCTGGGGCTGCCTATGAAAGTTTTCATGTTTTATCCCTTTTGATCCGATTATAATAAATACTCCTCATCACCGTCCACTTTGGCATGTTTCTTTTCCATTTTGTGGATACATGCAAAACAAATGTAAATTTCATTTATCATTTATTTTAAAGCATATTTTCACAAATTAATTTCTAGATCAGATTAAAATGTTTGTTGCCATCAACACTATAAACAATTTTTTATTGGCTCATTTCCTACCATTATCGAGATATTTTGGAAGAAAAACTTCAATGGTTTTAAATGTAAATTTTGCTGTATGGATGAGTGGGTGAGTTTGTGTGAATCAAATGTAGACAGTATTTTTCTCTTTGTTTTAAAGTAGACAAAAACTATAGGTTTCCATAAAGAACATTGGAAATTAGAAAGAGTGGGTTGCAATTTTGCAAACTGAAGTATTCAGTACTTTTTCCCATGTTTTAATATATATGTGTGCAAAGTTCCTTCCAAATCGGATAAATACTGATGGTACGAAAAAAGAACTTTGGTAATTAAGAGGGGGAGAGGAATCGAGCTTTTCTAAACTAAGTGTAGACAGTAATTTTCTTTTTGTTTTAATGTGTACATCTGCAAAATTTCATAAGAATTTGATAAAAAATGTAGATTTGTATAAAGAGCATTTTCAAAAATTAAATGTGGGTAATGGGGAGAGAGGGGTTGTGTTTTTATAAACATATGTAGACAGTATTTTTCTCTTTGTTTTAATCTATGTGTGAGCAAAGTTCTATCCAAAGTGGATAAATATGGTGAGTATGTATAAAGAGCTTTAGAAATTAAGTGGGAGAAGACTTGGACTTTGGCAAACTACATTTATATAGTTTTTTTTAAGTATAATTGTGCAAAATTCCATCAAAATTGGGTAAAAAATGTGGATTTACATAAAACCATTTGCAAAAATTAAGGGCTGTAAAGAAGGCGTGATTTTTTTATTATTATTATTAGTAACCTTCACAGATGTGCAAACAATAAATAACTCGCCAAATTTTCAACTTAATCGGATGAAGGGGGTAGGAATGCATAGAAGACAAACATTCATTTTTATGTATTAGACTAGCAGAGAACCTGCCATTTCTCAGGGGTTTGATATGAAAGTTCTGATGTTTTCTTTCGTTTGATCGGATTGTAAATATTCATCACCATCAACTTCGGCAGTTTTTTCTTCATCAACTTTTGCAGATTTCCCTACTGTTTTTGAGAGATTTTTTAAAAAAATTCTTTGCATGTGTACATTTTTCTGATGGGGTTGGCGAAGGAGAGGGGGCAGGTTTTGTAAACCATATCTAGGCAGCTTTTTTTCTCTGTATTTTTAAGTACATTTGAGCAAAGTTCAGTTGGGAATGGATAAAAACTGAAGCTTTATACAAACATTTGCAAAAATTAAATGGGTGAAGGGGAGAGAGGGGTTGGGTTTTTGTAAATATTGGTAGACATTTTTCTCTTTGTTTTAAAGTATACGTGTGCTAAGATCCTTAAAAATCAGTTATAAGCTGTAGCTTTGAAAAATTTAAATGCCATAAATTGTATGAAGGGTTGGTTTTTTTTAAACAGAACGTAGACAGCATTTTTCTCTCTTTGGTAGTGTTCCATTGAAATGTGATAAAAACTGTGGGTTTCTGTAAAGAACTTTGGAAATTAAGAGGGGTGGGGGTAAAGGGGGAGCGGGGTTAAGCTTTTGCAAACTAAGTGTGCAAAGTATTTTTCTGTTTATTTTAAAGTATACATGAGCAAAGTTCCTTCAAAATCAGCTATGAATAACAAACATTGGGATAAATTAAGGGTGTTGGAAAGTGGGAGAGGGGTTGGACTTCTCTAAACCAAATATAGATAGTAATTTTCTGTTTGTTTCAATGTATTCGTATGAAAAGTTCCATCAATTTCATCAAAACTGTGCATATGTGTAAAAAAACATTGGCAGAAATTAAGCAGAGGGGGATTGAGTTTCTGTAAAACCAAACGTGGACAGTATTTTTCTCTTTGTTTTCAAGTAAATGTGTGGAAAGTTCCATTGGATAAAAACTGTGAGTTTGTATGAAGTGGTGCAAAGGGGAAGAGGGTGTGGTTTTTAATTTTTTTTTGGTAAAATCTTCTGCATGAAAAAATTACATATATGTGCCAACCTTTATGGCGATCGGTCAAACAAAGTCTCTATAAAAATTTCTCGGGTTTCAAGCCACATCAAAATTGAGCCATCTGGCAACATTTCGGAAGCTTGCACTGCTTCCATTGTCAAACCCCGCTTAACATCACTGAAGTCTGCCGCACGGTAGTCTATTATATAGCGCCAGCAGCCGGGAGCGGAGAGGAAAGCGCTTGGAGGGGCGATCTAGTTGGGCCCTGGTCGCTAGATGACGTCACGATCGGGTCACTTCTATGTGCTGATATGGCTCGATTCCATGTGGCTTGTAATAATCCAATTACTGGCTTCCAATTTTGGCTTAAATTGAGGCCTTGATCACAATTAATAACATTATTACTAAGATTAATCTCAATCGCCTCCTTCACAACACTGTCCCAATAGTTATTTGCAGAACAAAGGTGCGTCGTTTTGTCAAAGCATGGCTCGTGTCCCTTGTCAATGGCATGTTCGGCTAAGGCAGATTTTTCTTTTTGTCCAAGTTTAAAATGTCTGATGTGTTCTTTGCGTCTTTCATCAGTCGTCCTTAAGGTTTGCCCTATATAAGAAGTGTCTCATTCGCAGGGAATTTTGTAGACTCCAGGAGCGAGAAGATTGAGATCATCCTTCGGAGGTCGCAACAGCTGTCCAATTTTTGGTGGAGGTTGAAAAATTGAATGGATGTCCTATTTATTGAGCAACCTCACTATTTTTTATGTTACTGCTCCACAGAAAGGTAAAAAGGCACGCGTCTTGTCTCGGTCTCCATCTTCTGTGTTGGTTCTGTTTTTTCTTCCAATGTTTGCACGTTGCATTCCAGGTGTTGCAGTTCCTCTTTTAAATGTCCATTGTCGGACACCGCCTTTGCACTATGGACAGGAGTATTCAGCACTCCCAGTTTATGAGAAGGATGGTGGAAACTTAGAGCATTAAGATAGCGATCGGTGTGTGTATGTTTTCTGTAAACGTTGTGCCCTAACCTTCCATTTGGCTTCAGACGCACTAGAACATCTAAAAACAGAAGTGATCCAACCCTTTCAATTTCTACCGTGAATTTAATATTGGGATGAATCCGATTAAGATAGTTCACAAATTCATTTAATGCCAGAATTCCACGGGACCACACGAGAAATGTATCGTCGACAAATCTGTAAAAACATTTAGGCTTTAAAGGAGCCGTGTCAAGCTATATGTGTACATCATGTTAAGAATTTTGCCGCCTTTGTGGAGTTGATTAAAGCAATGAGGTTAGAATGTGACGATACTGTGGTCAGCCTGGACGCTACATCGTTGTTTACGCGGGCGCCTTTAGGGGAGACTGTTGAACTACTTAGTGAACATTTTGATGCTAAACTTGTGGAGTTATTCAGACACACCCTCACGTCTACGTACTTTGTGTAGCAGGGCGAATACTACGAGCAAGCAGATGGCGTGGCTATGGGGTCCCCGTTGTCTCCCACAGTAGCTAACTTCTATATGGAACATTTTGGTGCACAGGAGAGGCGCTGCAGTCAAAGACATTGTGTTAGCAGAGGCACTCCCGTCATACCCCATCAGTGCCAAATATCCGTCATATGTCACACATTGAGTATTGTTGTTCTTTTACAAAGCGTTGTCTGTCTGTCAACACTGACTCCTCGACACAGACGGTATCGATCGTTAAATAGGTGTCGTCGGCCATTGAATTGTCGCCAGCGGGAGGTAATGCCGGAAATCACACATACGATGCACGCTCTTCACAATGTTGAATTCACAAACAATTTCTGAAATGGAATGCCCTGTGCATCTAGTGGCAGCTACTGTTATATGTTCAAAGTCTACTAATCATGTCGTCACGTTAGGAATCTTTTTTTTGACACTTCGATCTAGTCTCCCGTCTTTGTTTGCATTTGTTACTGTGCCACTATTGTTCCTGCACTTTGCTATGAATTTCTGACACATCTTGAAGGGGTGTCTTCATAAAAGAAAAGAGTTTCAATGCATTGTGAACTTGTCAATGGCTGAATTATTGATGCTTATTAGATCAGCCCTCCCATTGGCCGTTGTGTTGCTCCTCCTGGATCTTCATTGCAATTTTGCACATTTCCTCGCTGTTTAGCTGTGCAGTTGGAAACATTGCCTTATCCTCATAAACAAAGTTCATAAGCTTCTCAAAAGCAGAAACAATGGGTGTATGTAATTACTTCTTTAGAACTGCTATACAGCCCTCCAAGGCAAAGTAGTTGCTGTTGTCTCTTGCCAGAATCTGATTAGAGTATTTTCCCCACCCAGTGTACTACAGAAAACCTCCATCAGATTTTGTTATTTAGCATTTGATGCTACATGAAACTAACGGCAACTCATAAAATGGACTTCAAAAATTAAACAGGTTCACTAAGAACCTTAACTGTCTTACTTGTGTAGTAAGTTTTAAGGATGTTACTGCCCTGTCATTCATCACTATAGAACCTTTATAATCTATTATTACAGAGTACTGAATTAATATTACAACGTTTAGTTTATCATTTGATTTAGTTGTATGTGTGTGTTATTGAATTAGCCACCACTCAGACACGTAGCCGTGGCCTGCTATAGATGCAGACATCCCAGTAATTCCTTGTCACAAACAGCATGTAGCAGGTGTCAAAGTCGGAGTAGACTTCAGTTTAAAATGACATCAAGTTCAACTCCAGCTAATTGAAAATTATGGTATCAATCTGTCCTACGATTTACTAAAACCACTGTCCCCAGCAAGGTACGGTAGACTGAAGTTTAAGCGAGAACCTCTCGACGATATCGGTTCGGTCACAAAAGATATCTGATGCACTTGGCACAGATAAGAGGAAAACCCTTATTAGGTGGGGACAAACGGTTTAGTTTGGGTTGTTCACCTGGTTGGCTCAGTCGTTTGCAGTACTCACTCGACCATTTGATTGGTTAACCGGCTCACGTGGCAGTTGGTTGTGCCCTTTGCGTGCCAGTACCGGAAAAACCGTCTTTGAGCCCTGTTATAATTTTATGTTTTGTGTCCCTTGTATAATATTTAATGCAAACCTAGTTACTGCGTCATTACAACAGGTTTGCAACTGTCAACAATATGTTGTTGACCGTTTTATCCTGATTTTTCATTTTAATTTGTTTAGGAATGCTCAAACATGAATCAAATGTGTAGGCTAGGTTTCATAAGATAAATGCAAGGGGTGACACACGATTCAGGTTATGAGAGTGAGAGAGTGGGAAATATCTTCTAGAAGTCAGTAAGTTGTGGAATGATGTGTCTGTGGTATTTTTTAAAGCATCCGGAGACCAGTAGGGAGTTTGCATTGGGATGGAAAGTTACCTTCCAAATTGATGTGGCCTGTGTTTGGGGTTGAAACGGGAATGTGAATTGATTCTTACAGAATTTCAGCAATGTTAAATATCAACTTACATTTACTATACGTGAGAAATAGAATTAATGTTCGAAAGAGTCACAACGTTCTGACATAAGTTGTTTTCGTGCATTATTTATACAACTCCGAAAAAGTAAAGACATTATTCTTTACTTTCTGCTTAACCACATAAATTGTTGTTACATAATTGTGGGAGGTAACTAATATAACCCTACTTACTTAAACAGAATAATTTTTTTTATAATCTGTGTAGTGTGTTCCACAGACAGTAAATTCCCGGGTTCCATGTGTATTGCTGGTGACTTTTGATTGAAAATGGAAGTGAGTTTTCTATGTCTGTTTTCTTGTCTGTTTCAGCTTGTGCTAGGAAGTCAGTGGAAACAGGAGAGGGTGTTACACCTGCCTCAGTACAGAATACTGAGCGTGAACCGAGATGCCTCGGTCCGTTCTACATCCCCACCGAGTGTCCGGTGTGTACCGAGGAGATTCCAGATGGAGATGCGGCCGACCGACACAAGTGTTTACGTTTATTACTCAACGAAATGAGATATAACTCTCTCGTGTCCACGTCACAGGTCAAACTGAAGTGCAGCCTGTGTGATTTACCCGAGTATCTTTGTGACAGAGCATTCTCGAAACACATTTTTCGTCATTTTATAAAGTTTTATTTTTTATGCAGTATTTGTAACAGGAAGTTAAGTACGAAAAGGAGTTTTAATTCCCACTCGTATACTCACACCGGACGGTGGCCCTTCAGGTGCGAAGTGTGCGCTACCGGATGTGTTTCGCAGACCGCTCTGGAGAAACACGAGGCGCTGCACACGGACCAAAAAGTGGCGGTGTGCGAGATATGTGGCGCGGGTTTTAGGAGTGCGCACAGTCTCGTGCGGCACCGGCAACTCCACGCGGGGAAGGTGCACCCGTGCACCGTCTGCAACAAAGTGTGTCCGACTTCTGACGCCTTGAAGAAACATTTACAGTGGCATAAAAGAGTTGCAGAGCAAAAAGAATACAAGTGTGACCTTTGTGAGAAGGTTTATTCCTCATTGTCGACACTGAAACTGCACAGAGATAGAAGCCACTTTCACAAGGAAGTACCCGACAGGTATTCGTGCACCATTTGCGGCAAGATGACAAAGTACAAATGCCAGTTGGAAGTGCATATGACAACTCACACTGGCGAAAAGCGTTACACCTGTGACATCTGTAAAAAAAAGTTCTCACGGAAGTTGGCTATAGCGAGACACATCGCGGAGCACAGTGGCGATAAGAATTTCAGTTGTGACATCTGTGGAATGAAGTTCACTCAAGCAAGCAGTGTAAAACGGCACAAGGGTACAGCTCATAGCTGATGAATACTCTGTAATTAGTAATTATAAACGCAACACTTTTTTACAGAAGAAGATTGGATGTGTTAACAGAATAGAGAATTCTAAATATTGACAGTTATATAATGAATGCATGAAGTACCAAAGATAAGGGGAAAAAAGGTCAAGTTGTTTGTTTTATGTATATATAGGATAGGGAAAATAACCTCTCACTTACCACGGATAAAGGCAGCAGGTCCAAAAGAGAAGACCTTCACCCCTCATAGTTTATTCATAACTGCAAAGAAACTAAATAACTCTAACTATAAAAAATTTGCCTTTAATTTATTTTTCAACACTGAGTGAACAGTATGGGAATCCCATAGCAGTTCTGTATTTGCTAATTAGCTTCCTTTCTTTCTGATATTTTTGTATATATGCTGTATAGTGAATTAATGTAAAAATTAGCTAATTTCAAGATGGTATTTACACAAACACACACAAAATACTATAACTGTCAGTTTTTACATCTTCCCATGAAGAACATTTTGAGTATCAAATACAGGAGTTGGAGGGGGTGCAAAAGAGGGCAGCTAGATTAGTTTCTGGAAATCACCGCAGAACGCAACCAGTAACAGATATGAAAAAAGAGCTGGAATGGGATTCATTAGAAGACAGGAGGAGGGTGAATAGAGTCATGGGAGTGTACAGGGTGTTTACTGGTGATGAAGTATGGAAAGATATTGGTGTAAGAATTAAAAGTAATGCATGGAAGGGAAAAGATGACCATGACCACAAGCTGGCACTCGATTTCAGGCACAAGGGTGTGGGAAGATTATCTTTTTTAGGTAAGGGTGTCAGGAATTGTAATAAGTTACCAATAGAAATGATGAATAATTTACCAAAAACGTTGAAAGAATTTAAAGTTAAAATTTGTAGAGGGCAAATATAGGTGGGTGCGGGATTGGGGGAAGATGAGTGTGTAGGGAAATGGCCACTTGAGTGGATGCTCCATTGCAATTTGAATTAAATATTAATATCAACATACTGTGTACAGAGTGGCAGAAGAAGGAAACCTTGCCGAATTTTGAAGCCAAGAGCCATTTGTGTCATTCAGTTGAATATGTTTCAGAAATCAAGGTCACTTTCATTATACAAGCTTTCATTTTTGTTGCAGTATTTATGGCAGAAATCCACTTTCAGAAGAATAATTTGTTCCTCACTGTAGAAGTTGGCAAACTGTGCACTGTCGGATGTTTTTCATTCCCTGCTTTGGGGGACAAATTAGGCAGTGCACATGAGGAAACATTTTGGTATCTGAGAGATTTTTGGCACACTATTTAAAATCTGATACAATCTTACTGAACAAGGGAAATCCGGTGGAGAAAAATGCATGTTTGCAGCATTTGTAACTGTTGCCCCCCCCCCTTTCTCTTCCAAAAGCTTTGAAGATTGTGGCATAAAACAGTCAAAGACCAAAAAAATATCAATATGACAGTTGTGAGGTATTTGTGAACTTCTACAGGACTGAACAATAACACATTGGCATAGGTGCAATGCACCCTCTGTCATCTACTTTTGGTGAATTGAGTAGTAAAAATAATTGTAAAAGAAGATTGATGTAGATAGTATTCATTTTTTTGAGGGAGAACCAAATAAACATTCCTTCAACATCTGAAACAAATTGGCAAATTCTCACAGTCACTTGGAAATCTATATCACAACTCACACTGTTGATAAACATTACACTTTTGGTTTCTCCAAAAATAAAGCTTCCACTAAAATGGTATGCTCTGCAGGGCTTTGTGGTGAGAAGAATTTCAATTTTGTTGTGTGTGGAATAAAGTTTAAATAGAAGAGAAATGTGTAAAGAACAAGGAGTGTATAGATAATTGACTTAAGCTGGTAAAGACGTGTGCTATACGTGAATTTCAATGCTCAGTTTTTTAGGGGAAAGATAAATGTTGTGTGGGAGAATTTATAAGCAAGAGGGGACTATTTGTTTCAATTTGACTGTTCTGTGGAGTGAATGATCATAAAACACACCAGGTGCAACCTGGAAGGGAAATGAGATTAAAGACACAAGGGAGTAGAGATGATTAAACACCTCAGCGCGAGCTTGAGTCTTCACGCAAATACCAGATCAAACCACAAACGGCAAAATATAGAGCACATTTTCAGGGGGGGGGGGGTGTAAGTATATAGCACTAAAGATTCTGGAATTGAGCTGGCGTGTTAGGAAGTCATTTGTACAAAAACGATGAAGTGGGAAAAGTTGAAACGGGTAATAAGATGTGGTAAAAAAAAAAAAGAAATAAAAAAAAAAAAAAAAAAAAATAGGTAGTGCTAACTGCATGCTACCCATAGACATTGAGGAGAGTAAACACATTGTTGAGAAGAGAATGTAATACAGCTGTTGTTCACGGTTGCCTTGTCACGAGCTCCACTCCAAGAAAAATCTTAACCTCATTTACCACTTGTAGCTGAAATAAAAAATGAAACCTATTTTCACAATGTATTGAATATTAATCAAATAATAAAAAATATAACAGATGTTCAAAAATGTATTTGGTCACAGTAATGTTTCCATTTTCAAAAATTATATTAGTGGTTACCTTAGCCAAGAGATTATCGTGGCTACCCCTGGGAATACACATGCCTTTAATTGGGAACGCTGTAATAAAAGTAATTAAACAGCATAAAATTAGGACCATGTGAAACAACTTAAGAATTGCTTGTTGAAGACTTGAAATGTAAATATCTTGGCATTACATTTGATAACGAGCTAAACTGGGTGGGACACATTGGACAGGTGGTAGGAAAAGGTTTCAAAATTCTGCACTTGTTGGAGAGAGTGATGAGGGGATGTACGAGAGAAGTAAGGAATTGGTTTACAAAACTTTGGTCAGACCATTGCTTGAATATGTTAGTGTAGTATGGGACCCACATGTTGAGTATCAAATACAGGAGTTGGAGAGGGTGCAAAGAAGGGCTGCTAGATTTGTTTCTGGAAATTATTGCAGAATGCAATCAGTAAAAGATATGATAGAAGAGCTGGAATGGGATTCATTGGAAGACAGGAGGAGGTTGAAGAGGGTCATGGGAGTGTACAAGTCATATATTGGTGATGAGGCATGGAAAGATATTGGTGTAAGAATTAAAGGTATAGATGGGAAAAGATGACCATGACCACAAGCTGGCACTGGATTTCAGGCACAAGGGTATAGGAAGATTCTCTTTTTTGAGTAAGGGTGTCAGGGATTGGAATAAGTTACCGATAGAAATAATGAATAATTTACCAAAAATTTTGAAAGAATTTAAAGCTAAAATTTGCAGAGGCCAAATGTAGGTGGGTGCAGGAAAGGGGGAAGATGGGTGTGTAGGGAAATTGCCAGCAGAGCGTGCGCTCCATTGCAATTTAATTAAATATTATTATTATAAGACAGGAAGCTACAGATAAGAAATGTAAGGTGTTTTTTATTGCAATGAAAGGGAAAACGACTCATCACTCACCAAAATTGAAGGCAGCGACTGGAGAAGAACATATATCACGAACACACAAATATACACAATATATCGGTTATTAAACCTTATTCATGATGGAGAAAATGAGTCGGGAGGTGTGCAGACGCCAAAGGTTGCTACATGACTGGGTGGATTATCAATACGAGCTTTTGTATATAAATATGTAAATCACAGATGACTCTCCAACATGAATAAGGTTTTATAACCGCAATATTGTGTATATTTGTGTGTTCGTGATATATGTTCTTCTCCAGTCGCTGCCTTCAACTTTGGTGAGTGATGAGTCATTTCCCCTTTCCTTGCAATTTATATTGCCTAAAGCAGTTTCCTTTTTCCTTAGTTTAATTATTTTTATTGCAATGACTGATTCTGTTATTGGTTTAGAGTCGGAAGTTACATAACTTGCAGGTGAGATAACGCTGTGAATGTCTGTACAGAGACACGTACAGACTTGGGAGGGTCAGTATGGAATACACACAGTGAATCAATTAAACAGATAAAAAATTGTTTTCAAGGGTGTAATATGAGTTGGTGACAGCAGGGCACAATTAATGGGGAGGTGGCAAGGGAAGGATTTGGTAGAGATGGTGAGGAGGGAATCTTCTAGCGAAGTCACTGGTAAAAACATTGCTTCAGTACTGTGGGTGAATACATATTGGGGAGAGATTTAATTGGAGGTTGTAGAAAGGAAGAGATGACCACCAACATTAATAACCACTAGATTTCAGGCATAACGGAGTGGTAAAGCATTGACTTGAGGCTAGGGGAGCTGGGGACTAAAATATTTTTTATAATGATCAGCAATATTCCTCATACATTAGTGTCTCACAGTAAAAAAGCATTAGGCTCGATTATAGTTATTTAATAATAATCGACAGAAGTAAATCGACCAACTGCTTCCATAAAGTATCACAGACTGGCATACCAAAGACTTTAAACTCACTGATGAAATGGTAAACGTGAAGGCTCATGGATAGAAATTATTACACTAAACAGAACAAACAGGTGTCAAATTGTTAGGTAAGAAAAAGAACTAGCATATATATTCATGTATTCTTTGTTTAGATTTCTTTGTGTGTGTGTTGGTGGAGGGGGGGGGGGGAGACTTTAGGACAAGAGATGTTGATCATAAAACAGGTGGAGTGGAAGAGATGCTGTCGATATTGAGGTCTATTGGACAACTTTCACGTTCCAGACATTAGCTGTCTTCTCTGTGTTCAAGAGTTTGTAACTTTTTATACAAATATATTTTTACTGTATTTGCATTCCTTGTTTAATTTTTACATCCCTAAAACAGTTGATACAGAAAGTGTTAGTTATTGTGAGGGTAATAATGCAATTTCTATAACTTTTAAGATTTGAGCCATCATTTATTTTATCTTTTATGTCAAGCTAAGTATTCAACCTTCTGAAGAAGCATTTTTGTTATTATTATGAACACTAATTTAAAAATTTTGTGGCTAAAAAATATTAACAGCAACATATTCTCACTTATTTACGAAAATCTGTATACTACAATCACCAATTACAATTCGGGATATGAACAGTTATATTACAGAAATCGTAAACATCGGTTAAATTAATATAAATTGATGTGTGAAATCTTGAAGATACCAAGTCGCTGACTGATCCGCATTTCATGTCTCGGTGAGTCGGTAAGTTGTAATTTCCATATAACCTGCATTCCATTCTTAAAAGATTTCTCTGATATGCCCCACAGGGGCGTGGTATGCAAATACCAGGTACGGGTTTAGCGATGTGCGGTACCCGAACCGGAAACTTGTGAACGCTGCAATATATACTCAATGACCAAAAACTCTAATTGAGCAAAAAAAAAAAAAAAATACTACCACAATGCCAGTGGTGTATTCTGGTTTCTTGAAAAAAACTACGACACGTTACTTGCATTCCAGAATGAGTTGTGGCTAACTCAAAACAGCCACAATGTGAAATTCGCGTCTGGTCCAGGTCCCATTCTCGGCACGTGACCCCCCCACTTTTTTTTTTTTTCTTCTTTTTTTTTTTTTTTTAAAGTGGGTTCTTATGTCACAACGAGTAAGAAAAATCATGTATGTCAAATGCATCTTGGACCGATTCGTCATACACAAAGTGTTAGATACTGATAAGGCACAATGTGTTGTGAACACTTTTTCGCTCAGTGAGCGTTTTTGGTCTTTGCACATACCGTGCATATATATATATATAAACCCTCAACCTCAAGGTGACTAATGTGTAGATGAGATGAATGGGTGGTGAGGCAAACGACTCACTAGCATATAATTGAGGGGCACCTGCTCAAAAAGAGGAAGTACAACTCTTAGCATGGTCTAAACCATTGTGTGTGTGCTTTCAAGAGAGACATTTTAGATCAACACACCAACCTGTGCTAAGAGGGTATGACAAATATAAAAAGGATGATTACGAGGGTGATCGAGTGAAGGGCGCACTGTCTGTGTTTGTCCTAAACACCGTGCATTCCGAATCCTTTGTTCTCACCTTCTCATTAGAAACAGTCAACCTAGCCGTTTGCTCTATGTATCTGTAACCCAATCAGTACTTCGGTTAGGACGACAACTCACTCGGCGCTTTCTCCTTTTGGGAGAATTCAACGCCCATTAAGGTTAGACCGCACCGTCGCTCACTCGATTGAAGTGAGTTCAAACGACACCACGTGTCGGCCTTGATTAGTTCGGTTTATTTTTTGACGGTGCGGTCCGGTGTCGGGCTGGTCGATATGGAGAAGTGTATAGAAAGAATTCAGGAATTTCCGGTCCTTTACGACTAAATATTGTTTTAGCGTTACTGATTGCTTTATAAAAGTGTCTTTTTTTTCAGGTTCATCAGATGTTCGTAAAATGTAGGCAGAGTCTTTGCATGTTCGCATTAACAAATCAAAGCTTTGCCAAATGTGAAGGTCGATTGTAGTAGTAGTAGTAGTATTTTATTAGTCCTCTAAATCATATACATGTACTTTATACATAATGATATGGGACACATCAATTATAAAATATGATTTACATTAAATTATTTTCATTAAATTAATTTATACAATTCAAATATTCTTCTATAGAGTAAAATGAGTGGTATTGAAGGTATGACATCAACAATTTCTCAAAAGTTTCCTTTTCTGATGTTGCTTTTACACTATGCGGTAATTTATTAAAAAGCTTAATCCCTATGTGAAATGTTCCATTTTTGTTTTTGTATGGATAATACGCAAATCTGATTGTTTCCTTGTGAAATGATCATGTACCTCATTATTTATTTTAAGAGCTGCATCTTTACCTATGACATTATTTCTAAAAAAAAAAAAAAATGGCCTGTAAAAATTGCATCCGAGAACTGGATTTTGAACCGGGGACCTTCCATACTCAAATCACAAGCCGCAAGCATCTGAATCTAGAAGTACTGAAAAATGTGTATTCAATCATATGAAAGTACATTTGTGTTTTCGGATAGTAAAAATAAATTATATAGAAAAAAGTACGTTTATTATGTTTGAATATTTATTTTTCATTACATCCAGATTTGTCTCTTGACTCAGATGGTAACGGCGTACGATTAGGGTACTGGAAGTCACTGATTTAAATCCCTGTCTCAGCTGTAATTGTTATTCGTCTTAAAATTGACCTCTGTCAAAGCTTTGATTTGTTAATGCTAAGATGCTAGGACGCTCCGTTGTTCGAATTTCACGTTAATCTGTAGGTCTCCTTTTCAAATTAAGGGAAAACAATAGAGGTGTACTGCGCGGCTGGTAAGAAACTCTGTTACTGGAATTTTTAGGTAACATGAAATTATTATTATTTTACAGAATCTTTGCAGTCTGTATTTAAATTAAAATGTATAATAATCTTATTCTTTTTGTTAAAAATTTTTTGAGTGAATGGAAAGTAATCACAAACCAAAATAAACACGGTAAATGTGAAATGAGAGACGCTTGACATTTCATTGTGACTATGTAGAGATACACGAGAATATTTCATTTCAGTACAGTGTGACGATCATTTTTTAAAACCACGCTGGAATACTATTTTTCTGCATTAGAGATCAAACAGTGAGGTGATAACAGGAATCAGGCAAAAACAGTATTTTGACATACTTTATTACTTTCGCAGATTATAAAGTACGCCTACACAAAATAAAGTACAGTACTCTACAATAATGTACGGGTGGTAGCCGCAGCTACGATCCCCAAATCACTCTTAAGGTAATTTTTTAACATTAATTCCGTGAAACAATGAAGTGTATACATTAAAGGAGACTGAAGGCCGCGAAGGAATCAATCCGTTACCCGACCGATCTACGGACCAGTGTGGACGCGAGGGGGCGAGCCGACACACGGCCGAGCGTTGGCTCGGACGCGGCGCGGTGTCGGTGCGGTCTAGTGCGGCCCGACCTTTATGCGTTGTGGGATTCGACCACAGATTTCCCCAGGGGCTGAGTAGCTGGCACATTGATAGGGCAGGACGAAGTTTATATCTTGAATACAGAACAAATGATTCATTTCGCCAGTGCCTCAGGTTCATCTTCCGCTAGCAACCTTTCACTGTTTTCTCCTTCATTGCATTGGGAGGTGGAAGCGACCACTTCCCTACATTGATAAACGCAGAGTGCGCACGTGGCGGAGGCAATAACCGACACAAACGAAACATCACCAAAGTCGTTTGGCAAGTTTACCGCCGATCCATCGTTCTCCAGGAATATCGCGATATTGAGGAGAAGGTGAATTACTTCACAGAAGTGATTCATCAGGCAGCTGACGGTTCCATACCGAAAAGCTCAGCAACGCTGCAAAGAACCACTATTCTGGGTCTAATAAGGACGCCGCGTCGTTTTAGGTTGCTATTGCGCGTCGTATAATTAAGCAGAGCAAGAGGACGTCGTGGCAGAACTTTGTGAGCACAATTAACTGTTCCACAGCATCGACAAAAGTATGAGAGTCTATCCGCCGTATATCAGGAAGGTACTCTCGATGACCAGTATTAGGATTTCTGGCTCAGAGGCGTATAGTAACCGACGAGCGAAGCATAGCTCAGCTGATGGCTTAGTGTTTCGCTGCCATCACTTCGTCTGCCATCGGGTCCACCAACTAAGAACTGCTGCCGAAAGGCACATATTGAGCTTCGATTTGTCGGATACACAGGCGTACAATATTCCATTTACATCTCGATAACTGCAGCACTGAAGACACCGCGCCAGCGCCTGGCCTGATCCAGTACCAGATAATGAGGCATCTTATTAAAGATGCTGAGGAGTGCCTTCTGGATATTTTTAACTGTGTAAGGACGAGGGACACTTCCTCGACTCGTGCTTAGAAGCAACGTTAATACCTATTTTAATACCAGGGAAGGAAAAGATTTCGCATTGTAGCTATCGTAGTATTGCCCTGACAAGCTGTGTGGGGAAGATACTGAAGACGATGGCAAACCGCCGCCTCGTCTGGTGTCCCAGAATCTTCTGAGCCACCTTCGGTTGGAATTCACGAAGTTCCGTTCCACCATGTATAACCTGTACTCATACTTTGATGAGTTTTTAATGTTTTTGTGCATCGCCCATCATGTGAGGTGCTAAGTCGCAGCTGAAACTCACGCTAAACAGGCTGGATAAATGGTCAGTACGCTCTTGTTTTTGATTATCTGCTGAGAAAATCATTTGTGTACATTTTTCTCGATCTCGTAGTATTTTACTAGAACCTCGTCTTACTTCGAGGAACACAGTTTTAATGAAACTGTCCGTTTTTTCGGCCTCATGTTTGATAGCAAGCTACGTTAGCTGCCGCATTTAAAAGATCTGAAAGCCAGAGCCTTAAAGGCTCTGAATGTTTCACAATGTCTCTCTGGCAGTACATGGGGCGCTGGCCGCTCCTACCTGTTACAATTTTATAGAGCCTTTGTACGGTCGCCACTGGAATACGGTTGCGTCGTGTATGGTTTGGCAAGGGACTGTTATCTCAGGACGTTGGACTGATATTTATAGCAAGTTTTGGTACATTACAAATACTTGGAGATATCTGAAGACTGCAGATTTTTTAACCAAGTGAGAGATGTACACACGAATTAGCCACACTTACTTCAGTACTTCAAATTAATCAGTTCTTAATAGCTCGACACAGTCACTTCCTCCTTACATCACACTCAGTTTCTATTTCACCGGCACGACGCGGATGGCCATCATCAAATTACAGTCACGTCCTTGCAAGTCCACACACTGCTCCATTACAATACTTTTTCACTGCACAACTCAGCAGTAAACAGTTCCCGCTATAAACGCGTACGTTCGACGGATTACCCGGCAAAGACTATCGCGATCCAAGCCAGTGTAAGAGTATATCAATCTGATACCAGCGATATCACTTTCACTCAGGCGATAAGAAAAGTCACAATCAAAAGATAAGAGGGCCTTAGCACTATAATGCGACTCTGTCCATTGTGTCGAGCCCAGTTAAGCAATTCTTTCCCCACCTTATAATCATAATCAATCTTTAATTTTTTATTTGTGTATCAAACAAACTTACTCTTCTTTGCATTTATTTCCATCCCATGTTTATCAACCCAACTAGATATCCTGTCCAGTTCACCCAGCAGCTGTTTACGGTCCTCTACCGTCTTGATCCGTTTATACAGCAATATTTTCACCTGCAAACAATTTAACTTCTGATAGCAAACCATCAACACAATCATTTATTAGAAGAATGAATAGCAATGGTGCCAATGCGGTATCCTGTGATATTCCTATTTTTACTTCCACTTCTTTTGATACTGTATTTCCTACCCTAACTTTTTTTATTTCTACCTTTTAAGAATTCTTCTACTCACAAATCACTTTTTCAGCCACATTTTATGGCTCATTCTGTTAAAGACCTTTGAAATCCCTAGTGCTACGTTAGCGATTTGGTCTCCCTTGTTCATTTCATCCCAAATATTTTCCATATATTCTACTAACTGAGATTTCCATGAGTATTCTTACCTAAAGCCATGTTGCCGACTTGTAAACCTCTTACACTCTTCACATATATTTCTGATATTCTTGCTTATCAATCTATCCATTAGTTTACCTTCCATCAGAAGTGACGTAAGGCGTGGGCGAACGCCTCCAGTCTCGCAGTCCGAGGGGCCTCGGGCACCATAAACACTACTCTGAGTTTCATTTCTCAATAAAACTGAATTATGGTAAAAATCATCATCGTCGCTGGTTGTTTTCTTAAAACTCTCAAAATAATTTTTTGTTTTGTTTGCAATACCATAGGTGGTGTGACTGAAAAAACTAAAGTAACATTTCTAAAGACATAAAAATACCTAAGAACATATGATATTTATGTTCCAATGGATGAAATTAGAAAAAGAAAGACCAGAAAAACGAAAGCCTAATTGGTGAATCTAAAAAACACTAAGTTTATTGGATAGATTGATATAATTATTATCTGATTCTCTAATAATCTTTCATCTACAGGTTTTTGTTTGTTTATGGCTTTACGCCTCGTCGACGTCGAGGTCATTAGAGGCGGGAAGGGGCTGGAGGCACGGAACGCGGAGGAATTTGGCCATGACCTTTTAAAGGAACGAATCATGCAATCGCGTGGATTTGGGGAAACCATGGAAAATCCAAATCTGGATGGCCGGACGGAGATTCAAACGCACCATCTCCAGAATGCGAGGCCAGAACTAACCGTTCACCCAACACGCTCAGTCACATTTAGAGGTCATAGAGAATATTGGTGACGACGGTGGGAATTCTGGTAACTTCATAGACTTGTCTAAATTGATATCTAAATATGATCCTACATTGCGGGAACTCGTGAAATGTGTTAATGACAAATAACTTACACACCATTGTCTAACCCACAACATTCAAAATCAATTGACCACATTGATGTCGAAAGTGATTCGCAGGGTAAAAGGGGCAAAATATTATTCTATTTTGTTAGATTTCACAAGAGACTCTCATCAAGTTGAACAAATGTCGGTTATTTCAAGATTTTGTTATACATTAGCACGCACAATACAAGAAAACTTTACTGGATTTCTTGCTGTCGGTGAGACAACTCGAAAGTATTTATCTAAGGCAATACTGGAAGAACAAGAAAAATGGATTAGATATTCAAATCTGTCGGAGCCAAAGTAGCGACAATGGTGTAAATATGGTAAGCATGAATACTTAAGTTAAAGATTGAATATTAAATATTAATCATAGGGCATTTTCTACACCACGCGGATATCGTAGTTGGAATATATTGTTGGTAGACGCAACCAATTCTTCTGCGGCAGCATGAACATTTTTTTGGTTTTATTAAAAAGATTATGTGTTACTTTCAATATCCAGCAAACGCTGGAAGTTAATCAAAGGCCCTTTAATAGACACTATGTGGGAAAGCAGATTAGAGGCTGCGAAGACCGTATTATTTCAATTTCATTATGTTTTTGAACGCATTGAAAACTTAAAAAAACCTCACGGATGATTCAGATACACTTTATGACTAGGTTTTAACCGAATTGCTCAGCTTAGAATTTAACATGTCATTACATTTATGGTATGATATATAATCGCGTGTTAGCAACTTATAGCCATCTGTTTATGTGAGTTGCAACATTACTTTTAAATATTTGCGTCAATTTTATGACTGGATAAAAAGAATATCGGCAATCTGGGTTCGAACAGTGCTTTTCTGATGTTCGCAAATTATTGAAAAAAGCAGTTATGATCTCCGAAATGACTTTAAACATGAAAGGGTAGACAAAAAAGGACGTTCAATTATGAAAGCCGTGATTAACCAATACTGTCTCCCAAAAACGGGTACGGCAAAAATTGTTTTAATATCAAGTTTGATTCCATACTGAACAATGTGGATTCAAAGTTTATGATTTTGAAAATTTCTGTTTTAGTTACAATCTAACAAGTAAAATAATATCCCGAAAGAGCATAAATTAAAAAAAAAAAAAAAAAAAAAAAAAAGAGCTGCTATGTTATGCACACAATCCTGCGAGTGGATGAGAGCAATAATTTACAACCTTACTAATTATTCGAAGAATTACAAACAACGATCCAAAATTTGTTAAAGATTTTCACTCCAACTCTCTCTCTAAGAGTCTCACAGAAAACCCAAAGAAACTTTGGTCGTATGTACGAAAAGTTAATTGTACCAACAGCAATATTCCAGCACTAATTCGTGAAGGTTCCGAGGTTAATGAAAGCCGCAATAAGCTAACGTACTAAATACTGTATTCAAAAATTCATTTACAAATGAACATAAGGATCGTATTCCCGTTTTCCCACGACGTGGCGAGTCGGTGATGGAATCATTACGAATAGATACTGCAGGTATCGTTAAACAATTAGAGCTCCTGAAATGGGGGAAAGCACCGGGCCCGGATGGAATTCCAGTAAGAGTATTTTCAGAGTATGCGACGGAAATCGGGCCATTTCTGTTTGATATATACAGTAAATCATTAGAAGAACGAAAAGTACCTTCAGACTGGAAAATCGCGCAAGTAACTCCGATTTTAAAAAAAGGTGATCGAACTGATCCTGGGAACTATCGTCCCATATCTATAACATCTGTTTGTAGTAGAGTTATGGAGCATATTATATGCTTGAACATTATGAATTTTCTAAATGATAATAATTTGCTTACAACAAATCAACATGGATTTCGGAAGAAAAGATCATGTGAAACACAGCTGGCCCTATTTACACAAGACGTAATGAAAGTTATCGATGCAGGTTCACAAGTAGATGCAATTTTTTTAGATTTCCAGAAAGCCTTTGACTCTGTACCACACAAGCGCCTTTTAGCGAAGCTTCGAGAGTACGGTATATCGGATCAGCTTTGTGAATGGATAAAGGATTTTCTAACTGGTCGGTCGCAGTATGTTGTCGTTGAAGGAGAAAGTTCTTCTAATCTAGATGTTACATCGGGTGTACCTCAAGGAAGTGTAATAGGACCACTTCTTTTCTTAATTTTTATAAACGATCTCGGAGACAAAGTGAAAAGCCTTTTTAGATTGTCTGCTGATGATGCGGTTATTTATAGGGAAGTAAGAAATTTGGCCGATTGCTTAGAAATTCAGCGCGATCTGGATGTTATTTTGGCTTGGTGCGCTGAGTGGCAACTTACTCTAAATTGTAAAAAGTGCAAGACAATGAGCATAACTAACAAAAAGAATCCGATTGTTCAGAAATACGAGGTAAACAGTTCAGTTATTGATATGGTCGATTCTATGAAATATTTGGGAGTAACAGTACAAAGGAACATGAAATGGGACATACACATTAATTCATTAGTAGGTAGAGCAAATTCTAAGGCTGCGATTCATAGGTCGAATCTTGAAAAATTGTAATGAACAAACAAAGGAGATAGCGTACAAATCTCTTGTGCGTCTACATTTGGATTATTGTTGTACCATTTGGGACCCGTTTCGTAAGGGATTGATCGAAAGTATAGAGAAAGTACAGAGAAGAGCCGCTCGATTCGTGACCGCTTGCTACAGTCCTTATGAAAGGGTCACAGAACTGATTTAGTAGATGAGGTTGGGAGTCTCTGGTAGATAGACGACACACGTTTCGTTTAAACTTATTGGAAAACATGCGTACTCCCACTTTCACTTCTGAGTGTAGTGAAATACTTCTTCCACCAACCTATTTGAGTCGGAAGGACAGGAAAGATAAAATTAGAGAAATAAGGTGCCGGCACTGATTCTTATATGAATTCTTTTTTCCCTTCGTACCATTAGGGTATTGGAATGCACAGCAAATAGATTAGCTTTGGTGCTGAGCACCCTCTGCCACCCACAATTTTGTGAACTGCAGAGTATATATGTAGATGTAGATGTAAGATGTGTCATATCTGCTACAAAACATAACAGAAAATAACCTAAATTACCTAAATATTTATGTCGTCATTCGATTTTTTAAACTGATATGACAAAGTACATTCTCCATTGAAAGGAGATTTTCAAAAGTAGAATAATAAAATTTATTTACGAAGTACAATAGGTCAGCAAAGACTTTCAGCAGTTTTATTAATTGAAGGAAGATATATCATCTGAGCTGGATTACGATACAGTTATTTCTGAGTTCAGTAAGGCTGAAAGTAGGAAATTTCGGTTTATTTAATTCTTTACAGGTTGGTTATTTCTTAATAATATTAGTATCAGCAAAGATAATTTCATTTACTGAATAAAAAAAATTTAATTTCATCTTGCACCACTAGAGGTCCTCGCAAAAATTATCGTGCCACATCAGATTTATGTCTTGCCCCGCCATTGCCTACCACTGATGTCAAACTGATTGGCCTCTATTTCTCACCGCTTCCTTAATTTACTGGTACTATCGCACATTTCCATTCCTCTGGTAGGCAGTAAGTACTCAGACTCAATTTAAATAATATTTCAAGTTAATGTACAATACAATACATTCATTTTCCATTGATCCCAATATAAGAGACTGGCTCTGTGGGATGTGGAAAGTCGTCAATTTACAGATAAACAGTTGCATAACAAAATAATGAGTACACCACTAGATGTACAGTCATAGTATACATATTATATTAAACACTTCCATTACAAATAATACATACACCAGAAGATGTACAGTCATAGCGTATATGGTACTTTAAAAAAAAAATAATAATTCCATAACAAAATATTACATACACCACAAGGTGTACATAACATATATGGTACCGTAAACAATTACGTAACAAATTAAATACATACACCAGGAGATTTACAGTCATAGCATACATGGTAAATTAATTATGTGAACTATATTTACACAAGATACTGGCAGTTATTTTTTAGATACCTTAGAAATAAATTCTTCGACAGAGTAGAGGGAGTTGTCAATTAAAAATTCTTTCAATTTTTTCCTGAATTTATTCTTATCATCTACTAGACATTTAATATGTGTTGGGAGCATATTGAAGATATGTATCCCTGAATATCGGACCCCTTTTTGAACAAATGACAATGACTTGTAAGTCTTGTGAAGATTATTTTTACTTCTAGTGCCATAATTGTGTATTTTACTATTTGTTCCTAAACAAAGTATAATTTGGGACTACAAAGGACATTAATGTGTATATACACTCAGATGCTAATGTTAAAATCCCTAACTTCTTGAACAGCTCTCTACATGAAGTTCTATTGCTAACCCCACACATAATTCTTATTACACGCTTTTGGGCTCTGAACACTTTGTCTCTATGGGTAGAATTGCCCCAGAATATTATTCCATATGAAAATAAGGAGTGAAAATAAGCAAAATATAACTAGCTGCCTCATACGGAGATCACCTAAAGCTGAAATTGTACGAATTGCAAATGTGGCTGCTCCCAATCGCTTTAGTAAGTCAGAAACATGTACTTTCCAATTTAAATTATGATCAATATACAAACCTAGAAATTTCACACTATCTACCTCTTGAATGGACTGGTCTGCAAATTTTATGTCTATGTCAGGTGTTAATCTGTGTGATGTACTGAATTGCATATACTGAGTTTTATCAAAGTTTAAAGACAAGCCATTAGCTGTAAACCATTTAGTAATCAGTTCAAAGACATGAATTTGAAATATATTCTGTAGATAAATCTGGAGTGTTTTTAATTCCTATGTTTGTCTCATCTGCAAATTGGACAAGTTTTGAGTTTTTAGATGAAACACAGGGTAGATCATTTATATATATTAAAAACAATAGTGGCCCCAATATAGAACCCTGAGGTACTCCACATCTGATTAATTTCCACTCAGAAAACAGTGGACCTCTTAAGGCAGCCTTAAAATTCTCCATTGACACTTTCTGTTTTCTATTTAGAAGGTAAGAACTAAACCATTTATTAACAATGCCATCTACACCATAATACTTAAGTTTCTGTATCAGAATTTTATGATGTACACCAGGGACGGTGAACCTTTATTGATATACGTGCCATTTTTTCAAAATAAATGTTGAATGAAGCGATGACGTGCCGTCAAACAACCATGATGTAGTGATTAATGAGGAAATAAATAAAGCTAAATAATATCACTTTAAAACTTTCTATTTGCAATAAGAAATATACATATTTTTTTCTAAGCAATAATAATATCAACAGTGTTGTGTTTATTTAAGTAGATGAAACTATTGCGACTTCTGTTGTTACATATTAGATGCCAAATAACTGATATTAGGTCATACTTTATTACTTTTAGCAGAATGCAAGCTGATTGAAGTCATCTGACAAACGGATTCAAATTGAGTCCTTAATGTTATTCATTTCTGAAAATAATGGCTCACAGGCATAAGTAGATGAAACATTGTAAAGATAGCAAAAGCCAGCTTCTTAAATGTGTCTGGAACTGAATTCCACGTTTCCATACTTATGGTATTGACATTTTAACTCATATTGCTTGATAGACTTGCTAATTCATTTAATTCCAGCTCCTTCCTAATTTCAATAAACTTTTGAGTCCATATCAACTGCAGTGGAGCTCAGACAGATGCATTTAATTTCTTCAATTTCCAACCAATCAAATTTAGACAATTTCAGTTTATTAGTTTTTTTGCTTATGGCTTTACACGTCGTCAAACGTCGAAGTCATTAGAGGAGGGATGGGACTGTGGACAAGGAATGGGAAGGAATTCTGCCAAGGCCTTTTGAAGGAAGCATCCCTGCATTCGCCTGGAATGGTTTGGGGAAACCATGGAAAACCCAAATCTGGATGCCCGGACTGGGATTCGAACCGGCGTCCTCCCGAATGCGAGGCCAGAGCGTTAACCACTCACCCGCCACGCGCGGTAGTTTATCAGGTGAAGTTACATGAGGATACATAATAAACTTGAGGGTTTCCGATAGTTGCTTGAACTGAGAAAATTTCGTTGAAAATTCTTCTATTGAAGAATTAATTGAGTTTTAATTGGTCTGTTTTTTCGTGTACATCCAAAACTAGCGATTTTTTTACTTGTAATTATTAGAAATAATATCTTTACAGAAAACTTGCAGTTTGGTCTCAAAAGCACGAATAACATCTAACATAACGATAGTTTTTTTTTGTTTGACAAGGGGACATCCATAAATTACGTGAGGTGAAATGGGGGAGGGGGGGGTCCGGCGAAACCTCACCAGATCTCACCAGGGGGAGGGGGGGGTCTACCGTAATCTCACGTGAGATTTTGCGAAAAATTTGGGGACAGCAGAGCAAAAAAAAGGTCTACAATTTGCGCCAAAGTCGATTTTAGGAGGGTATTCCGTCAAAAAAGTTAGGGTGTGACCTAAAAAAAAAGGTCTACAAAAGTTTCCAGGGCGATTTGAGGGGGGGTTCTCACGGACCAGATCTCACCAGAGGGGGGGGGGGGGGGGTCCGGCCAGATCTCACGAAATCTCACCAGGGGGGAGGGGGGGGGTCCAGAAATCCGGAAAAACGCCTCACGTAATTTGTGGATGCCCCCCAAAGAGATTTGTGATTTGTTTCATAGTGCCGTTTTAGAGATAATGTTCTACACACCACTGTTCCAAAACATAAAATACACACCGCTTTATCACCTTTATTAATCGTACCATATTTCTCAGTCCACCAAGGTTGAAATTCTCTATTACACTTATCTTGCACTTTTTGTTTTTGCCAAACTAGCCATATTGAATAGTTGAAAATATAACTTAAACGTAACACGCAGCTGTGTTAACGAAATTAGTTTAAAAACCGCAAGAACTATAAGTAACTGGTGAAAGCAGTCGATGTCGTCAACAAAAACAAACAAGTGAATGACTTAGTTTAACTTCCCTCCCGACGCCGTTCAGTCAGAAAATTCCCTAAAAATCCACCTCTTTTGCGCAAACTGTAGTCATTCCGGCACCAGTAGTTTCGTTCACGATGAACTTTGTTACTATTTTCTTAAATTATGTAGACAAGAAAATAAATGATTTATATCGATTAGGTTCCTACTTTATTAAAGCCGTGCCCAAATTATTTGGCCGCGTGCCATCAACGGCACGCGTGCCATTGGTTCGCCAACCCTGATCTACACAGTCAAATGCTTTAGATAAGTCACCAAAAATTCACACAGGAATTAATTTATCATTTATTCCTTCTAAAATATTGTCAGAGAATGCAAATATAGCTTGTTCTGTTGAATGACCCTTTTGAAAACCAAATTGTGATTTAGTTAGAATATTTTTATTTTTTAGATGTTCATAAACTCTATTGTACATTGCTTTCTCAAAAACTTTGGAGAAGGCCATTAGTAATGAAATTGGTCGGCTGACTTATCTCACTATATTTAAGACATCCATTTTAATATTATGTACAGCAGCCCCTTTACATTTTTCAGCTTTCTTAGTTCTTTCATGATATCCTTAGGATAAATTTAAAATTTTTTGCTCTGCTCATTTCTAATCGTCTTAAGCTCGTTCTCCGATATATACCCTCCCATTTATGATTAACTGTCGGTAATGATCTCACCAAACCTGTTACTTAAATCACTGCCTTTCTCAAATTGTCAGTAACTTCTTCTCCATCCTTATCAATAATTATCTCAACGTCCTCCCTTCCCCTCAGTATTCTAACATAGTCACAGAAATTTCTAGATGAAAGGAAAGGATAGAAGGTTGCAGCAAACCAGTCGAGAGACTGACTACAGCGCACAAATGTGCGGGGTGAGCGGTAACGCTCTGGCCTCGCATTCCGGAGGACGCCGGTTTAAATCCATCTCTGAGCATACAGAGTTGGGTTTTCCATGGTTTCCGATAATCACTGGGATGCTTCCTTCAAAAATCGATGGCCGAATTCCTTCCCGTTGCCCCCAGTCTTTTCGCGCCATAAGCAGATAAGAAAAGTGCAGATGCAGCTATGAGTCGAGATATCGATTTATAAGCAACAACGTTTCGAGGAATGAATGATTGAATATGGTAGTAACTGCTCTGGTTCGAATTCGGCGTGTCTCTGGTGTTAGTTTGAATTTTTGAATCTTCGGTATCGTGTTTGGTAAGCCTTGTTCATGTTGCGAATTCAGATCGCAATCGGTGTTGTTGTTGGGTCTTGTGGACGATATAGTTGGGCCTTGTAGTAAGTAGTTTACTGTGTGATGCTAGGTTAACTGGAGATTGCGATTCCGCTGTAACTACATTCTCCCGCTTGGACTATCGCTGCGGTCTTCAATCACAGGATTATTATTTTAAAGCTGTACTTAGTTTGGAATACAGGTTATTTTCGAGTTGGCGATACCGCTGCCTCGCGACTGTTAACGTGTCGTCATCGTGACGTCACGTTCACGTACAGTCATTTTTTGTGGCTATTGTGCCCTCGCTACGCTCGGTCACAATAATTTAAAGCTGTACAATATCAACATAAACTGATATCCCGAAGGTGCATCAGATGCAGGCGGCCGCTGGTAAGCGGCCGCAGATGTCCGATAACACAACCAGATGTTCAACTATATTTTCTAATATTTCTATGATGAAATGCGAGCTTCACCTCAAACATTGAACATCTGGTTGTGTTATCGGACATCTGCGGCCGCTTACCAGCGGCCGCCTGCATCTGATCCACCTTCGGGATATCAGTTTATGTTGATATTGTACAGCTTTAAATTATTGTGACCGAGCGTAGCGAGGGCACAATAGCCACAAAAATTGACTGTACGTGAACGTGACGTCACGATGACGACACGTTAACAGTCGCGAAGCAGCGGTATCGCCAACTCGAAAATAACCGGAATACACTCTGGACCAATTTAGCGGCTCAGGGTGTATTACAATATAAGTACTGTGGGAACTGCACCACTTTCGGTACCTGCGAAATACTTGTACTAACCTGTTGAAATTTACACCATTCGCTTCGTTATGATGTCCTCTTCACGTTTTGCGATCATGTACTGTCATTGGAGCGCGCGCTCCATCGAGTTAAATTAAAACTTAAGTAATAATCATCTTCAACAGCTTCCAGCCACCGGCCTGGGTAGAGCGTAAGTACTCCTTGAAAATAATACTACTTGCACTTAGCTACAGCAGTACTAATCCGTGGGGAGGAATGCAGTACAGCGGCTTAGCGAGTTGACGTAATTTAATGTAGTATTGGACATATTCACTGGCAGCAACAGAAAGCCACCTCTGTTGATGTTGCCATAGTAACTACCTGGGCTTGGACACAAGAATAGCTTTCATATAAGCAGGAATTGTTGATTAACAATGGCTGAAATTACATTTAATAGAGTATATATATGGACCTAATTGCGTAGGTCAGCATGGAATGAAGATAAATGCCAAGAAGAGTCAGCTTATTACGTAGATAAGTAAAAATATAAAGTTGTTTATGATTATAAGGTGCAGTCAGAATTGCTTATTGAAAGCTTGAAGTGTAAATATCTTGGCATAACGTTTGATAACAAACGCAACTGGGCAGAGCACATTGGACGGGTGGTAGGAAAATGTTACAAAATCCTTCATTTACTGGAGAGGGTGATCAGAGGATGTACCAGAGAAGTTAGGGAGTTGGATTACAAAGCTATGGTCAGACCATTGATGAATATGGGGGTCTACTGGAGATCGCGATTCCGCTGCATCAACATTCAATAATATCGTTGGAATACTGTTGTTGTCGGTCGCACGACATATTATTTTCAAGCACTATTCCGTTGTAATACAGCCTGGACCAGCATGAAACTGTTAAATATACTTCAGAAAGAATTTCTAGTGGATTCTTGCGTTTGACCACTGTAGTGTTATGATGACCACTCCTGGTGGAATCGCGATCTCCAGTAATCCCGAATGTGGTGGTGTAGTTTGGGACGCACATTTTGGTTATCAAATACATTAGTTGAAGGGTGTGCAAAGAAGAGCAGCTAGATATGTTTGTGGAAATTATCGCAGGGCCCAGTCAGTAACTGCTATGATAAAGGAGCTGGATTGGGAGTCATTGGAGGAAAGGAGGAGGGTGAAGAGAGTGGTGGGAATGTACAGGGCATATGTTTGTGATGGGGCTTGGAGGGATATTGGTCAAAGAATTAGGAATAGGGGAAAGGTGGCCATGACCACAAGCTGACACTTGGTTTCATGCCTGAGGGCGTGGGAAAATTTTCTGGGTCTATTGGGGATCACAATTCCGCTACAACAACATTAAATAATATTGCTGTAATATTGCTGTAGCCAGTTGCAAGACGTATTGTTTGCAAGCAGTAATTCCGTTGTAATACAGCCAGGACCATTATTTTCAACTAGAAATTAGGTTGTAATATAGCCTGGGCCAGCATCACACCGTTAAATGTACTTTAGAAAGAATTTCTAGTGGAGTCTCGCCGACTCCAGGCGGAATCGCGATCTCCAGTAATCCCAATTTTCTTTTGTTGGTAAGGGTATCAGGGGTTGCAACAAATTACCAAGTGATGAATAATTTATCAAAAACGCTTAAGGAAATTAAAATTTGTCAGTTGGAAAAGTAAATGGAGGATGAATTAACACTCCAATTATAAAAGAAATTTAAAAAAACTAAATAAATATACAAAGGTGTTATTAGCTAATGAGGGGAATTGCCACTGGAGTGTTAGCTTCATCACAATTAATAATAATGATAATATTACTCCCTTTGAACGTGTATTAAAGTGCTCTCTGGAATTTAGAGCAGCAGGTGAAGTTATTTTTGAGAAATTATTGGTAAATGCTACCAGTGGAACTACTTATATTTAGTGCCACCACATAATGTCGTTTATGGTTTAACATGCAGTGAGTTTATATTATAGCCTGCTGTGAAGTATCATTCATCATTCTGGTTCAGGATGTACACTCTTTGGCAAAAAAAATTGACTGTGGGCGCCTGAGACTAAGTCCCTTATTTCGCACAATGTGGCATCACTGCGGTTATTCAACTCAGTGCCATCTGTTATTCATTTCCTTAAGTCAATTCCTGGAACAAACTCTCCAGTGATGCCACGTTGTGCGAAATAAGGGACTTAGTCTCAGGCACCCACAGTTAATTTTTTTTGCCAAAGAGTGTACTATATTCTAATCACTACCTCCCCTAAGATTGCTCATTACAAATTAAAATGCCCATTGCACCAAATTCAATGGTATTGACAGAGAGCTCTATGCTAACAAAGAAAATACCAGTATCAGTGTTTATATCTCAAGACTCTATGCAGCAAGAACCTTACACCAGCTCTGTTTCAACACTGCTTGCACCCTCCTGTACTTTTCTTAAATCAAGTGTAATTTACTGTTAGCATCTATTTATTTAAAAAAATGTATGTTATTATTTTGTTGCAATGAAAAATAAGTTACAAAAATGTGATGGTATTGTATATTGCAATAAAGTTAGTAATATATATTCATACACCTGAATTTAGTTGCCTCTTAACATAAAGAAAAGAAAATTAAAAATGAATGTTAAAAATTCTAATGCCTCGTGCTGTATCGGATAACTTCTTGTACTCATTGTGGTCTAGTGCTGAGTCAACTCCCTTCTGAAGACGTGAGACAACACAGTTCCATATGGCAGATAACTTTTTGACTAATGAAGCACTCCGCACACGAAGTTACTGTTGAGCTGTTGTACCCCCGGTCAGGGCCGCATTTAGGCTATGTGGGCCCCTAGGCTATACGTATAGTGCGGGCACCCCCATCAGGCAGTCGGCCGGTCAGCATTGGGGGTTGCCTCCGGCTGTGGATGCTTAAATTCAAATTTCGACCCAAAAAATTTATGGGCGCCTTTTTTTTAGCTCTACTAGGGCTGTGGTGCAGGCTCCTAGGCTACAGCGTATGCGGCCCTGTCCCTGGTTGCACCATCTCATCATTTGCTAGGAAACCACAAGGGGAAATGACTGTCCTTGGTGAACAGTTAGTGTTCTGGCATCATATTTGGACGATCCGGGTTCGAATACCTGTCCGGCGATCCAGATGGTTTTTCCGTGGTTTCTGCAAATCACTCTAGGCAAATGACAGGATGCTTCCTTCAAATGTCCAAATTCCTTCCCATTCCTAGTGTCGAGTCCATTCCCAACTGTAAAGGCGTTGATAAGGCATAAATCCACCCGTCCACAGGGATTACGTCAGCCTAAAATAGCACTGAGGAAGGCCACATGTTGGGTGCTGAAACTGTGGCATTGACTGTGTGCTAAACCCAGTGGTCTTTTCACTTATTTAATGAACATTCAAGTTTTCATCCCACATTTTGAGTATAAAATACAGGAGTTGGAGACGGTGCAATAAAGGGCCACTAGATTATTTCTGGAAATTACTGTATAACGCAATGAGTAGCAGATTTGATATAAGAACTGGAATGGGATTTGTTCGAAGACAGGAGGAGGGTCATTGGAGTGTACAAGGCGTATGTTTGTGATGAGGCATGGAAAGATATTGGTGTAAGAATTAAAAGTAATCTATGGAAGGGAAAAGATGACCATAAGCTGACACTCGATTTCAGGCACAAGGGTGTGGGAAGATTCTCTTTTTTGGATAATGGTGTCAGGGATTGGAATAAGTTACCAAGAGAAATGATAAATAATTTACCGAAAATGTTGAAAGAATTTAAAGATAAAATTTGTAGAGGGCAATTGTAGGAGGGTACACGAAAAGGGGAATATGGGTTTCTAGGGAAATTGACACTGGAGTGTGTGCTCCATTGCAAAAAAAAATTATAAAAAGGGAAGCATAGTGTTCTATGTATATAAAATGTTTTTTCAAAGAAGAGTAATGGCCAAACATGCCAAAATAATAAATATAAAATTTTGTTGTTCTTAGTGATTAGACTATTGAAAAGAACTGGAGTCAGAAGATCACTCTAGTAGGAGAAAATCATTCAAGCTGTGTTGATCCACAAATATGTAATGAATGACCTCAGATGCTACCAATAGGCAAAAACATACTCTTGAGACATCTCTCTCTGTGTGGTATTTTTTTTTTTCTTAAATATTATTCACTGAATGAACTAATAAAATTTTGTGACTTTCTGGAACCATCATGCATATATAACATATCTTGGCAAAATTTAAAGTTGACATTTGTAGGGGGCAAAAGTAGGCATGTACAGGAAAGGGGAGAAAAAAATGGATGTGTAGGGAAATTGCCACTGGAGCGTGCGCAACTTCGTAATTAACATAAATTACTGATAATATTTACAATAATCGTGTGTATGTCATTAAAAGGACTACATTAGTTGTGTTTTCATAATTGTCATACATCTGCAGTGTATCATTATGATAGTACATGTTATTACATAAATAACGAAGGCTCGCTGCCTTGCTGCAGCGGGACGTCGATGGATCCCGGGTCCTCGCGTACTGGTCATCGTGGTCGCAGGTTTTAGGCATTTTCCCACAATCATCTAGGTTAATGCTGGGATAGTCTCCATCCTCTGACTCATAATTTAAACATTTCACAAACGAAAATACACAACACAAGTAACACTTTTTGCACACACACGTAAGTACAAATACGCTCCGGATCACATAAATCCGGTTCTAAAATGTGGGTAGCACACACGCCCTCCCACTCTGGAAGCCTGTGTAACGGGTGGCCAGTGCTGCGGGGGATGAGGGAGCTCCAGGAAGTATACCATCACTCACCAAAGTTGAAGACGGGAGGACGGTGACAGACACAGTTGTACAAAATTACAGTTTGAAATGTATTTCGTGCAGAAAGGGAGGTATGCATGCTTTTAACCTTATCCCAGGACTGCAGAGCGGCTCGGGGGTGGAGCGTACGATAATGTCAAGTTAACTAGCCACAACTCTAGGGGATAAATACATCACAGGCTGTGTCGTTGCCACGGAAGTAGATATGCACTTTTATAAAAATTTAATAATGAATAAATAAGGGAGATATAATCGGAATGAAAATACAAAATAAATAAGTAAACTACACATGGTGGGTTTACTTTTGGCATATTGTCGGAGATTCGGGACTGATGGATGTCTGGTATCCTGGATATTTTGGTAAGCTATTATTTTTCTTAATTTTGTATTATTATTCCATTATTGCTCCCTTGTTTACCTATTTTTAAATTTACATAAACTAGAGTGTAAGAATTGGGGTTCAATTGAATATGTACTGTAATATCATAATGGAATTCTTTATTATATGTGAAAATTTATTACATGTAATACACTAGTGTATCACCTTGTGTCTTATGACTTCATTGTTTGGAAGAAGATGTGCTGTGGAGAAAATTTCCACAAAGTTTAGATTGAAGATGTTGTTGTTTTTATTCCTTATATTAAGATAACTGTATAAAAAAGCCATGTTTATACTTACATTTTGTTCCAACACTTGTGGTAACTTAGGATGATGAAGGAAGGTTAAACCACAGTTAAAAGAGCTATTTAACATGGAATTTGGTATTTTTCAAACTATTTTAATGTTGATGTTTTATGTGATTTACATATTGGTTCATAAATTGATAGTAATTATAATTAACTAAAGAAGTTTCTTTGTGTTTATTTTCAGTTGCACCATGGAAGTGAAAATAAAAACAGAGCAGGTGACGTTTGGTGATTGGGAGATGTTACCAGAGCCAACATTCAAGTGTGAGTGTTACGTGCTTTATGTCTGTAAATGAGGGACACAGAAAGAACCATTGCTTGCATAAGATATCAGTAAAAATGTGATAAAAATGCAAAAGTACTCTGACTGTTTAATTAGCAGATTTCATTGAGGATCGTAATTTTCTTGCACAATATACGGAAATTCCAGTTTTCGTGTACGCTACAGTTGAATGATGGGGTGGTTGTTTCAATAGAATGACACAATTACTAACCATTCATTGTCTTTATTCCTATCCCCTATAACAGTGGTTAAACGTCAAACCCTAATACAGAAAAATGTCGGTTTCAATCTCTGACTTGCTCATCATGTTCTTGTTGTGATGAGAGATTTTTATTTTTATGGCTTCTCTGTTTGTTAGTTTATCAGCACTATTTTGATATCACTGGAAGTGACAGTTCCTGAAATTTGCTTGTCAGAAGGCTTACCTGTTGTTACTCTCAGCTATGCTCCTTGCAGCATTCAACTAATACTTAGGAAGCTGTGATTGCAATACCTGCTGAAAGAGTGGACACAGAGAAGGTGGAGGGAGGTATGAACTGCGGTCATTGAGGTGGGCAGACAAGGTGGGTATACTGGAGATCAAAATTCTGCTACAACAAGTTTCAGTAGTGCTGTCATAATACTGCAGTAGTCAATTGCAAGATGTATTATTTTCGAGACATAATTATGTTGTAATACAACCTGGACCATTATTGTCAAGCAGAAGTTAGGTTGTAATACAGACTCCACAAGCAGGAATCCATTATTAATTTATTAAATTGCAGTGGCAATTTCCGTACACACCCATATTCCCCCTTTCCTGCACTCACCTACATTTGCTGTCTGCAAATTTTAAATTTAAATACTTTCAACGTTGTTGATAAATTAGTCGTCATTTCACTTGGTAACTTATTCCAATCCCTGACATCGTTACCAAAAAAGAGAATCTTCCCACACCCTTGTGCCTGAAATCGAGTGCCAGCTTGTGGTCATCGTCATCTTTTTCCTTCCATGCACTACTTTTCTTACACCAATATCTTTCCATGCCTCATCACCAATATACACCTTCTACACTCCCATAATCCTCTTCATCCTCCCCCTATCTTCCAATGAACCCCATTCCAGCTCCTTTATCATATCTGTTACTCATTGCATTCTGCAGTAATTTTCTGAAACAAATCTAGCGCCCTCGTTTGCACCCTCTCCAACTCCTGTATTTGATACTCAAAATGTGGGTCCCATACTACACTACCATATTCAAGCAATGTTCTGTCCAAAGTTTTGTAACCCAATTCCTTTACTTCTCTCGTGCATCCCCTCATCACTCTCTCCAACAAGTGCAGAATTTTGAAACCTTTTCCTACCACCTGT
This sequence comes from Vandiemenella viatica, assembly GCA_031002005.1. Classification (NCBI taxonomy): domain Eukaryota; kingdom Metazoa; phylum Arthropoda; class Insecta; order Orthoptera; family Morabidae; genus Vandiemenella; species Vandiemenella viatica. Next base: position 153,272,083 of record CM061918.1, read on the forward strand.
CCAATGTGTCCTGCCCAGTTAAGCTTGTTATCAAATGTAATTCCAAAATATTTACATTTCAAGTCTTCAGCAAGCAATTCTTTCCCCACCTTACATTCATAATCAACCTTTAGTTTTTTATTTGTGTATCTAATAAGCTGACTCTTCTTTGTATTTATCTTCATCCCATGTTTACCAACCCAACTAGATATCCTGTCCAGATCACCCTGCAACTGTTTACAATCGTCAACTGTTTTGATCCTTTTATATAGTATTATGTCATCTGCAAACAATCTAATTTCAGATAGTAAACAATCAACATAATTATTCATTAGAATAATGTTTAGGTTAGAATAGGTTCTGTAAGTGCTAATAATTAATTTGCAATAATATAACATTTGAATGTAATATTTTGGCTCAATTAAACAAAAACAAAATTTTTAAATGGATCAGATGAACAAAGCCCAAAGCTCCTGACAGCATTACCTGACCTTCTTGTAACAGCTAAAGCTGCCAACGTCTGCATGAGTAGTAGGACAACACCTAGACAGCAGCTATGCAAGCACATACAAACAGTGCCAAAGTAATAATACGCAGACATACGATTTTGTGTTTTTTTTCTCTTTCTTTGTAACATACAATAATTTTGTTAACTACTATTATTATTACTATTCATCTTGTCTGTATGTATACAGAAACCATGACATGATTCACATCCCTGAGGATCAGCAGGGATCTGAGGAACAAGAGTAACAAATAAATAAAATACCAACTGTCTCGATTCCACCGCTGTAAATCACCTCAGTCCTGTCTGTTTAACTTTCCATTCCTTTGGCACTGTGCTATTATTACTTTTGTTTTGTTTTCAGGTAAGAAAGAACCCATCACTGACCTGGTTCCCACACTGCCGAGTTACCTAGCGGGAGATATGAAGGGTGAGTCAGTGTAACTGCAATCCTCAGCTCACGCCAGAAACAATGGCTAGTTTACCAATACTACCGAGCTAGCTGTACCCTGTCTGAGTATACACATACACACACCAAAAAACTTGTAACCTTGGCAATTTTTTCTTTTTCTTTTTTTTATTGAAAGTTCTGTACTGTTTGCTGAAATACTATTGTTTATAAACATCAGGTAATGAATCAGTAAAGAGATAGATGGCATTACTGGGTGTGGGTTTCGTGTGAACACCGTCTGTCGTTGGCCGTTTATTCTTATGGAGAGTGGATTCGTGGTCAAACCGAGGCAGTGGTTGCATATACGTGGGCACAACACAACCTCTTTGTCTCAACTTTAGATAATACCCAGCCATTATTATTTTTACTTATATTTACTTTTTTTTACCCTCTCTTTGCCTCCATCCCCAGTACTTAAATTCAACCTCCTCTAACCTGATTTCATAGAGGGTTTTGTTTAATTTTTAATATTATTGTTTTTTATTTTCTTATTTATATTTAGATATTATTTTGCTCTTCCCACTAGAGATGGGTCGTTCGCGAGTGAATCAGTTCTTTAGAGAAATTCTTTTAAAAGAGCGAGTGAGCAGTCGCTCACTAAAAGTGAACGGTAGTTCTTCTAGGTGAGTCGGTCATAAGTCGGCTAATTCCGAAGATCGAGAAGAGCTTGTTCACGTGGGCTTTGTGGACTGTTGAGCTAAAAACAAAAGGTCTACTAATTGCATCAAAGCCGATTTAAGGGGGGGGGATTTTCATCGAAAAGTGAGCTAGTGAACCGTTCAAAAGAACTAGTTCTTTTTGTAGAGTGATCAAATGAACACCGCTCTTTTTAGTGAATCACTTTGCCCACCTCTACTTCCCGCCCACCAGTGATCAATTTTGGCATTTATCTATGCTCAGGTATTATCTCTGAATCGCTGCCCCTTTACCGGTCCTATTTACCTGGTAAACGGTCTTCCTGTGAGACACTATCACAGAACCCCCCCCCCCCCCCCCAAATAATGTTATCCCGTTTATGAAGGGCTAGAGCAGAAAATTACAATACCGTGTGTGTTTTTGTCTTTTCGGGTCCCACACCCGTCATCTAATGGTAAGTGATTTCCCTATCCTCATCTGTAATTTATTGTATAATATTGAACAACACAGTACTGTAATGCCACCAAACCAATTACATTGGTAGTTATAATTTGTTATAGATTTCCAATTCTGCATTGAAGTGTCATGGCGCATGATGTTTAGTTGTTTGCTCAGTGGTGTTTCAATATACTTTACTAATGGCCTATCAAACTATAGTGACGTTTTCATTTTTGCGTGTTGAAGAACATCCAAGTTGTGGCAGGTCTTCAGTTGAGACAGTTTCATTTAAAAGTGAGTAAATCATTTGTAGATAAGCACTTTACTCAAAGTGCTGCCTTTAAGGCTCACAAAGGCGCAGCAGTGGTCTGTACCGCATTATTCTCGGCTAAATATCAAATATTGGCACACGCCCGTCGCAAAATGTCACAATCGGATGTAGTTCACAGACACGAAGCAGCGATAAAGACGGGCAGCTCCACTCGGCAGAGTGTTGCCAGGAATCGTAGCTCGACGTGCCCAGTAGCACCGCACGTCACGTTTCGAGTGATCTCTGTGTGTCGCATTCCAGGTGTTTAGGGGATGGGGCGTGTCAGAGAGCTTAAGTGATCTGTCTGGTGAGTAATCTAACCAGTTTCCCCTATCCTCTAACCTCCCTTCCCGCCCTCTCCTCCCCCTTTGATGACATCGATGACGTATAAATAGGTGACACCATTTAACTCAGAATATACATTTTGTGGCACTGTCCTTAGAATAGTAGATTCTGCTAAATACGTAGGGTTAACAATTCGTAATAATTTGTTGTGGAATGAATTTGTTGAAAAGGTAACTAGGAAAGAAAACCGTATGCTCTGATTTCTAGGTCGTAATTTAAAACAGTGTACACCGGAAGCTGAATCAATTGCAAACAAAGCTCTGGTGCATCCACACTTAGAATATTGTTCTTCTTTATGGAATCAACATCAAAAGGCATTGATAGAGGCTTTGAAGAAGGTCCAAAGAAGAGACACCCTATTCGTTAAACGTATATACAGACGGAGGAAAGTGTAAATGTGAGTTGAATTGGGAGATCTTGAAAACTGAAGGTGTTGCTCTTGGCAGATGCTAATTGAAAAATTCATGACACACCAAATTCAGAATGACAGGGAACACATATTACTGCCATCAATATTCATATCTACGTATCACTGTGAAAATAAGAGAAATCAGGGCCAGAACTGATTCTTTTCAATACCCATTTTTTCATGAGCAATTAAGGAATGGTATAGGAAGGATTTATTGAGCAAGAAAAACCTAGAATCGGACAGTACTAGGTCTCAATAAGCCTCTCTGGAGATCGCTCCAGGCGAATGCCACGATAGTTTCGCGAAATAGCCCCTGGGTGTCGCCTGCCGAATCCCGTATATCCCTTCCAATGCATAAATGACTACACATTAGGATATGTGCAACTCACCCTCTGTCACCCCTTTTAGTGACTTGTAGAGTAATAACAATTGTAATAATAGAAAATACTAAAAAAAAAAAACTAGTTGCTCTTTTTGAAAGCTGAATTTAATTTAATTTTTTTTCCACAGATATTTCTCTACACACTCAAGATGTGCAGACAGCTACTCCTAAGCAGTGTAGAGATACTCCCAGTCGTGCTGGTACCGACAGCTCTGAAGGGGAAGCCTCTGAGCATTCCCCTGGTGCTGTAGACAATTCTAGTCTCATAGATACCGAAGGCAGTCAGGACGCATTTCAGAACAACTCAACTAATGGTAAGTGCTCCTTTGCTGTGTAATTACTGTACTGGCATCTTACTGGCCCTAATGAAAGCCACCCATCGTGGTGGGTGAACTGTAATGTTTTGAGGCTGGATGTGAGTGCAGAGGAGACTGTCTCTAGAATGTGGTCATTCTGTGAGACTTTCTCCTACCCCACCCTCGCTCCATAACGTTCTGTTGACGAAGGGCCAAGTCCCGAAATATTCAATGTATTCCCTGTTATTGTGCTTTTTTATGTGTTCACCCCATAAAACCATCATAAGGTAATTCGCTATCTTTTTTTTTGACATGATAAATTGCCTTGGGTTGAAGTATCAGATTTGTCACTACCAATTTAGTTATTTTACAGAAATTATAAATTCCATTAAGAACACTATAATTTTCTGGTTATACTTACAGGACCACAAAGTGCTATACACAGAAATTTCTGCATCAGTAGTTTCAGAGATTAATAGAAAAAGGGAGGGTGGAATAGATTTTTCCCAAAAACTTTAACAAATCATTAAATTGAAAGAAAAAATTTGCAAATTTATATTCATTATAGTCATTAGGTAACGTTCGTTGTGCACACACGTTCCGAGCCTAATGACCCGCTTTTCTATTTGTGAGCAAGGCAGATGCCGAAATATTGTGTAGTTGTTTGTCAGCATTAGTGTTCTCTCATCGCATCCGTCCTCTTTGGTATGTGGTGGGTTAATTTCCCTTTCTTTTCTTATTTATATCGCCTAGAAGCCGCTTCCATTTTCCTTAGTTGCATCAAATTTTATATTCAGTATTCGTATAGGTTATTAAAGGGGGGGAAAATTGTTTCAGACCCCTGCCAGTCCTTATAATTATTTTTTCTCTGTATGGGTTTTCAGATCTTCACGTTTATGCATGTCAATGTTTGTAAGAACTGAAATGGCACTCAATTACAATTATCATAGTTAAAGGTTTCAAAACGGAGTGACAGACAAAAGTAAATTGTACCTTAAGGATTCCTTCTTTCTATCAGTGAGATCAATTTGATGAATGAAATGCATTCATCCTACAGCAATATAATTTGCAGCAGTTCAAAGAAATTGGAAATTTTGCAAGTTAGAAGAAAAAGTTCAAGTTGTGCATTAGTAATTTTTTATATAATTTTGGAAAAATGTTGAAAAGTATTGATACAATCAAACTAACATATTCGGATGAAAATTAATTGGACAGATAACGTACAGAGTGAACATATATTCGAAATGTTGGGTGAGGAAAGATGTGTTTGGAAGAGTCTAACAGAAAGAAGAGACAGGACGGTGGGTCACATTTTAAGACATGCGGTCTTGGTTAATTTGTTAGTCGAGGGAAGTGCTGAAGGAAGAATCTATAGAGGAAGACAAAGATTATATTATAACAAGCTTATATCTGGGGATGTAGGTTTTGAGATGTATGTTGAGATAAAAATCTTAGTTCAAGATGGGAAGCTTTGCAGCATTGTATCAAACCAGTTAAGGTGCTTGGTGGGGGGGGGGGGGATTAAAAAAAAATCAGTAATTGGCTAACAGAATTTGTATTCTGTTTTTGCTATTATTGAATAGCACGAGCGTATATGTTTTAACTCATAAGGAAGGTATTTTGATGTTTACCTGGGTGTAAGAGTTTCCTCCCTGCAGTGTATTTCCAGATACTGTTTATGTCTGGCTCATAGATGGAAAATAGATTTTTTTCCTTTTTTATGTTTTTCCTATCTGGGGTAGGAAATAGAGAAGTGGTAGCTGTATATGATGTTAACCCTGATTCAGTACAAAATACTGAAAATGAGATCAAAAGTGTGTGTCCTTCAGATACCAAATATATAGCGTGGAAGATGAAGCTGTACACCCCTTAAAAACAGGATACTTCATTTCTTTGCTGAGTTTTTGTACCTCTAATGCAGCTGCTCGCTTTGTGATTCATTTCATTGTCACTCTCAGAGTGCTTTTCTTACCCCTGCTTTTAGATCTTCCCAATGTGATCCTGGGTTTTCCAACACATCTTTCACCCCATTGTCTATATTTATGGTAGTATATTTGGAATTCTGCTGTCATTCATACTGTTGATGTGTTGTAGCATAGCCATATGATAGAGGCTGCTTCCAAAGCCGGTGGACCGGGAGATCGAGAACCGGCTGTGCTATTTGGAATACGGCCGAGTGGATGTTAAATTTCACGCCGGTCTGTGGGAGTACCGTGGAAGACCCCGGAGTGCATGCCGGCTACCGGAAGTCAGTTAAAAACGTCCGCGAACCCAACATGTGGCCCCCAGTAGTCTTCCTGGGGCAGCCGAGCTCATCGGGCACACCACCCATGTGCGAGTTTTTCTCAAACTCCTTTTTTTTTAAGTTGAACTATTTTCGGTTAGAGTTGTGAAAATGCGAGTGTGATTTATAAAGGATTGTTAATGTGAACCATTTTAATTCAGGATTCTGCAACCTTCGGGCACATATATATATAGATGTCCGATGAAATATATGATCACGACTGGTGTGGGTAAGGATTTTGAACTCTATTAAACTTACAAAAGTTAATTTTGTTATTCTTTTTTTTTTGTGTGATTCTTCTTGACACGGTAAAGTGTGTTAATAAGCTGAATCACTGGCGACCGCGTCAACAGAATTTGCTGCTTCAAATATTAACGTAAAATGTACTAAATCCCACCATCCGCGAGCATTAGTGTGCTGTACCAAGAGAGAGAAATGCGACAGTGTTTACGCCATCTTATTTTTATTTTATGAATTATAACTGTTATTTCTAATGCCTTCCTTCCTACATCTTGATTAGTTTACCTTGTTACGTCTCTCTGCACTCCTGAGTTCTTGTTGTGTTCTTGTTTCTTATTATCCGCGCGTCACTTCCTTGTGGCATTGCTGTTATCGACATTTCTTTAATGTGTGTAACGTCTCAGAGTGGTGTGGCGTGGAGGCCATATTGATAGTGTAGCATTAGATCTTTCCATGGTTTTAACAGAGTTACCCTTAAAGTGGTGTTAAATAATGAGAAAACCATTGGAGTGGCTGAAAAAGTGATTTGTTGGATACAGGATTTGTAAGAAAGTAGGAATTAAAATGTTAGGGCAGTAAATGCAATATCAGAAATGTGGAAGTGAAAATGGGAGTTCCACAGGGTTGTGTATTGGGACCAATGCTATTTGGAATTCTAATGAATGATTGTGCTAATGGTTTACTATCAGTTGGGTTGTTTGTAGATGACATAATGTTATATAATAGGATAAAAAAGAAAGAGAAGGCTGACTACTACTGCATGGTTTCCTGAACAGGAGGTGTAGGCGGATAGGTCAGTATTCAACTAGGCAGGAAGACTGGGCTGGTGGTAGGAAAGGTTCCAAAAATCATTCATTTATTGGAGAGGTTGTGAGGGGATTTACTAAAGAACTAAGGTAACTGGATTGCTAAACTTTGGTCTAACTATTCCTTGAATATGGTGGTAAAAGATGGGACCCATATTTTATGTATTAAATACAGGAGTTGGAGGAAAGCTAGATTTGTTTATAGAAATTACTGGATTCTTTTCTTCTTAATATTCTTCTTTTTGCGGTCTACATAATGCGCATTGGGGTAGAATCGTGTTTGAAGGGGCAGCAAACTCACCTCCAGTTTTTACCCTGCTTGGAAAATTCGTAGCTTTGCCACTGCAAGCAGTAGGTAGCAGAGGTCAGGAGATCACAAATGATATAAAAATCAACTTCAAATACTGGAAAATTATGGCATTGATCTGTCTTACGATTTACTGAAGGCACTTCCTCCAGTGGAGGCAGATTATGGGAAAAACCCCTTTGTCGAGATCAGTTCGATCGCTGAGCTCAGTTTAACTCCAGACGCAGCAGATATCTGACGCACTTGCTAGAGGTGAGAAGAGAATAAGGAGGGAATACATGGTCGAATTTGGATTGTTCACCTAATCATTACAGCATATCCACCAATATCTTCGGTTTTCATGTAAAATTTATGGAAAGTATCATTTGTTTACGGTTGTACGGATGAACTGTGTAATTTTACGAATTTCTATGCTATGATTCAATCACATAGTTAATATCTTCATGTGGAACAAAGTCATTGCAGTTTAGATTTCCCATTTTGTTCACGGCAGCTAGTGCTCTGTTATGCCCGTTGAAGCTCCTTTTATATGACTGTAAGATTACGCCAAGGTACGCCATATTTTACTTTAGTCAATGATTAATCACTCTCCCTCTCCAATATTATATTGACACTGTTTCTGTAAGTCTAATTGGCAATCGTTTGAATATTATTTTCTTCCACTTCCGGAACATTCCACGTGGCTTGTTTGAATTGCTGGCAATTTGCGTTTGCTACATAACTCTGCTGTAACCATTAATAGCCTTAAGAAACAGTATTACAAGAAATTAGGGTAGCACATTGCATAGAATGTGTGCATATTAAAATAAAGAAAGGCGAAAAATTTGTGTTTTGTACAGTTTGTGGGTGTAATATTAACATAGCACAGAGGAAGAAATGATATGGTCAGTAATGTGAAGTGTGATAAATACTCTGTGAGTTTAAAATCCAAGGATGAGAACCACAAATTCAACACGTTCTTTCGCAAGTCTGGAAATTCCGATTCAGATGTAATTAAAGCCGAGTGTTTGTTCACTACCTTTTTAGTGAAACACAATGTTGTGCAAATGACTTATTCAAGAGGATATTTCTTTCATCAGAAGTTGCAAAAAAAAAAAATATGAATGTGGTCGAACAAAAACAATTTGCATTTTGAAAAAAATGGCTCAAAGTGAGCTTTTAAATGTGGTGGAAAGTAACAATATAATATATCAAAAAATGGTAAAATAATATACTCTTTCCCGTGCTAAGTGAGACATGCTACTGTCTGACTGAATTTGTCTTAAAGATTATATTTTTCTGCAAATAATATGAAGCAAGTGGATGAGATTTCACCTAAATATGCTGTTATAAATTTCTGAATGTTTAGTTCGTAGGCGATTAAATGTAGTCAATAAAATTTTTGTGGTCCATGGTCTGTACGGGAAAACCGTTTTTGCAGTTGGCAGGTACGGTACAGTCATTTACGGTGCTCACGTAACCAGGTGATCAATTTACCAGTTAAGTATGACCATTTCAAATGGCAGTTAGTCTTCCCCCTGTGCCAACTACATAATTGCTTTACTATTATTTTAAACCTAGTGTGAAATAGTAAATTTTGTGTTATTAACCATTTTTTTCCCCTGGGGTTTTCCGAGAAGGTTGCCGGACAAGAATTTTACTGTGGTGCAGGGGATAGGGGAGGGGGGGAGTATGCGTCAGAACATCTGCACACCTGGAGGCAGCTGCAGTTTGAGACTGGAAATCAGTTTCCAATCAGGCGTTTCCCTGTCAACGGCAGACTGCTTTAATGTTAATGCAGTCTGGGCCGGAGACACGGTAGTGTGGAATTCTCACAACCTCCATCATTTTTTGTTATTAATTTTGCTATTAACATTGAATTATTTTGCTTTGGTATCCTGATTAAAGGACCGGGCACACGGAACGCGACAAGCGACAGCAGCAGCTGGTCGTTCTCTCGTCGCTGCGATACGCGATTTTGGTACGTCACACAGGGCGCGACATCTCTACAGCGATAAATGCCATGCTAGTGAGACCCTCTCTCGCGAACAGCTCTATACTTCTTTATTTGTTTCTTAATAAGTTTACTCGGGCTAGTAAATTCTTATAAAACGTGTCAAGTAGTGAGGAGACTCTACTTCTTATGTTTGCACAAAGCAGAAGGAAAAGATGGTTCTGGGTTCCTGAAATCAATAACAAGAGAAAATGCCTTGGTGAATACCACCGCCTTTGTCACATGAAAATAGATTTTATAAATATTTTCTTATGTCTTGAGAATGCTTCGATAAATTACACAAGCAGTAAAAATAAACTATATAAAATTGCGTCACAAACTGGAGAAAAGCAATTGGTACAAGAGAAAGATTAGCCATTTGTATGAGTTAAGTTCTGTTCATTTAATATATATTCTTAAAAACAAAACAAAAACAATGGAAAATGCCCGAACCCCTGACTTTTAAGTGATTTACAACGTTATCACTTCTGGATGTTTCCCCCTTGGAGGCAGCTGTGTCATTTGCGTGGTGGTCAATATTAGGAAATACCCTAAAAACCATACGTATCATCACAAAGTGAAATAGTCACAATAAAAAGTACAATTTATTATTTACAATTTATTTCACAGTCGAAAGAAATAAAGATAGGCTCAAATACAAGTATTATTTATTTTAAATAATTACAGTGTAATCAAACAAACAAAAAGTGAGAAACTAACAAGAAAAAATACAATTCTGAAAGCAAAAAAATAATTTTTTTATGAGCTTGAAAATTTTCTTTATCGCCCATGTCGCTGTGTCGCGCGACAATACTATAATTTTGTACAACTGTGTTGCTCGTCGCGACGGATTGCTTTGTGTGTGACCGCCCTAATTCAAAACTGTGAATTACAACAATACCGTCGTCGCACCGCGACACAATATCGCGTGTCGCTGTCGCTTGTCGCGTTCTGTGTGCCCAGTCCTTAACTGTCTTAACATTTGTAACCTGATTTGTATTATTATCAAATTTCCACAGACTGCAGCTTGTTTAGTAAGTGGGATAGCACAGTATTATTGTCTTTGAGAGCAGTATAACAGTGTTTGGAGCCAGCCGGCACAGCTGGGTGGGCGAGCGGCGAAGTTGTGTACCGTACACATTGTCCGGGTGTGGAAGCAATGTTACGTGAAATTTATATTCTTATATGAAGTGTGCACGCTCTTATTGCAGCGTATCTCGGACCAGTAAATGTTTATGTGGATAAATTTAGTGGCATTTCATTCGGAGTCACTTTTACCGTTTCTTTACGCAACTGTAATACCTTCGACAGTATTGATGGAGCGGGAAGAAAAACCCTAACGTGCATTTATACGGAGGAGTGATAAATCATACCCAGCAGTCACCAGAATTGAAGTGAGGATGAACCAAAAAAATAATACACAATACAAAAAAACACATAGAAATCTGGCCACACTGGTGTAAGCACCTGTGGTGAACACAGCCTCATGCAGAATAGAATTGGTCATTGGAGCAGTACTGACAATTCTATGGATTTTTCCGTATATTTACGGATTTTCATAAAAAGTTAGGATTTTCGGATTTTGTTAAAATATGTACGGATTTTTGCGATTTTTACTGTTTGTTGATTTTTCCTTATATTGGTGTTTTGTAAAACTTTGAGCGTATATTGTTAATGCATTACAGAATTGTCAATAATTGTGAATTATTTCCTTGCAACCGCTTGTGTGAACCAACGATTGAAATAAAACTGATATATTGATCAAAGATTTTATAGATCTTAAAAGACCTCAATAGAGAACTATCGGCACAGTCTTTATACACGGTGACACGTTCATTGGCATGACTTGCAAAGCAGTGGCTTCCGAGAAGGCTTAACCAATATCCGAGAACAAAGGGGCCTCAGTTATTAACATTTCCTGTTACAGAAGATATCATAAATTTAATGTCAACAAAGAAAATGTATAGTCACTAAAAAAGAGTAATAAGCGCAGCAGCATCACTGATGAAAGTGATGCTGAATAAAACGTGTTTTCTTACTTTCAATGTAGAATATTGTATTGTATTTCGAATTTTAAAGACCTCGAAATAAAAAGTATTCTTAATTTTAACTCTTTCTTCAATAATTATGGTTTTAGTCTTTCAGTTAGCGAATCTCCGGATTTTTGTACCAAATCTACTGAAATTTTAGTAACCGTCAACGGATATTCAAAGCCGAGAGGCTGCCAGCACTGCATTGGAGGTGGCTGGGGAAGCAACAATCATATAATCGCAAATATTAATTACAAAAAAAAAAACCATATGAAAATGAGAACCTTTAAAAGGGGAGAAATAATAGTAATAAAAATTATTACAAATAAATAATTACAACAGTTTTTTTAAAAAATAATAAGGTCTAGAGTTCAATCAAATTAATTACTCTGGCCACTAATGGGTATAATAGGGTGAGGAGGAACGAGGTTGAGGCCGGGGGTGTGTCTGGTGTCCTGGCAGCCCCGTTCAGATTAGGAGGGCTCTCACACGGCGAACAGCAGGGGACGTCTAGTGACTGTGTGTCTGTGATCGCTTCATTCGGCCGGATAACACGTCGGACGTGAGGACGTACGCAGTGGAGGCCGGTGAGCAAGTATACGAGACGCGACCTGTGATTGGTCAGGTTTCACCAGTACCAGGATTGCAATGGGTTGTGGGCCTACTTCACGTGTTACTACGAGGCCTGTTACAGTGGAAAGATCCAAAGGTTGGTGTAGGAGCGTTAGAGGGTTGGCATTTGTGTACGAGTGTATTTTTTAGGTTGGGTGGTCTGCTGGAGGTGTCTCGTGGTGGGGGGAAGGGGAGGGGGGAAGGACACATTTCACAAAAGGATCTGAGAAAGTCACAGCCGAGACTAAAAGTCTGGTTTAGTGAATCCAGGTCTAATTAAACAGAACAATTTTCTTATATCGTCTTCTACAGACAGTAAATTTCCAGGATCTACATCTACATATATACTCTGCAATTCACAAAACTGGGTGGCAGAGGGTGCTCAGCACCAAACCTAATCTCTTTGTTGTGCATTCCAATCCCTAATAGTACGAGGAAAAAAAGAATTCATATAAGAATCAGTGCGGCACCTTATTTGTCTACTTTTATCTTTCCTGTCATTCCGACCCAAATAGGTTGGTGGACGAAGTATTTCACTACACTCGTAAGTGAAAGTGTAACTGGTAACTTCTGGGTGATATTGCGAGTGAGTTTCCTATGTCTGTTTTTCTTGTCTGTTACAGCGTGTCCTAGGAAGTCAGTGGAAACAGAAGAGGATGTCGCGCCTGCCTCAGTGCAGAATACAGAGAAGGAGCTCCAATGCTTGGGTCCGTTCTACATTCCCACCGAGTGTCCGGTCTGTGGCGACGTCATCCCCGACGAATACTCGGCTGAGGGTCACAAGTGTTTCTATTCGATGCTCAGTGAGGCGGGGTACCAGAACACTACGTTCTCGCCACCCTCCGGACTAAAATGCATCCTGTGTGATTCGACAGAATTTTATTGTGCGAGTGCTTTCAAGAAACACGTTTTTCGTCATTTTATAAAGTATTATTTTACGTGCAGTTTTTGTAACAAAAAGTTGACTAGTAAATCGACTTTTACTTCTCACTCCTACACCCACTCCGGACGGTGGCCCTTCAGGTGCAGAGTGTGCGGCGCCGGATGTGCTTCTCAGACCATATTGCAAAAACATGAGATATTACACACGGACCAAAAAGTAGCGATCTGTGAGACTTGCGGCAAAAGTTTTCGAAGCATGCACAGTCTGAGTGGGCACCGGGAACTCCACGCGGAGAAGGTGCATCCGTGCAACGTCTGCAACAAAGTCTGTCCAACTTCTGATGCCTTGAGGAGACATTTACAGTGGCATAAAAGAATTGAAGAGCAAAAGAAATACAAATGTGACCTTTGTGAGAAGATTTATTCGTCACCAGTATCGCTGAAATTCACAAAGAGAGAAACCACTTTCACAGCGAAATGCCTAAGAGTTATTCGTGTAACATTTGCAACAAGTCGGTGAAGAGTCGAGCCATTTTGAAAATCCACATGAAGACCCACACCGGCGAGAAACGTTACGTGTGTGATATCTGTAAAAGGAAGTTCTCTACAAAGCCAGGAGTAGCGAGACACATCGCGGAGCACAGCGGAGAGAAGAATTACAGTTGTGACGTCTGCGGAATGAAGTTCACCCAAGCAAGCAGCGTAAAACGGCACAAGGGCACTGCGCACCGCTGAGTGAATACTCTGATGAATTCTAGTTGAAACATCTCCTCCCCCCCTCCCCCTCTCCCCACTGAAGTTCATAGCAGAGGCTTAGACCTACACACACACACACACACACACACTGTATTTCCTTGTCACCATGACAACTCATTCTTTCTTTACCTCTGAGTAATCGATGTTCAATTGTATGATATAACTGGGTACAGGAAATTATTATTAATATGTTTGTATATCAACTTAATAAACTATTTCTGTTATGCTGCAACTCCATCATTACTAGTGATAAATGTAACACTTTTTTCATAAAAAAGATGTACTGTATTTACAAAATACTGACAGCAGTGATATATTGAATTCAGGAAGTGCCTAAGATCAAGGGGTGGGGGGGGGGAGTCCAAGTTAAGTGTATATGTATATATTACTGTGTAGGTAAAAATAATCTGTCATTTACTGCAGATTAAGGAAAGAGGGCCAGATGAACACAAAATCATGAACATCATAGAAACTAAACACGTTAACTCTGTACCTATAGAAATATACAGCATTAATTCCTTTCTCAGATCTAATACATCAGTATGGGAATCAGATACCAATTCTGCATTTGATAATCAACTTCCTTTTTCTCTGCCGTTTTTATAAGTGCTGGATAGTGAATTTAAAAAAAGAAAAAAAAAAAAAAAAAAGTGGTTAATGCTGTGTTGGTATTTACACAGACTCACACGAAACCCTGTAATTTTGTGTGTGTATATCCTATCCGTGAAGAACACGGTGCGTACAGAGTACCAGAGAAAGGAATACTCACTGAGTTCTGAAGCCAACAGCTGCTTGTGAGATTCAACTGAGCATATTTCAGAAATCAAGTTCACCGTCTTTTACAAACTGTTATTTTTGATGCACTATTTATGGCAGAACGCCTCTTCCAGAGGAAACATTTGCATCTCACTCAGGAATTTGTTAAATTATGTAACACTGGATCTACCTCGCAGCCATCTTTGGACAGCAAATGATACGGTACACACTACGACACTTTTTTGGGTGTGAGAGACAACATTTGAAACCAGTCACGGTCTTGTTCGTCTTCAGCGGGATGATGCTTTGTCTTACTGTTTGTAATAAAGTTCCTCAGCCTTCTGATGTTTAGTTGAATTACAAAAAAAATATCAGTTGTACTGGCGTAATTATTAAAAAATAATTATTAATTTTACAAAAAAAGTTTGTGATATTCTTTTTTTTTTGTTGCTTTAACTGTCCTGTCTGTGTTTATAAATTGTTTTGTAAGTTTATATACAAATATATTTTTATTTCTTGTTTCATTTTAGAGGCTCTAAAACAACTGATAAAACAAGTACTAGTTACTGGGAGGGGAAAACATTTGAGATCCCATAGCTCAATAGTTTGACGATTTTTGTGAGGTAAGACACCTTTATTTTTACCAGGCTAAAACATGTATTTGGGAATATTTGTTTGCAAAACTAAAATAGAACTTTATGAACTAATGTTAACACTGAAAGCAAATCCCTATTGCTTTTTTTTTTTTAATTCTGGATAGTGAAATTGGCAAATTAAATAGTGGATACATTGATTGTTGACTGTTTTGTACAAACTCATGCCATAGTTTAAATCAATAACAATTACACTTGAAAAAGTGTGAACAACATTTCTGTTAACCCTTTCCTCCCTGACGGTACTTATAAGTACCACTGTATTTACCACCATATAATTCGACAATACCAGTGTCCACTGCATTGTTAACCCCTTAATGCCTGAATTAATTTCTAGTTTAGGAAAAAAATAAAAAATCACATTTTGAGGTCAGTATTGGTTTCTTAGACCATATAGAATGCCAAATGTAAGAAATGTTTTACGTAATTGGTATAATTAGGTATGAGTCAAATTGAAATTGCCTAAAACAATTTGAGTTTTTGTTCAGGCAAAGGTGAAGATTGCATTTTGAACACATAATAACTGTCTGCCCTTTACAGCTGAGCCTTTTGCATCTCTGCCTTTCTGTTACACAGGGCCAATGACCTACTCCATCAGTACGGGTAGACTTATCGGGGACTGGTTTCATTGGACCCCGATGCTTCTTACGTTGAATATCCGTCTCCATGCTTACTGAGGGCCTACCTCTCTTTTTTCTTGTCATGTCTTTTCCTTGCCTGCAGAGAGCATCTGCGATTCTGGATTTGAATGCCAGAAGATCATTTTGTTTTTGACGAGGAATTCCCAAAGCATCACAGTCCCTTCGAACCTGAGTGTATGTTTTTTGTGTTCTGTCCCATCTTTGTATTGCACTAACTGGATGAGCAGATGAAAATGTACTGGCAAGAATCTTACCTCTGTTGTCAAACAATTTTACTGCTCTGACCTCTACCCCTTCCAATGTAGCCTCATATTCTTCAAAAGACCCCCTTCCTCGCTTCTTCAGGTTGCTATCAGTAGAAAATGGACAACGTGTAGAATCTTCTTCAACCGGCACTGGCACTCGAAAACATTTTTTCTTCCACATATAAGGGTAAAATTGGTATGATGCAAATTTGCGACAATCGGCATTAAGGGGTTAAACCTATTGATTTATTGTTGTTTGATTAAGTCAGACAATGACAACATTTATTTTTAAATTCTGCGTGAAATTGCCGAGAAATTAATTTTCTAAGTTTGGGCTTGACAGCATACTGACCAGAGTAACAAGTGGTACATTACAATGAATTTTTAGATGATAATTTATAGGGTAAGTGTCAATTACTGTTATTACTTTTCTAGTTTGAACATTTAACCATATACTTTTTACCTATAAAATATGTTTTTCTAGTTTCTTTAATAAATACTCTAGAAAAACCAACGTGGACTTTACCGTCAGGGAGTTCTGGGTAGTTTTATATAGATTATTGGTCAATAGATTTAGCAAGTATATAATTGGTTTTATCATTGTTTTAGATATTTTCAAATGGATATTTTTATGAATTATGCTCTGATTGAAGCTCTTCTCTTAGAAGTTTATAATTTATCAGCTCTTCTCTTAGAAGTTTATAATTTATGAAGGCAAAAATGAAGAAATGCCTGGAATATTCTCAGATTACTCATTAGGTCAAAGAGTGGTCTTCGAATTGACTGAAAAAAAAATGGAGCAATGACGATGTTATCTAGTATTATCATTATTTTTCATCAGTTTCATTATTAAAAAACCGAAACAACTTTTGTTTGTGGGAGAATCAGACCCTACAGCAAGGGACTTTCTAACAATCTGCTGATGGAAAACTAAAAAGAGGAGATTGTGACAGTGAATTTACAAACTTAGGTATTTGCTACTGGAAATGGGAGGATGAAAAGGTCATACATTTAGTTTCAAATTTTCATGGCAGCGGTGAAACTCCACTACACTGGTTGGGGTCAATGGCAACTTCAGCAGATGCGCCCTCTCTCGGGTTGGATTGGTGACCTGGTGGATCTTGGACCAGAGGGCCTCTCTGGCCGGTCATCGGGGGCCACCTCCAGCAGTAGGTCCCGTAGCATTTTGCCCATCCTGCCACCCTGTTGTTACACCACTAGTTATATGCAAAGAAAAAGATGGATTGAAGTCGACAATTTCATGCTCAGGAGTCGTCAAGGACTACAATACCTTCATGTGTGGGGTTGATACTGCTGATCAGCTGATGACTTTGTGCAATGCTGACAGAAGATTACCGAAATCATGGTAAAGATTGTTTTTGGGAATTCTGGATGTTGTATTTGTCAACGCCTATAACATAAATGGTCCGATATTTGAAAAAAAGTCTGTAAATTTTTTAGAAGATCCTTTGCACAAGGTATGATGACTATGAAGGATATCGGTAAGAAGAAAAGGTCATCTATATATATTTCACCAAGCCTTCATCCATTCAAACAACACAAGTCATTCTATTCCACAATGAGAGATGTAAGATTGGGAAACAGAGGTATACACTGTCCCTAAATTGTAAAAATCAGATGAAGATGTTAAGTATGTAGAATGAAGAAAATACAGTCAAAACATCATTCCAAATGTTGCACTACAATGTCTTTTGTGTCTGAATGAGCAAAAAGAATTGTTTTTTTTCTTAATATCATGAGACAAACATTTCATACCAATATGAACATAATTGATTTCCATTGCTATTGCTGTACATCCTGTGATACACAAAGCCCCTGACGGTACTTATAAGTACCGGCTTAGTAATTAGCACTTGGAGTTCCAAAAACAAAATTGAAAAAAAATATGTGTGTTTAATTTCAAGTACCTTCATACAAATATATAATTGAAATTATAAATTTCCCTTTTTTTCCAATAGCCGGTAGGAAAGGGTTAATACAAATTGATGAGGTTTAAAATCTTGGGACACCAAGACCCCGGACGGTCCAATTGTCAATGAGCAAGTAATCTATACATGTGTTTCATTAGGGGTGTCAATGATTGGAATAAGTTACCAAGGGAAATGATGAATAATTTACGGAATATGTTGAAAGAATTTTAAGTTAATTTGTAGAGGGCAATTGTAGGTGGGTGCAGGAAAGGGGGAGGGAGAAGATGGGTGTGTAGAGTTTGCTCCATTGCAATTAAATTAAATTAGTAAAAGATTTCTCCAATATGGGCAAAGAAACACATTTCTGTGTCGGGTAAATGCAGACAGCTTGAAGCGCTGCAGCTGTATTGTTATTAACAATATTCAGTTACCTGTCCGAGTTACGATTGTTTTTATTGATAGAATGAAGAAGAGTTTAAGAAATTTGTACATGTAGGATATGACATAAGCTTCATTAGGAATGATGATGTATATCAAAATACAAAAGTTTCAGTATCTTTGTGGAATAATCAAAAGAAATTTCAGTAACACCAAATGAGACACAGTGGTGAAGTTTTACAGAGTGATGGGTGTACAAACTTTTATATTATAGATATTGACTAAACAGCCAATACAGTGGACAGAAGCAGCTGAGAAGAGGTTTCTGAGAGCCGGGGCTGGGTGCATTCTACTAGATAAGAAAAGATGAAATGAAGGAAGAAATAAAAAATTTTAATCTAAATGAAGCAATAGTTAAATTCGGGAAGAAATGAGGAACAAATAATAGGTGTGTTAGACGCCATACCACCAACGGTGTTGCTAAATTACATGTCAAATCATGGAAGAATGAAGATACGTCATCTTAACACAACAAAATGTGTGAATCTGAATCAAACTGTAAATGGTTTAAGGCTTGAAGAAGAGGATGATATTGGCATCAGCAATTTCTAAAGAAAGCACTCCCTACCCAAGTGAGAACAAAAAAGTCGATGGCCGCGTGATCCGGGCTGGTTGAGTCAGTGCTCCCTGGACCTTCATTGCCATTTTGAATGTTTGCTCGTCATACAGTTGGAAACATTTCCTTATCCTCGTAAACAAAGTCGTGTAGCTTCTTAAAAAAATAAAAACAAAAGTTATGTTTTTAATTGCTTCTTAAGTACCTGTATATAGCCCTCTATGGTAAAGTAATTGCTGTATTTTTTGATGTTGTCTCTTGCCAGAATCTGGTTAGAGAATTTTCCCCACCCAGTGAACTTCAGAAAACCTGCCATCAGATTTTATTTTTAGAATTTGATGCTAAATGTCACTAACGGTAATTCATAAAATAGACCTCAAAAACCAGATTCACTAACTTCCTTAGTTGTCTTACTTCTATAGTAACATTTAAGGCTGTTACTGCCATGTCATTGATTGCTGCAGAACCTTTGTCTAAGCTGAAAAAATGCTAATGTGTAAAGTCCTATGTTGCAAAATATTGGACGAACATAACAACGTTTAATTTAGTTGTACGTGTATGTGTTATTGAGTTAGTCACCACTCAGACAGGTAGCAGTGACCTCCGGTAAATGCAGACATATCAGTAAATCTATGTCATGACCAGTATGTATCACATGTCAGAGTCAGAATAGACTTCAGTTTAAAATGACATCAAGTTCAACTCCAACCACTGTGTCGCTCTCTCCTACTTCAGTCTCCATCAAGATACAGCGAAGTTTGGGTCGTTCACCTCATCGGCTTAGTCATTTAGAGTGCTCACTCGACAATGTGACCAATTAACCTGCTCGGTATGACCGCTTCGTGTGGCAGTCGTGCCCTGTGCATCCGAGTACACGATAAACTGTCTTCGAGCCCTCTTATTATTTTATGTTTTGTATTTGCTGTGTAACATTTAATGCAAACTTTATTAATGCATTGTGTTATATATCTATTATCTTACCTAAACCATTCAGCAGGAGGCCTATTACATATAATGCGTATTGCAAATAACTTTTATTATCATTTTCAGTAGTAAAGCACTTTTCATCTCAGAACATAACCTTGTCATATGCCCATTATCTTACTAAAACCATTTAGAAGGGAGCAAATCTCATACAGTTGTAAAGAACTTTTATAAGCATTTTTCCAACAGTAAAGCACTTTTTAAATTGATTCTAAACCATTTTTGTAAAAGATATAAGATTCAAATAAAGTAGTTTTTTAGTCATTTTGTTGCATTCATTTCCACGTAGAAAGCAGAGAATGAAGATCATTTTAAAGGTGTATTTTGTATGCGTTTAAAATTTATCAATGAAGAATTTGAACTTTTTTAGTAAAAGAGCTAGGAAGATAAAAAGTAGGCTTAACTGAGAGGGAAAAATTTGTTCAATAATAATAACAGTTTAGCAGTAATTCCATATTTAAAGGGAGAAAAATGGTTTTTAGTGTCGACATGCGATGGCATCACCACGAGTGACTGAGAAATTAATAGCGCTTAAAGGAGAATAATTACAAGAAAATTTGTCAGAATTTAAAAGATTGGGAATAAATTAAACTATGATGACATATTAAAATTTCAGGAAAATCCGAGCAAAATTAGTACCACAAGAATGGGGAATTTTGGTAATTTACCATAAAATAGAATTTCCCAGTGGGAATTTACCATTGTACTATGGCAATACAGCGAAAGATTAGCCAACCAGAGCAGATGAACTTGGGGGTGCAAATATGTTTGCCAGAGTGGATGCTTGTATACAGTGTTGTGCCTTGGAGGATAATCTGCATCTTCACATGTCATTACAAAGTTCGATATTGCCTTAAATATTTTCAAAAGTGTAGATTCATAACTACAGAGACTTTCATTCATTTATGTATGACCTATTAGCTATTACAGGGTGAACTAATGGCTTGGCGGCCGGTTTAAAGAACAATAGCATTTTCGAGCAATATATATATATTCCAGGATTCAATCTCAACGCTCAGAAGCAATAATTTGTAACAATATTAATTAATTTAAATAAGATGTAAGAAAGTGTAGATAACATTCAATAAATAATAAGTTCCAATAATTCATCCAAGACGTATCACATCAATTTCACTGTCTTAGACGTTCACATTAACTGAATAATACAGACTTACAAAAGAAATTTATATCTAAAGTCACATACGGAAGAACATACTAATTTCACGCGAAACGTGACCCAATCCGCTTTGTATCAGAATGAAGGCGTTCGGGTATAGCTGAAGAGTTCCGTGGTCCTCGTTAGTACTCTCTGCCTGGTCTTCACTCGGCAGGTCGGTGTAGGAGGTAGCTTATCCGGGGATCTAAACTCGCCGTGCGGACTCTGATGTCAGTCGCATTACCTGACACAAGCTCCACACAATATCACAACTTGTTCATAACTATAGAAGGTGCTGTAAAAGTTTGTCTACTGATGTTGCTAAATAGTATATTCAAACTTTGAACTACAACTAACCACCTGCATATCACATCGCTCGCTACAGATTAAATCAAGCAATCTTAGAATAAGACGTTTAAGACAGATCAGTGGCGGTTGTGAAAATGTATATCTAATCTTATCACGTGATACAGATACGCCAGTTCCGCAATTACTCGTGGCTACCAGCTTTTCTTTTGTTTATGGTTTTTCACCTCGTCTACATTTAGGTAAATACAGGCGAGAATGGATTTCAAGCTGGGAACAGGAAGGAATTCATCCATGGCCTTCTGAAGGAATGATTCCATCATTCGCCTGCAGTGATTTCAGAAAATAATGGAAGAACCAAATCTGTCTGGCACGACTAGGATTCGAACCTGTGTCTTGCCGAATGAGAGGCTAGAGTTACCACGCTGGGTGAGGCTGTTAACCCTAGAGAATTACTGATACTTGCTCTATAAGAGTTTCACAGTGTTAGTGGGTTGTTGTTATAGCCTGTGGAAATCTTGAATCCAAAATACTGGTTTATGAAATTTACATTAAAAAACCAGTGTATTCACTCTATTCTTACGTTAGTGCTGCGCTCCCGCCGAGCATTTGAGGACCCACGTCATCCGTATTAAATACGTAAACAGTTTCACAATGTCCACATATCAAGAAATTTGTAATTACTGTTTGTTTTGGACTAAATTTAACAGTTGTGGTACCTATCTCTATGGAGTTCTATTTCTCGTTGTAAAAATGTATGGTACCGAAACTGATCTGCCCAATGTCCAAGTGTAATACTCCTCAAGGTAGCCAAATGTAATCTATCACTGCTATCTTCACTATCCTGGCAGTGTTAAGCCAAGTGTAATACTCCTCACAATTACTATTTCTTACTACCAATTAAAGTCCACAGGTTTGTTGACGGTTCGGCCCATATACCGTCATTTCACCCAAGCACGCGGACTGAGGAGCTACTTATCTTCATTTTTAAAGGTTCTTATTATACAAATAAGAAGACGTTTAACTTCGTACAATCAATAAGTTTCTATTTTATTAATCAAAGTCCATTTGCTATTCTGAACAACTTAATAAAACCACAAATGAAAACACACTCTTTCGTATATTAAGAACGATCACAGACCCAGCAGGCTCAATACAAAATTACTAGACCGCCGCCACAATCTTGGCGCGCAACAACTCGCGCCGCTCGCGGCCAGACACTCTCTCACACACACTTCTCACACTCTCCAAGAAACCAAAGATATTAATGTCACTTATATTACCCCTGTTTACAAACTTGGTACCGTCTGTGGTCTCCGTGAGCTAAATACACTTGCTTACAATTCATATTATACATTCATTTCAATATTACAAAATACACTTATAAATACATATATATTTTCGGGGCTAGTGGATATGCTACACCTGCCCCCACTACGAGGCAAATTAAATTTAATGCTTGGCATGTATTTCACTTTGCCGAGAAGTCATTACTAACTGTCCATATTAACTTTTCAGTTAAAATTGTTAGTTTTAGTTTCTTACACATTGATTGAACAACCTTTTCACACCACCAAATGTTATTATGTACACCAATTGAATGTTTCTTTATTAATACTACTTTGTTTTACCTTTCACACTTTACACCTTCTTCCTTTTCATGAACTGTACACGGTCCGTTACAATTAAAGCTACCAACAGCTGACTGAGGTCAACAACCAACTCTTTGCGGTGAGCACACACTCTATTGTCATATTTACCGAAGCGGGTAGTCTACCTGGCGCTCGGTTAGGGGCGTAACCGCACAGCTGATTTTCTTTTAGCGTCAAAGTTAATTGTGCTACTAAATCACTTACACAACAAGCACATTTTAAAGTCCACATATTCTAACATTTACTTTAATGTCTTCATTATTCTTTGTACACTCTTGGCAGGTTGAAACCTTACTTACATCTATTCAGATCACTTATATTTTAATGTAACCTTTCTCAACTACATACAACAATTTTTACAAACTATCTTTAGTTTTGTACAGTTTCAAGTCTACTACGTTTCGCAAACCCAGTTTTTTATTTGATTTAGGATATGCAAGTAAATATACACTAGAATGAGGCTTAGAAATTATACGGAAAGGTCCAAAATAAACTTTGAAAAATTTCTTAATCTCCGAATTGATATTACTGGACTTACATTTTGTTTTCACCAAGACTAAATCATTCAAATTGCACTCGGTAGGTTGGATTTTTTTTTTTATCATATCTTCTCTTAATTTGGTATCTCCTCAGTACTAACAAGTCTCGACAATGCATCGGCCACAGTGTTGTCGCTACTCTTGATGTATCGTATATCAAATGTTATGCCCCCATAACGTTGATTTTTTCTTTCTTCCTTTTCTTCCAATCTTTTATAATTTCTGCTTGTAATAAATCATTTAGTATTTCCTGATGCGACCATTCTATTTCTTCCTGGTAGTTCATTTTAGATAGATAACTCTTTTTGAAATCATCCGAGCTCGCTTGGCACTGACTGTCCTCAATTGTACATGATAATAAAGCTTTTTGTTCTTTACTTTGCTCTTCTCTGTCGGCGGTAGAATGACAAGCTACGTCGGTACGTGTTCGTAAAGGGGCTATATTCGCATTTTGACAGCTACCTGGTGCTTCAACTGTTTCCGCCCTTACCCGTGATATATCTTTAATCTCCGATTCATCATATTTCCTTATAAAATAATATTCTGACTTCATTCTCATTTTCTTCTTCACTGCTTCCAGATTCCCTTTCCTCTTCGTTATCACTGCTAGGAACAATTTCCCCAGTTTCGTCAATGCTAATCGCTAGCTCATTATCTTCATTCTCACAATTTCCTTCGTCGAACAATTCCATTGCAGCTTTACATTGCACCTCCGCACTATTTACTCCTCCTCCGGTATTCTTTTCATATTCTTCTTCATCTTGTACATCGATATTAGCCAAATCTATGACTTCGCGACAATTCCAACCACCCTCTTGCTTTAATGTTGCAACACCGCATTTCTCATTCTCCATCTCGTTGAAACATTTCCACCATTGTAGATATTCATCTTTGCTGTATGATTTGCGGTACTCAAATAAATGCTCTTCTTCATTCTCTTTTATTTTAACATTATTTGGTCCATAAGTTACGATATTCGCTTCCGTGCGGACCTTCACAGTCGCGGTTCGGAGTTTTCCGCCTCTTCTTTTTTCTCATCCTGCACTTTTTCTGTTTTTCTCATATACATCATTTGTTTGGGCTGCTGTCTGTACTCATTGCGTCCACCTGATGCGTAGTTGCTATTATAGTTCTGATTACAGAATTTATTATTACTGTCCACATTCTTGTCAAAATGCCGATTTCCTTTTTCTTGCTCGTACATTTGCCTTCCACTTCTGCCGTATGTGTCACGTCCTCTTTGTGAACCGTTATCCCACCTATCGTTGTATCGATAATCTTTCATCTTATCCGCGCTCCGGTCGAACATTTTGTTTCGATCTGTGTTGTTTTCACAAGCTTCTTGGTATCTGTCTATCCTCTCTAGTATGTCTAAAAAGTCTTCCATCTTGTCCCACTGGGTTGCAATTAATTTTTCCTGGACTTGTCTGGGCAACTTTTGTAATAGCACTTCCATTCGTTCAATTTCTCCGATAGGCTGATCTAGATGCCGTAATTCTGTCTGCATTTTCTCACAAAAATTTCTCATACTCCCATCTGTCCTGTGGTAACGCTTGCAGTTGTAAAAATCACTTTTTACTTTTCGTTGTCGTCTCTGAGACCAGTACTTATCTCGGAACATTTGGAGAAACTCATTAAAATTATGACAGCTCTCTAAAATTTCACACCCCCAAGAAAAAGCTTCGCTCTTCATTTTTCTGTGTACGTATTGCATTTTATCAACCTCTGACCATTCTATGGGCAAAGTTCTAGCATAAATTTTAACAAAGTCAGCGGGATGAACATTTCCGCCCGGTTCAAATATAGTTTCGGGTAACGATAATTGACAAGCATTCGATCCGCCGCTCACAATAATATTAGGCTGTTTTTTGACCTCTTCTAGATTTCCTTTTATGCTGATCATATCTTCGCGTATTTGCGCGACCCCGTCCGACAATTCTTCAACTTGTTGTTCTATACATACTGTTCTACTGGAATGTTCAACGACCTGCCGTTCTACTCCTTGTATCTTCTTATCACATTGTTTCTGACCTTCCCGAATCTTCCCCATCTCATTTTCAACATTCTCTTGATTTTTGTTTACATTTTCTAATTTTTCTTTAAATAACCTTTCGCTTTCGGCCACACTTCGAGTTACCATAGGAATTACGTTATCATTTATCTCTTCCACAATTTTTTGTCGCATATTATTTTCAATTTTCAACATTTCGCCTTCAATTTTTTCGAATTTTACGTTCATCTGCTCTGTTACATTTTCAATTCTTTCATGGACCTGTACTACCATCTGATTGAAGTTTCCAGTAATTCTTTCTTCCAAATCTTTCATGGCGGTTTCTTGTTTTCGGCTAGCATCTAATATGGCGGTTTCTTGTTTTCGGCTAACTTCCAATAAGGCTTCTTGTTTTCGGCTAGCATCTAATATGGCGGTTTCTTGTTTTCGGCTAACTTCCAATAAGGCTTCTTGTTTTCGGCTAGCATCTAATATGGCGGTTTCTTGTTTTCGGCTAACTTCCAATAAGGCTTTTTCTTGTTTTCGGCTAACTTCCAATAAGGCTTTTTCTTGTTTTCGGCTAGCATCTAATATGGCGGTTAGCAGCATATTAAAATTTTCAGACCCTTCCCGAGTGTTTTCAGACTGATTCAATTCTGGTGAAATTATTCTTTCTACTGGGTTCTGCCCCCCATTAAATACACTGGTTCCTTCAAATTGTACATTATCCTCACTACCGCTACTAATGTCATTAATTGCAAAACGACTGCCAAATTCATTGTCATCCCCATTAACAACCGGACTACTGCTCAATTCGGCTTGCACAAATTTACTCTTTTCACGTATCCCCATACGATTTTCATATTTTCCATCAAAACTTACTGTTCCCGAACTTTCGATCATAATTCCTGAATTATTTCCATCTGACTCCACTAAATCCGTATTATCTTCCGCCCGGACTAACCTACCACAACTGTCTTCCATATTCAAAGACATTTGAAAATTCAAAATAGAAGAAACAAAATTATATTACACTCCAGTTAATAGGAAAAATTCCGTCAGACAACAATTCAAAACTCCAAGGTCACCAATCAACAATGAGTCAACGCCGCTTTCAACAACGCCGTTAAGCAACACACAACAAAGACAAACAATTCAGGATCCAAATCACTACCAAATCTCGTACTTCCTCGTGTCAGCTGAAAATTTACAGTTCACAGAAACAAAATAGTATTTAAATTCTGCTCTCCTCCGGCCTGAAATAAAATCAAACATATAAATACATTACAGATTTTAATTCTAATTACGAAGTGTTTTCCCCCCTTTTTTCTTTATAATTACTTGCTTCTCATCGGAAACCACAGACGCTAACTACTCTAAACAAACTACTGCAATTTGTAACAAACTTTAGACTTTCAATGATAACTTTTTCTTTTACAATTCTTAATAGCAATTCTTTGTCTTTAGATATTCTTTAACCAAGCGATAATTACTTTTCTCGTTTCAATGTTCTTTTAAACAAACAAATTTTAGAGTTAATTTCACTGATTTTAAATTTGGGTATTATCTAACAGGCAATACCGCTCGCTTCGCGCTGTTAACGTGTCGTCATAGTGACGTCACGTTCACGTACAGTCGATTTTTGTGACTATTTGGCCGCTGGTAAGCGGCCGTAGACGTCCCATAACACATCAAACACTGGACATCTGGTTGTGTTACCAGCGGCCGCCTGCATCTGATCCACCTTCGGGATATCAGTTTATGTTGATATTGTACAGTTTTAAATTATTGTGACCGAGCGTAGCGAGGGCACAATACACACGAAAATTGACTGTACGTGAACGTGACGTCACTATGACGACACGTTAACAGCGCGAAGCGAGCGGTATTGCCTGTTAGATAAAACCCTTAAATTTAACTTTTTACTGTTCAAAATTTTATAACTGCTCTTCTTTCTGCAATGTGATCGTCGATTGCTGCTGTTACCCCGTGAATTAAATTTGGAATTTTGTACTTGCCAATCTGCGAAACTGCTGTCGTCGGAAGTTGCTCACCACTGTTGACTGCAGCGACGTTATAGAAATCAGAAGATTTCCAGGCGTCCCGGATGCTATGTTAATTAGCAATTAACATCCGTAATTGGTACCATCATACCACTGAATTATCCTCTGCAGGGTAGCCAAATGTAATACTCCTCAAGATAGCCAAATGTAATCTATCACTGCTATCTTCACTATCCTGGCAGTGTTAAGCCAAGTGTAATACTCCTCACAATTACTATTTCTTACTACCAATTAAAGTCCACAGGTTTGTTGACGGTTCGGCCCATATACCGTCATTTCACCCAAGCACGCGGACTGAGGAGCTACTTATCTTCATTTTAAAGGTTCTTATTATACAAATAATAAGAAGACGTTTAACTTCGTACAATCAATAAGTTTCTATTTTATTAATCAAAGTCCATTTGCTATTCTGAACAACTTAATAAAACCACAAATGAAAACACACTCTTTCGTATATTAAGAACGATCACAGACCCAGCAGGCTCAATACAAAATTACTAGACCGCCGCCACAATCTTGGCGCGCAACAACTCGCGCCGCTCGCGGCCAGACACTCTCTCACACACACTTCTCACACTCTCCAAGAAAACCAAAGATATTAATGTCACTTATATTACCCCTGTTTACAAACTTGGTACCGTCTGTGGTCTCCGTGAGCAAATACACTTGCTTACAATTCATATTATACATTCATTTCAATATTACAAAATACACTTATAAATACATATATATTTTCGGGGCTAGTGGATATGCTACACAAGCTACGGGATACAACTTAAGATTGTGACCGTTATCTACGATCTTCATCTCCGTTCGCATTTTTCGGTCGCCCTTTACGTGGTCTATGTCGGAAAGATGTATGACCACTTTTAAATTTTGCTATCTATTTGTTCACCGTTGAAAACTACGAAGCAGACTACTCAAGCCTTTACCAACTTTGACTTTCTGTTCGTAATAAACTGAGCAAAACTAAATTTTTTGTAAATACACGATGCTTTAGACGGTACATTTCTACCAACCAAATGTGTAAAAACTGTAAAAGAAAAATTACTTCACAGTTGAAGTCGAAATATCACTGAATAATCAGTTTTAAGTGCATTAATAACTAGAAAAAAGCGATAGCATTGTCTTATGTGCACCAGACAGACAACTTGGTCGTACGCAAGGAGAGGAAACACGGTGCTGCCTCCTCTAAGCTCTCGGCTGATACTGTGCATGCGCGGTGGCGGCGACGGCCTTATTACATATCCGTACAATTGCCGTTTGGAGACAGTTTATCCCAAAACTAAGCAAGATATCGAAAACTTATTCTTTATTTTCGATTTTTTTCGTTGTGTTACATAAGAATCCATCATCAAATTTGAATTTTTGCGAAATTTTTCTTCTGCATTTGAACTCACTTTTGAGACAGTAGATCTCGAGAACAAGGCAAGATATCGAAAATATTTATTTTTTTATTTGTCTCGTCTTTTTAAATAAGAATCCATCATCAAATCTGACTTTGAACCATTTTTTTCTTCTGAATTTCAATCAAAAACAACTTACATCGCTCTCACAACTTTTTGAGACCCCTTTAAGGTATCCCCCTCCGATAGCCGGTTGCACCCACACTTTTCGATCGACTTTCGCGTCTTTTGTAGACTTTTTTTTAGCTGTACAATAAAAAAAAATTCCCAAAATCTCACGTGAGATTTCCATTGGCCCCCCCTCCCCTTTGGTGTGATTTGACTGGACCCCCCTATTTCACCTCACGTAATTTATGGACGCCCCCTTTCAAGTTTGCTAGTTGTTCTGTTAGACTAATCAGTAAGAGTAATCAGCAAGAGAAACTTTTTGCAGAGGAGCTTCAAATATCGTTTTTATGGTGTTAAGGGAGAAAGTAACAATTTGTTCACTGCAGTGTCTTTGTAAAAAACTATTCTACATCAATGATGAAACTAAGGAAAATGGAATAGGCTTTTAGGTGATATAAATAATAACGGAAAGGGAAATTAACCCACCACATACCACAGTGGAAGACTGCCAAGGTGTTCCTTCTGATCGCAGCCGTCCACTATTCTACATCAGTTTTTTTCACTTTGATATCTATCCAACGTTCTTTTAAGTACATGAAACTGCCATGTCAAAAAAGTCCTCTGTAGGACCCCTCTTAATTCATGTTAATATTTCGTCAATTTATCCAATTTGGAGTACTATTGAGATGACCAAAATAAATTAAATCCTTGATGGGAAAAACTAATTGTCATTAGTGAAAGAACATAGTGTAGAAAACTTTTTTCTTATATGGTAAATTATCAAATATTATGAAAGTCGAATAAGCTAAACTCGTTTGCACCACAAGGCCGAACGTTATACTAAAACGCTTTCATTTTAATTTAGTAGACTTTTCTGGTAATTGTGCATATTCTAAACAGGGGTTCGATTTTGGCTAACTACCTCATACTATTTTTTGAAACTTTTTAACTAAAAAATTTGAAGAATATGATATGTTTACTAGATGCATGCTACTTGAAAACATACCAAAGAATACACTCCATTTAAAATAAAAAAAGTACTAGACATGTAAAACGGAAATGAAGATCATATTTTGGTTCCATTCCTCTACTTTCTTTCGTGAGCAACTTACTTTGACCATACAAATGCGTTAAAGGGACTTTTCCGCGAGTTGTATGTAGATATTTCACCTACTGAGCATAATGATTAAATGACTGCAATTTATTCAAGCACTACGGTTGTTGCAGCCTGTAACAGCCCTAATACCTGTATATTGAATAGCATTATACTGCATGAAGTATTTGTAGTGAGCCAAAGTTTGCTTGAAAGTGATTTGATATGTTTATTTTGTAAATTCTTGTAAATAAGTGTATATAGACTTTGTTTTAGGTAAGAAAATTATTTAAAGACCATTTAATATGTTTAAGAACCGAATGGTGCAAGAGAATTTCTTAAAAGTTTGTAATTCCATGTATTACTGTAATTTACGATGTCTACAGGACAATTTTCCACCATTTGAAAGGATTTCTGTAAATAATTTTGTATTTAAGTATCTCTAATTACCATTTCTAATCATTTTGTAATGTTATTAATTAATTTTGTATCAATTCCGATTGTTTTTAATATGTTTGATTGTTTGAGTGATTGTTTATGATCGAGAAATATCGGGCGGATGCCTTTGAAGAATTCTCGTAATTTCGATAGACTCTATATAAACAGATCGCCTGGACAGAGAGTTTTTCATTAAGTTTTGCATTAAGTATAAATTCAGTGTTACAGAGACATTCATGCAAGTATTCAGTAAGTCAGTATTGCATCTTTGGATTGTAACAACTATGCTTGTGAATGTCGCAGACTTGTTTTGATTTGTTCAAAATAAACGAACATCTCAACATAACCTTGTTTTTGGTGGACTTTATTAATTAATTAATGCAGTAATTAACCCACCAAAGATCCTTAACATGGCGACCGTTGACATGACGAGAAGTTCTTAAACATCTGTGGGATGTTTATCTTCTAAAAAGAATCTGCAGAAAATTGCGAGGAAATTTCGACCGGCTAGACACGTAGAGGTTGTACAGACGACACGGATTTGACGGCAAGCTGACCTACTTCGGCCTAAGGCGGAGATTTTTCCATCGGGAATCGGATGTAATCTTCCGACGACGAGTGGATTTCCTTCGGCCTCAAAATCGTCTTCCTACAGTGAATTGTGAAAAGTGTGGTTAAGTGTTTGAAGTCAGTGTGGTGTTTAATAGTTAAATAAGTGCTTCTAAGGGAAATTTAATGTGATACAAAAGTGAGGAATAACTGTAAGTACGGCATTGAATATTCAAGTGATTTATTTTGCATGTTATAGTGTGACAGATTGGAAAGATTTTAATTTTACTTAATTTTGTTTTTTATATTGATTTGGCTGATTACTAAAAATGGCTGATAATCAGAACCTGCAAGCTTTTCTAGAGTCATTTGTAACCAATTTTAATGCAAAATTTTCTGAACTTGATGGTAAACTTGATAGTAAGTTTTCTGAATTTAGAAATGAGTTAAAAAGTGATACTGACAGTAAGTTTTCCGAAATTGATGACAAATTTGATAGCAAGTTTTCCAAATTGGATAACAAATTTTCTGAAATTAAGTCTCAGTTTTCCGAAATTGATGGCAAATTTGATAGTAAATTTTCCAAATTTGATAGCAAATTTTCTGAAATTAATGATAAGTTTTCTCAACTGCAACAAAACAATGATAAAACATTCTCTGATTTGACTAAATGTTTTGATGTTAAAATCACAGAGCAATTTCAGGGTTTTAGCTCTCAATTCAAGGAAGATATTAACAATTTAGATTCTAAATTGGGGAAGGTAGTAACAGAATGTCAGGAGAAGTTTGAGAAAGTTACAAAATTTTGTGAACAGAATAAGGCTGAATGTGAAAATTTGATTTATAAAGAGGTGAAGGAAGTCAGTGAAAATTGTGATAAGATGAGGGAGGAATATGTTGCTTTATTCCAAGCTAATGATGTTAAAGCTAATGAGTTAAGACAGGAAGTGTTCGGTATAGGGAAAAATGTTAATGCATTGGTAAATCAACAGGAACAGTTAGCGCGTGGATTAGAAAGTAATGTAAATCAGTTAGAAAAAAGGGTTACTGGGCTACAGGTTCAGTTAAGTCAGATTCCCTTAGCAGGTAATCCAGTTATCAGTGCTGATATTAAGGAAGAATTTGAATTTGATGATGACAGTGGAAGACTTCACCCTATTGAGTTTATAGATAATTTTGAAAGATTAGACTATTTTAATTTGTTACCCGACAATAAGAAAATTGCACTTGTGGGTAAACATCTAAAATCTTATGCTAGGGCATGGGGTGATAGACAAGCTAGGGAAGTGACTGACTACAAGCTGTTTAAAGAAAACTTTTTGAAACATTTTTGGTCGACAAGCAGGCAGATTCAAGAAAAGAGAGAGTTGATGACTGGTAGACCCTATAAACCTGGTAGGGAAACTCAACATGACTTTTTTCATAAATGTTGGATCCGTTGTAAGTATTTAGACCATCCTTATGGAGAGGAGGAGTTTATCGATTTGATAGGAGCTAGGCTACCTCAACAAACAAGAAATTTAATTGCCACTTTGGATGTAGTAAATGTGGATAGAGTTTCTGAATTGTTGAGACGCTTGGATGCCCAGGAGTCATTCAATGAACAACATTACCACCATCAACACCATAGGAGGGGCAGCAGGAGTCCCCCTAGAAGGGGTAATGGGTCAAGGGATGGTAGATCCAGGGGACGGGATCGTAATAATTATGCAAGAAGGAATGATAATGGGGGAGTGAGAGAACAGAACACTCAATCTGAAAGGGAAAGGCAGCATGGAGGGCAGGCAAACTAAAGACCCCCTCTGTGACGGGCCCCGCAGTGGTGGGTAAGAATGTGGGTCCAGGTACCAACTGCTATAGTGTTAATTCCATTTTTATGAATAATCCCCGAGAAGATTTATTGGAAGAGGTGGGGGTATCAGCAAGTGAATTTCAGGATAAGGTTATGATAGATGTAATTAATGATGTTGATGATGTAAAGACTGATAATAAGATAAAGTGGGAAGGGGACCACCATAGTACCTTATCACTAGAATCAGTGTGCGAAAGTAATAATTTTCATGTAGAAGATTTTCGAAATGGTCACTGCCTAATTACAAAAAGGGGTGCAGAATTTATAGTGCATACTACAGTGTGGCTATCAGAAACTTGTAAGGTCCAGAATGGCTAGTTGGGACTATGTGTACTAGGATAGGTGGTAATGAAGTTTGTAGAAGTGCTGAAATCGAGGAGTTTCTCAAATATCTTGAAGATGAAGGTGATACAGTGGTATGGATAGGAGACCCAGATGAGGAGGAGAATTGTAAGTCAAAGTATTTGTCTTCTGAAGAGAGAGTGGTTGAAAAGCCTTATGTACCAATCCCTAAGTTGGAAAAATGTCCTAATTTTGACCTAGCTGATACGTTATTTAGCTCTTTATTTGGTGTAGATGATGACATTCAAGAAATGGGTGGGAGTAAGGATTTATTTGAACCATTTTCTAATTTGGAAAATTGTACAGAATGTGACTTAGATGACACTATGTTTTGTACTCTCTTTGATATGGAAGCTAATAGTGAAGTAGTAGTTGCTGAGAAAAATAATTATTTGGTGGATGAAGTCAGTAAGCCAGATGTTAAAACAGTTTTAGGTAATGATTCAGATAATTTGATAAGTTTGAATAGTAATCAGATGATGAAGAGTGGGGTTGGGAGTAATGATGGACTAAACTGTAGTAGTGAGAATAATAAGTTTGTATTACCAGTTGAGTCAACAGCATTGCTTTTAAGTGACAATCAATTTGCTAAAACAGAACCATTGTATGTCTCAGCTGTTGCGTGGTTGTACCAAAGTCTGTTGTCTGAGATGATTGGAAGTTTGTGTTTCTGTATGTATATACTGAAGCTTTGTGAAAATAGAAATGTAATATTTAATGTGTATACAAAAGTTGAAGAAAACTGGAAGGTTAGGAAAAAGTAACTTCATGGTTCTGGGTTTCCAGGGAAATCCTGAAACCTACCTATGAGAATTAATTGAAATGCATGGTTTGGGGAGGGGTCAAAAGCCTGTAAATATCTAATTTTGTAAATAAGTTTGTGAATGGATGTATGTAAATAGCTTGGTGTGAGTACTTAAGCTCAGATACAGATGTAAGCATTTCAATGTATAATTTGTGACAGTTTTGTGTAGAGACTTTTGGTATTTTCATGATGTTGTGACTGTCTACATTGCAGTGACAAATTATCTGCTGTAAAATGTAATCAAACTGGTGTAATTAACAAGCAGACATCAAGTGTGTAATTTGGAGTGAAAATAATTGTAATTTAAGATGATGACAGTAAACGTTTGTTGTGTAAACACAGTAAATGATAAAATGGTTGGATCTGAGAAAAGACAATTATTGTAAAATCAGTGTCATGGACTATGTGCAGATGTTGTATGTATGAAGAATTGTATTTGTTCATTGTAAAAGTCATTATGGTTGATTGGTTGTAATCTGTTCGTGTCTGCATTATGTATACATTCAACCTGCTTAGATTCGTGACGGATTCAATCAATTTTATCTGTGTAAAATTAAGTGAATCCTGGGGAGGGGTTGTAACAGCCCTAATACCTGTATATTGAATAGCATTATACTGCATGAAGTATTTGTAGTGAGCCAAAGTTTGCTTGAAAGTGATTTGATATGTTTATTTTGTAAATTCTTGTAAATAAGTGTATATAGACTTTGTTTTAGGTAAGAAAATTATTTAAAGACCATTTAATATGTTTAAGAACCGAATGGTGCAAGAGAATTTCTTAAAAGTTTGTAATTCCATGTATTACTGTAATTTACGATGTCTACAGGACAATTTTCCACCATTTGAAAGGATTTCTGTAAATAATTTTGTATTTAAGTATCTCTAATTACCATTTCTAATCATTTTGTAATGTTATTAATTAATTTTGTATCAATTCCGATTGTTTTTAATATGTTTGATTGTTTGAGTGATTGTTTATGATCGAGAAATATCGGGCGGATGCCTTTGAAGAATTCTCGTAATTTCGATAGACTCTATATAAACAGATCGCCTGGACAGAGAGTTTTTCATTAAGTTTTGCATTAAGTATAAATTCAGTGTTACAGAGACATTCATGCAAGTATTCAGTAAGTCAGTATTGCATCTTTGGATTGTAACAACTATGCTTGTGAATGTCGCAGACTTGTTTTGATTTGTTCAAAATAAACGAACATCTCAACATAACCTTGTTTTTGGTGGGCTTTATTAATTAATTAATGCAGTAATTAACCCACCAAAGATCCTTAACAAGCCACTAAGGCTCCCACATATTTCATTGCATTTGCACACTGCAGGATGACGGAAATATTATCTATATAAATAAAAAATGCTATCTAGTCCATTTGGTTGTTGGTTTAACCACATAAATTGTTGTTACATAATTGTGGGAGGTAACTAATATAACTCTACTTACTTAAACAGAACAATTTTTTTATAATCTGTGTAGTGTGTTCCACAGACAGTAAAGTCCCGGGTTCCATGTGTATTGCTGGTGCCTTTTGATTGAAAATGGGAGTGAGTTTTCTATGTCTGTTTCAGCTTGTCCTAGGAAGTCAGTGGAAACAGGAGAGGGTGTTACACCTGCCTCAGTGCAGAATACTGAGCGTGAACCGAGATGCCTCGGTCCGTTCTACATCCCCACCGAGTGTCCGGTGTGTACCGAGGAGATCCCAGACGGAGATGCGGCCGCCCGACACAAGTGTTTACGTTTATTACTCCACGAAATGAGATATAACTCTCTCGTGTCCACGTCACTGGTCAAACTGAAGTGCAGCCTGTGTGATTTACCCGAGTATCTTTGTGACAGAGCATTCTCGAAACACATTTTTCGTCATTTTATAAAGTTTTATTTTTTATGCAGTATTTGTGACAGGAAGTTAAGTACGAAGGGGAGTTTTAATTCCCACTCGTATACTCACACCGGACGGTGGCCCTTCAGGTGCGGAGTGTGCGCTACCGGATGTGTTTCGCAGACTGCTCTGGAGAAACACGAGGCGCTGCACAGGGACCGAAAAGTGGCGGTGTGCGAGATATGTGGCGCGGGTTTTAGGAGCGCGCACAGTCTCGTACGGCACCGGCAACTCCACGCGGGGAAGGTGCACCCGTGCACCGTCTGCAACAAAGTCTGCCCGACTTCTGACGCCTTGAAGAAACATTTACAGTGGCATAAAAGAGTTGAAGAGCAAAAAGAATACAAGTGTGACCTTTGTGAGAAGGTTTATTCATCACCATTGTCGACACTGAAACTGCACAGAGATAGAAGCCATTTTCACAAGGAAGTACCCGACAGGTATTCGTGCACCATTTGCGACAAGATGACAAAGTACAAGAGCCGGTTGGAAGTGCATATGACAACTCACACTGGTGAAAAGCATTACACCTGTGACAACTGTGGAATGAAGTTCACTCAAGCAAGCAGTGTTAAGCGGCACAAGGGTACAGCTCATAGCTAATGAATACTCTGTAATTAGTAATTATAAACGCAACACTTTTTTCAAGAAAAAGATTGGATGTGTTAACAAAATAGAGAATTCTAAATATTGACAGTTATATACTGAATGCATGAAGTACCCAAGATAAGGGGAAAAAAGGCCAAGTTGTTTGTTTTATGTGTATATAGGATAGGGAAAATAACCTCTCACTTACCATGGATAAAGGCAGCAGGTCCAAAAGAGAAGACCTTCACCTCACATAGTTTATTCATAACTGCAAAGAAACTAAATAACTCTAACTATAAAAAAATATGCCTTTAATTTCTTTTTCAACACTGAGTGAACAGTATGGGAATCCCATAGCAGTTCTGTATTTGCTAATTAGCTTCCTTTCTTTCTGCTATTTATGTATATATGCTGGATAGTGAATTAATGTAAAAATTAGCTAATTCCAAGATGGTACATGGAAGCTGAAAATGCACTTCACTCTCCGTGGAGTTGTTTGACTTGCAAAAGTAGTAAGGAAAAGAGGGAACTAGAAAGTAGGATCTCTTGTCTCGAATCCACAGTGGCTGAATTAACAAAAGAACTCAATGTTTTGAAGGCTGAAAAAGCAGCATTAAATGTTAAGGAATTCCAGTGGATTGCAGCCAAAACTGGAGGGAAACAACAGGACCTGCATTCTGCAAATTTTCAGTTGGAAGTTTCCAATACTTTTGGGGTGTTGGAGAATCTAACTGAGGATGTATCAGATACCACAGTAGGGCTGTCTCATTGCAATAAAGTTGTAAAAAAAGCACACATTGTGCAAACCTCATAAAAAAAAAATCCAAGAAGGTGTTATTGCTCGGAAGAAGTCACGGTATGGAATTAAGTGCAATGTTACAGACAAGCCTGGGCTCTGATGTTGAGGTGTGTAGTATATTTAAGCCTAATGCAGAACTTGGCAATATTGTGGATGAAATTTCAAACCTGGGGAAAGATCTTACTAAAGAGGATCATATAATTATAGTTGGGGGTCCTGGAAATAGTCTGTCCAGAAATCTAGATTATTGTGTTGAAACAGACATTGACAACATTGCTAAAAACACCAGTCACACCAATGTTGGTTTTGTTGACCTCTTCAAGCGTTATGATCAGCCCTGGATGCGTGGTCATGTACAGCGTACACAGGCAGATCTGAAGCGTGCATTGTGTCAGGCTGACCGAACACACATTGGTCTGATAGATGTTTCTTGCATTACACGGAGTGACCATACCTCCCATGGATTCCACCTGAATGTTCGGGGCAAGCAGAAGCTAACGCAACTGATTGCCAGTAGCATCAGGAGAGGCAGGTTGGATGTGAACCCCATCCCAGTGGTAATTGGTGGTAGGACTCAGTCTTTTTTAGGCCAGATGTCAAGAATAGGAAGAGTTATTTAAGAAATGTACATAATGATATTACAAACAAACACACACAAAATACAGTAACTGTCAGTTGTTTACGCTTTACCATGAAGAACATTAAGAGTATAAAATACAGGAGTTGGAGAGAGTGCAAAAAGGGGCTGCTAGATTTGTTTCTAGAAATTATCACATAATGCAATCAGTAACAGATATGACAAAAGAGCTGGAATGGGATTCATTTGAAGAGAGAAGGTTTGAAGAGGGTCTTGGGAGTGTACAAGGCATTTATCGGTGATGAAGTGTGGGAAGATATTTGTGTAGGTATGAAAAGTAATACATGGAAGGGAAAAGATGACCATGACCACAAGCTGGCACTTGAGGGTGTGGGAAGATTCTCTTTTTTCGGTAAGTGTGTCGGGGATTGGAATGAGTTACCAAGAGAAATGATGAATAATTTACTGAAAAGGTTGAAATAATTTAAAGTTATAATTTGTAGAGGGCAAATGTAGGTAGGTGCAGGAATGGGGGAAGATGGGTGTGTAGGGAAATTGCCACTTGAGTGTATGCTCCATTGCAATTAAATTAAATATTAATTTTAAGATAGTCTGTACAGAGTGGCAGAGGAAAGAAAACTGGCAGAGTTTTAAAGCCAATAGCCTCTTGCGTGATTCAGTTGAATATGTTTCAGAAATCAAGTTCACTTTCATTAGACAAGCTTTCATTTTTGTTGCAGTATTTATGGCGGAAATCCACTTTCAGGCGAATAATTTATACCTCATTCTGGAAGTTGGCAATGTGTGCACTGTTGGATGATTTTCATTCCTTGATTCAGGGGACAAATTACGCAGTGCACACGAGGAAACATGTTGGGATCTGAGAGATTATTGGCATAACTTTTAAAATTGGATACAATCTTACTGAACAGGGGAAATCCAGTGGAGAGAGATGCATGTTGGCAGCATTTGTAACTGTTGTCGCCCCCCCCCCCCCCCCCGCCCCTTTCCCTTCCAAAGCTTTGAAGATTGTGGCACAAAACAGTCAAAAACAAAAAAATACTAATGTGACAGTTGTGAGGTATTTGTGAACTGGGATAGGTGCAATGCACCCTCTGTCATCTACTTTCGGTGAACTGAGGAGTAAAAATAATTGTAATTGAAGATTGATGTAGATAGCATTCATTGTTTTAAGGGAGAACCAAATAAACATTCCTTCAACATGTGAAACAAATTGGCAAATTCCCACAGTCACTTGGAAATCTATATCTCAACTCACACTGTTGATAAACATTACACTTTTGATTTCTCCAAAAATAAGGCTTCCACTAAAATGGTATGCTCTGCAGGACTTTGTGATGAGAAGAATTTTAATTGTGCTGTGTGTGCAATGAAGTTTAAACGGAAGAGAAATGTGAAAAGAACAAGGAGTGTATTGATAATTGACTAAAGCCGGTAAAGACGTGCTATACGTGAATTTCAAGACTCGGTTTTTAGGGTCAGTGTAGGGGAAAGATAAATGCTGTGTGGGAGGATGTATAAGTAAGAGGGACTATTTGTTTCATATTGACTGTACTGCGGAGTGAATGATCATAAAACACACCAGGTGCAACCTGGAAGGGAAATGAGATTAAAGACACAAGGGAGTAAAGATTATTAAACACCTCAGTGCGAGATTGAGGCTTCACACAAATGACAGATCAAACCACAAACGACAAAATATAGAGGACATTTTCAGGGGGGTGTAATTATATAGCAGTAAGGATTCCGGAATTGAGCTGATGTGTTAGGAAGGCATTTGTACAAAAACGATGAAGTGGGGAAAGTTCGAACGGATAAAAACACGTGGTAAGAAATGAAAAAAAAAAAAAAAAAAAATAGGGAGAGCTAACTACACGCTACACACGGACGTTGAGGAGAGTAAACACATTGTTGAGAAGACATCTACTTCCATAAAGTGTCACACACTGGCATACCAAAGACTATAAACTCACTGATGGAATGGTAAACATAAAGGCTCATGGATAGCAATTATTGCATTAAACAGAACAAACTAGTGTCAAATTGTTAGCTAAGGAAAAGAACTAGCATATATATTCATGTATTCTTTGTTTAGATTTCTTTGTGTGTGTGTTGGTGGAAGGGGGGGGGGAAGATATTAGGACAAGAGATGTTGAACATAAAACAGGTGGAGTGGAAGAGACGCTGTCGATATTGAGGTCTATTGGACAACTTTCACGTTCCAGACAGTAACTGTCATCTCTGTGTTCAAATTTTGTAACTTTTTATACAAATATATTTTTATTGTATTTGCATTCCTTGTTTAATTTTTACATCCCTAAAACAGTTGATACAGGAAGTGTTAGTTATTGTGAGGGGAATAAAACAATATCTATAACTTTTAAGATGTGAGATATCATTTATTTTATCAATTATGTCAAGTTAACTATTCAACCTTGTGAAGAAGTATATTTTTCATTGTTATGAACACTAATATAAAAATTTGGGAACTAAAAAATATTAACAGCAACTTATTCTCACTTATTTATGAAAATCTGTATACTACAATCACCAATTACAATTTGGGATATGAACATTTATATTACAGAAATTGTAAACATCGGTTAAATTAATATAAATTGATGTTTAAAATCTGGAAGATACCAAGTCCCCGACTGATCCGCATTTCATTTCTCGGTGAGCCGGTAAGTTGTAGTTTCCATTTAATCTGGGTTCCATTCTTAAAAGATTTCTCTGCTATGCCCCGCAGGGACCTGGTACGCAAATACCAGCTATAGGCTTAGCGAACCCGCGGTACCCGAGCTAGAAACTTGTGAACACTGCAATTTTCTCACACGATATATATATATATATATATTTTTATTTATTTTCAATTACCAGAAACTCTCATTGGGCAAAAAAATACTACGACAATGCCAGTGGCGTAGCTCGGTTAACAACGGATCCCGGTGCAAAACAAAGGGATCCCTCAGAGATGTTCGACTTTAGCTCTACCAAGTCTTGTGATTGCGAGTTTTGCTGGCAGGGGCCAGTGCACAGCACCGCCTAGCCCTCCCATAGCTATGCCACTGCACGAGCCATTCTGGTTTCTTGAAAACAACCATGATACGCTATTTGCATTCCGGAACGAGTTTTGGCTAATTCAAAATGGCCACAACGTGAAATTCGCGTCTGGTCCAGGTCCCATTCTCCGCACGTGACGACTCACTTTTTTCTTTTTAGGGGTTTCTTATATCACGACGAGTAAGAAGAATCATATATATCGAGTGCACCCTGGACCGATTCGTCGAACACATAGTGTTAGATAATGATAAGGTGGTTTCGCTCAATGAGCGTTTTCGACCTTTGCACACTCACACACACACATATATACACACACGTAGACCCTAAACTTCATGGTGGGTAACGTGTAGAGGAGCTGAATGGGTGGTTAGGCAAACCACTCACTAGCGTATAACGTGTTGGGCACCCCTGTGGTATTAGGCTTGGTGGCGTGATGCTGAGCTCCAAGTCACTCGACGTCTAGCTCCTCCCAACTAATGTGACAATATGGAGAAAAAAAAATACTTCTACTACCTGAGGCGCAGGGTATTCCAAACTCCCAAACAATTGGAAAGCGGGCATGAGGGTCGACAGCCCCCCCTCCTGAGAATGAATTAAATAATAGAAAGGGTTATCTTATAGATAATGCATTGGTAACAGGAAGAAGGGATCTTTTGAGAAGGTCCCTCCTTTTTATATATGGAAAGGAATAGAGGGACTCACAGATACAGTCAAATACGTTAAAAAAAAAAAAAAGAACCACCCCTTGAGGAATGGAAAATTGCTCCTCAAACAGCTCCCAGCAAGCAGGCTGTCCTACTCATTAAGTTTAAAAAGCTCGGTGTGCAGTGAAGTGCGAACTCCACAAAAAACTAAATAACAGCGAGGGCGATTAATAAATTTAGAGACAGCGAAACTCAAGGTGTAGCCATCAGAGCATGTGGTCGAGGTTTGTCAGATCAAACGCAATGTAAACAGCAGTGTTGAAAAGTCTGCCACCTCGGTCCTATATTCTGAAAGACCACCAAAGCGCGTTATTTAAATCTTAATATTCGCCAGTATGCTCCAGCGGCCTGGGCATACGACGGCGACCTGCAATGGCAACCTAATCTGTGGGGAATGAGCAGGGTAGTGGTTACACCCACAGGTGTGCGTCAACTGCTGCAGGTCATATCCATCGGGGAGTGTATCTGAAAGGAAAAAAAAAAAAAAAAAGATACAGGAGTTAAAAAAGAAAGAGCATATATCCTATGGCGAAAGTAAGGAGCAATTCAATGCTCTCGCACCACCTGTCTTCGCATCCAGTTTCGCGAAGCTGTCATCAGCTCCCGTCAGCAAAGAAAGTTCTGCTACCGACACAAGCGTTGCATACACAGACGGAAAAAAAAATCCCAACACCAAGAAAAAATTATTGTAGAGTAATGAAATTTGGACAATCCATTTGTTAAGTTAACATGTTTAATTGATTAAATTTTCAAGATCACAGGTTAATTTAAGCTCAAGAAAATGCATTTCAAATGTGAAATACTGTTAAATTAATAGCCGGTGTAACCTCCAGAATTTTGAATGCAAGCCTGCAAACGTGAATGCATTGTGTCATACAGGTTTCGAATGTCACTTTGTGGTATGGAGTTCCATGCTTGTTGTACTTGTGCTGTCAATACTGGGACGGTCAGTGCTGGCTGTGGATGATGCTGGAGTTGTCGTCCAATGATATCCCATACGTGTTCAATTGGAGACAGATCTGGTGATCTCGCAGGCCAAGGTAACATGTCGACACTCTGTAGAGCACGTTGCGAGACAACAGCGGTATGAGGGCGAGCGTTATCCTGTTGAAAAACTCCCCCTTGAATGCTGTTCATGAATGGCAGCACTACAGGTTGAATTACCAGACTGACGTACAAATTTGCAGTCAGTGTGTTTGGTATAACCACAAGAGTGCTCCTGCTGTCATAGGAAATTGCTCCCCAGACCATGACTCCAGGTGTAGGTCCAGTGTGTCTAGGCCGCAGACAGTTTGGTTGCAGGCGTTCCCCTGGCCTCCTTCTGACCAACACTCGGCCATCACTGGCACCAAGGCAGAACCTGCTTTCATCAGAAAACACAACAGATCTCCACTCCGTCCTCCAATGAGCTCTGGCTTGACACCACTGGAGTCGCAAACGGCGATGGCTTGTAGTCAGTGGAATGCACGCTACAGGGCGCCTGGCTCGGAGCTGTCCTTGAAGTAACCGATTTCCTATGACAGCAGGAGCACTCTTGTGGTTATACCAAACACACTGACTGCAAATTTGTACGTCAGTCTGGTAATTCAACCTGTAGTGCTGCCATTCATGAACAGCATTCAAGGGGGAGTTTTTCAACAGGATAACGCTCGCCCTCATACCGCTGTTGTCTCGCAACGTGCTCTACAGAGTGTCGACATGTTACCTTGGCCTGCGAGATCACCAGATCTGTCTCCAATTGAACACGTATGGGATATCATTGGACGACAACTCCAGCATCATCCACAGCCAGCACTGACCGTCCCAGTATTGACAGCACAAGTACAACAAGCATGGAACTCCATACCACAAAGTGACATTCGAAACCTGTATGACACAATGCATTCACGTTTGCAGGCTTGCATTCAAAATTCTGGAGGTTACACCGGCTATTAATTTAACAGTATTTCACATTTGAAATGCATTTTCTTGAGCTTAAATTAACCTGTGATCTTGAAAATTTAATCAATTAAACATGTTAACTTGACAAATGCATTGTCCAAATTTCATTACTCTACAATAATTTTTTCTTGGTGTTGGGATTTTTTTTTCCGTCTGTGTATATGGGCACAACGTGTGCAGTGCAAATGTGGCGCCATATTAATGTCGTAACACCAAAGACCGTGGATGTCTGTAGCAGCACACCTGCAGCCCCGACCACTTCGACTACCTGTTCATTGGTTCCACCAGCATCATAAGTAGCACAGTCGCCCATTGCAACTTCTGCAGCAGCAACGACACCCACAGCAGTTTCATCAGGTTGCAACGGAAGGCAAACAGAACAAAAGGTCCGAAATTTCTGCATTCTGACCCAGTTACATTT
The DNA here is from genome assembly GCA_031002005.1 of Vandiemenella viatica. Taxonomy (NCBI): domain Eukaryota; kingdom Metazoa; phylum Arthropoda; class Insecta; order Orthoptera; family Morabidae; genus Vandiemenella; species Vandiemenella viatica. Next base: position 153,316,229 of record CM061918.1, read on the forward strand.
ATAAAATCCCCTTCTCTGCCTCCGCGACTACAGACTGGTCACCGAAGGAGGACTCAACCGAACAGGGACAGATCAGATATAATGGCTCCCGTATGTAGTGGAACATCAATGGCTTCCAGGCTCACAAAGAGGAACTACAACTCTTGACGTGATCTAAACCTTTGTATGTCTGCTTACAAGTGAGACATTTTAGATCAACACACCAGCCTGTGCTAAGAAGGTATGACATACATAAGAAGGACGATTACGAGGGTGATCGAGTGAAGGGAGCAGTGGTTGTGTTTGTCCTAAACACCCTCCATTCCGAACCCGTTGCTCTCGCCACCTCATTAGAAACAGTCAACCCAGCCATTTACTCTATGTATCTGTCACCACACAGGTACATCGGTCAGTTAGGACGACATTGCTGGTATTTTGCGACAACTCACTTGGCATTTTCTCCTCTTGGGAGAATCCAACGCCCATTATGCGTAGTGGGATTCGACCATAGATTTCCCCAGGGGCTGAATAGCTGGCAGATTGATAGGGCAGGACGAAGTTTGTATCCTGAATACAGGACAAATGATTCATTTCGCCAGTGCCTCAGGTTCATCTTCCGCCATCAACATTTCATTGTGCTCTCCTTCAATTGCGGATTCCTTGCGTTGGAAGGTGGAAGCGACCACTTCCCTATGTAGATAAACGCAGAGCGTGCACGTGGCTGAGGCAATAACTGACGCAAATGAAACATCAGCAAAGCCGTTTGGCAACTTTACCGTCGATCGATCGTTCTCCAGGAATATCGCGATATTGAGGAGATGGTGAATTACTTCACAGAAGTGATTCACCAGGCAGAGGCACGTCGTGTAATTAAGGAGAGGAAGAGGAGGTAATGGCAGAACTTTCTGAGCACAATTAACTGTTCCACAGTTTCGACAAAAGTATTGGAGTATATCTGCCGTATATCAGGAAGGTACTCTCGATCACCAGTTTTTGGATCACTGGCTCATCGGCGTATAGTCACAGACGAGCGAAGCATAGCTCAGCCTGATGGTAAAGTGTTCCGCTACCATCACTTCGTCTGCCAACGTGGACCTTCAGGTCCACCAACAAAGAATTGCTGCCGAAAGGCACAAATTGAGCTTCGAATTGTCGGATACATAGGTGTACAATATCCCGTTTATATCTCGGTAGCTGGAGTGTGCTTTACACAGCACTAAAGACACCACGCCAGGTCCTAGACTAGTCCAGTACCAGATGCCGAGACATCTTAGTAAAGTTATTTTTAACTGTATATGGACCGAGGGACACTTACCCGACTCGTGCGTAGAAGCAACATTAATACCTATTTTAAAACCAGAGAAGGAAAAGATTTCGTCCGGTAGCTATCGTAGTATTGCCCTGACAAGCTGCGTGGGGAAGACACTGGAGATGATGGTAAACCGCCGCCTCATCTGGTGTCCTGACTCCCAGAATCTTCTGAGCCACTTTCAGTGTGGATTCACTAAGTTCCTTTCCACCATGTATAACCTGGTACCGCTGGAAGTGGCTATACAGGACGCGTTTATCCACAGCCAACACCTTGTGGGTGTATTTTTTGACATCCACAAGGCATATGATATAACCTGACGACACGGTATTTTAAAACAATTACATGAATGGGGATTTAGGGGAAATCTGCCCCATTTTTTACAATCGTTTTTATCAGGACTTTGCTTCAATTACCAAGTTGGTAGAGAAGTGTCAGATCGTTTTATCCATGAAGGGTCTGTTTTAAGTGTGACCCTTTTCGGTCTCTGTTTCAACAGCATTTTACTCGTAATAAGGACTCCTATCCTGTGCTCCTTATACGTTGACGACTTTTTTTTGCGTCACCCAGCCTGTGAGGTGCTGAGCTGGGTGAATGGTCAGTGCGCACTTGTTTTCGATTCTCTGCTGAGAAAATCAGGTATGTACATTTTTCTCGATCTCGTGGTATTTTACTAGATCCTCATCTTACCTTGAGGAACACAGTTTTAATGAAACTGTCTGTTTTCGAAGCCTAATGTTTGATAGCATTCAAAGTTGGCTGCCACATTTAAAAGATGTGAAAGTTATACCCCTGAAAGCTCTGGATGTTTTACAGTGTCTGCGTGGAAGGTCTTCGGGCACCGACCGCTCCTACCTGTTACAATTTTATACAGTCTTTGTACGGTAGCGGCTGGAATCTGGCTGCGTCGTGTATGGCTTGGCACGGGACCGTTATCTCAGGACATTAGACTGATAATTATCTGGTACATTACAAATACTATTATAGAATTAATTAGACAGTAAGTCAAAGTGCAATGGAACTGTATGCCAAATTCCTTGCACGCAAATGTTTTGTACAAATCTAATTAAGTCACTAAGATATTAGGCTGTATAAATTAAGGGTAAATAAATTTAAAAAAAGACATTACAAATACTTGGGGACATCTGAAGACTGCAGATTCTTTAACCAAGTGAGAGATGTACACACGAATTAGCCACGCTTACTTCAGTACTTCAGATTAATGATTTCTTAATAGCTCGATACAGTAACTTCCCCTTCCTCTTTACACCACGTACAGTTTCTATTTCACCGACGTGACGCGGGTGGCCATAATCAAATTACAGTCACATCCTTGCAAGTCCACACACTGCTCCATTACAACACTTTTCCACTGCAAAACTCAACACAAAACAGTTCCCGCTATCAACGCGTACATTCGACGGCATGAACCGGCAAAGACTCTACTATCGCGGCCCAAGCCAGTATACGCGTACATTAATCTGATACCAGCGATATCACTTCACTCATACTTAGGCGATAAGAAAAGTCACAGTTAAACAAAAGATAAGTGGGCCTTGGTATTATAATGAGACACTGTCCAATATGTCCTGCCCAGTTAAGCTTGTTATCAAATGTCAACATATTTACATTTCTAGTCTTCAGCAAGCAATTCTTTCCCCACCTTATAATCATCTATATACCAAACAAGCTGATTCTTCTTTTCATTTATCTCCATCCCATGTTTACCAACCCAATTAGATACCCTGTGCAGATCACCCTGCAGCTGTTTACGGTCCGCTACCGTCTTGATCCGTTTATATAGCATTATGTCATCTGCAAACAATTTAATTCTGATAGCTGACCGTCAACACAATCATTTATTAGGAGAACGAATAACAATGGTGCCAATGCGCTACCCTGCTGTACTCCCATTTTTATTTCCACTTCCTCTGATATTGCATTTCTTTTTTGATTTTTACCTTTTAAGAATTCTCTTACTCATAAATCACCTTCTCAGCCACATTTTATGGCCAACTCTGTCAAAAACCTATGCAAAAGCTAGTGCTACATTATCGATTTGGCGTGCCTTGTTCATTTCATCCGAAATGTTTTCCATATATTCTACTAAGTGAGATTTGCATGAATATTCTTACGTAAACCCATGTTGCCTACTTGTAAACCTCTTACGCTTCTCATATATATTTCTGATATTCTTGCTTATCAATCTCTCCATTAGTTTACCTTCCATCAGAAGTGATGTAAGGCGTGGGCGACCGCCTCCGGTCCTGCGCTCCGAGGGGCTTCACACACCATAAGCACTATTCTAAGTTTCATTTCTCAATAAAACTCAGTAATGGTGAAAATTATCATCGTCGCTGGTTGTTTTATTCAAAATCTCAAAATAATTTTCTCTGTTTTCAATGCTGGAGGTGGTATGACTGAAAACACTTAAGTAGCATTTTTAAAGACATGAAAATACCAAATAACATATGATATTTATGTTCCAATGGTTGAAATTAGAAAAAGAAAGATCAGAAAAACGAAAGGCTAGTTGGTAAATCTAAACATCACACAGTTTGTTGGAGAGATTGATATAATTAGTATCTTATCCTCTAATAATCTTTCAACTACAGGTAATTACAATCTGAAAATTTATTAATTTTCAGATTGTAATTACTTATTTATTTATTTTTTTTTCAAAAATGATCCAGCATCTTGCGTGCAAATTTGCAGCCAATTTTGTAGAAGTAATGCAGTTAATTCATAGAAATAGGAACACACAAATTACAAAAGTCACTCAGAGCTGTTGGAGCTCCGATCGCAAACCTGGTCGCGACTGAGCGCATCGATCGCGCACAGGCGGAAAATTAGCAGAGCTGGCCAAGCGATCCGGCAGTGCGACGCGACGCGGCCCGGCCCGCCCCGCCCCGACTCGACCCGCCTCTGGTGTGCGTTACCCGATTAGGACCAGTGTAAGCGATTGCTGACGCATTTCTGCGATGCGATGCGACGCGATGCGGCCCGCCGTAGTGTGCGCGAACCTTTACTCACCATTATTTAACATTCTAGATGAATTGACCACATTGATGTCAAAAGTGATTAGCAGGGTAAAAGAGGCAAAATATTATTGTATTTTGCTCGATTTGACAAGAGACTCTCGTTAAGTTTAACAAATGTCAGTTATTTTAGAATTGTGCAATACATTAGTACGCACAATACAAGAAAACTTTACCGGATTTCGTGCTGTCGCCGAGACGACTCGAAAATATCTAAGGCAATACTGGAAGAAAGAACCAGGAAAAATGAATTAGATGTTCAAAACGGTCGTGGCAAAAGTTGCGACAATGGTGTGAATATAGTAAGCTTAAATATTGAAGTTAAAGCTCGAATATAAAATAATAATCGTACGGCAGTTTCTACATCACGCGGATATCGTAGTTGGAATATATTGTTGGTAGACGCAGCTAACTCTTCTGTGGCAGCAACAACATTTTTTGGTTTTATTTTAAAAATCATGTGTTACCTTCAATAACCAGCAAACGCTGGAAGTTGATCAAAGGCAAATTAAAACCTTTAATAGACACAAGAGGGAAAGCAGAATAGAGGCAGCGAAGACCGTATTATTTCAATTTGATGATGTTTATGATTGCATCGAGAGCTTAATAAATCTCACGGAAGACTTAGACACACTTTGTGATTAGGTTTTAACCGAATTGCTCAGTTTAGAATTTAACTTACCATTACATTTATGGTACGACATGTAATCGCGGATCAGTATCCTAAGCAAATTATGACCATCTGTATAAGTCCATTGCAGCATTACTCTTGATCACTTGCGTAAATTTTATGAGTGGATTAAAGAATATTGGCAAACTGGGTTCGAACAGTGTTTATCTGACGTTCGCAGATTATTGAAAAAACAATTATGATCTGTCAAATTAATTTAAACATAAAAGGGTAGCCAAAAAGGACGTTCGATTATGAAAGCCGCGATTAATCTAAACAGTCCCTAAAGAGCCGGTACGAAAAAGATTGTTTTAACACCATGTTTGATTCCATACTGAGCAATGTGGATTCAAAGTTTACGGTTTTGAAAATTTCTGTTTTCGGTATATTCTACTAAGTTAAAAAGTATTCCAAAAGAGCATATTAAAAAAAAAAAAAAAAAAAAAAACTGCCAATGTTATGCACACAATCCTGCGAGTGGGTGAGAACAATGATTTACAACCTTACCAACTATTCGAAGAATCACAAACAATTTTCCCAACGATCCCAAAGATAAGACACAGCTGCTTCAAAACATTACAGAAAATAACTTAAAAAGAAATTTACCTAAATATTTAAGTCGTCATTCGATTTTTTAAGCAATATAAATAAGTTCATTCTCCACTGAAAGGAGATTTTAATAATTAAATTTAACAAAATTTATTTGCGAAGCACATTAGGTAAACAAAGACTTTCAGCATTTTTATTAATTGAAGCAGATCATCTGGGCTCGATCATGATTCAATGATTTTGGTGTTCAGTAAGGCTAAAAACAGAAAATTTCAGTTTCTTTAATTCTTTACAGTTGGTTATTACTTAATAATATTAGTTTCAGTAAAGATAATTTCATTTATGAATAAAAATTTGAGAGTTCGGAAAAAACTTTTTAAATTTCATCTTGCACCACCGGAGGGCCTCGCAAAAATTATCTTGCCACATCAAATGCATGTCTTTCCCCACCACTTTATACCACTGATGTCAAACTGATTGGCCCAAATTTCCAACACTATTTCTCACCCCTCTTTTATGCAATGGCAGTACTATCGCACTTTTCCAGCCCTCTGGTAAGCAGCAAGTATTGAGCCTCAGTTTAAATAATATTTCAAGATAATGTACATTGACACTTCCCACTGTCTTCAAGACATCCATAGTAATATTATCTACACCAGGCCTTTATATTGTTTCAGTTTTCTTATTTCCTTCATAATATCCCTAGGATGAATTTCAATTTTTTTGGTCTACTCATTTCTAATTGTGTTGTTAAGTTCGTTCTCCGATTTATACCCTCCCATTTTTGATTCATTGTAACTAATGGTCTCACTCAGGGGCGGATCCAGGATTTTGTTTTGGGGGGGGCTTGAGCGGACTTTGGTTTGGGGGGGGCTTGGCTTCAGTAAATTTTGGTTCAGAGGGCTTGCGTTCAGTGGATTTTTGTTTTGGGGGGGGCTTGAGTCGTAAAAAAGGTAGTATTTATAGCCTCCTCGGGCCTAAATCCGTAGAGCTAAAAAAAAAAAAAAAAAAAAAAAAGGTCTCAAAACTACAATGTCAGGGGTGGACCTAGATACGTTTTGGGGGGGGGGCTTGAGCCCCCTAGCCCCCCCCCCCTGGATCCGCCCCTGGTCTCACTAAACAAGTTACTTAAAATCTCTGCCTTTCTCAAATCCTCAGTAACTTCTTCTCCATTCTTCTAAATTCGCCTCAACACCCTCCCTTCCATTCAGTTTTTTAACATAGCCATAGAAATTTCTAGGTGAAAATTGGAAGGGAAAGAAGGTTGCATGAAACCAGTCGAGAGACTGATGACAGCGACCAAGCGAGGTGGGTGAGCGGTAACGCTCTGGCGTCGCATTCGGGAGGACGCGGGTTTGAATCCCCCTTTAGGCATACAGATTTGGGTTTTCCATGATTTCCCCAAATCACTCCAGATAAGTGCTGGGATGCTTCCTTCAAAAATTCATGGCCCAATTCCTTCCTGTCTTTTCGCGCCATTAGCAGAAAAAGAGGTTGATGCAGCCATCAGGCGAGATATCGTTTTATAAGCATCAACATTTCGAGAAATGAATGTTTAGAAATGCTAGTAACACCTCTGGTTCGAATTCGGCTTGGGTGTTTACCTCATACCAGAGACAATACAATGGTTTGTCTCCATTTGTCTCTGGTGTGAGCTGTTGACATATATGTTTAAAGTTTTTGTATCGTGTTTGGTAAGCCTTGTTTCGAATTCAGATTGCATTAAGCGTTGTATTTGATTATTATGGACTTTACAGTTGGGCCCTGTAGTGTTGAGCTAAGTAGTATACTGTGGGATCCTAAGTTAATTGGAGAATGCGAGGGATTACTGGAGATCGCGATTCCGCTAGGAGTTGTTATCATAATACTGCAGTGATCAAACGCAAGACTTCACTATAAATTCTTCCCGAAGTACATTTAACGGTTTCATGCTGGTCCAGGCTGTATTACAACGGAACTACCGCTTGAGAATAATACGTCTTGCGACTGACTACATCAGTATTCCAACGATATTACTGTATGTTGTAGTAGCGGAATCGCGATCTCCAGTAGACCCGAATGCGATTCCGCTGTAACTACATTCTGCCGCTTGGACTATCGCTGCGGTCGTTAATCACAAGATTATTGTAATACAGTACTTAGTTTGGAATACACCCTGGACCAATGTAGCGGCCCAGGGCGTATTAAAACATAAATACGCCACTGGAGCGCGCGCCCCATCGCAGTTAAATTGTCGTCACCTTCAACAGCTTCCAGCCATCGGCCTGGATACAGCCGAAGTACTGCTCAAAAATAGTACGACTTGCACATAGCAATAGCAGTATTAGTGCGCGCGGAGGAATGTAGTGCAGTGGAACCGCGAGTTGACGTAATTTAATTTAGTATTCGATATATTGACCAAAGAAAATGTATGGTGGTTCACAATTCCTAATCACAAGAATGTTTATCAAAGTCCTGGAAGTTCCGCATGCGTATGGAGTGAGGATGGAGACGTTAAGCTGTCGGCCTTCAGAGTAGTAGCTCTGATTGGTCCGCCAGCAGGTTTCACACTCTCCCTTCCTCTGTCTCATCCTCACTGGCAGCAAAAGGAAGCCACCTCGGTTGATGTTGCCATAGTAACAATCTGTGCTTGGACACAGGCATAGCGTTCATATAGAGAGGAATCCTTGGTTAACAGTGGCTGAAATTACATTCAGTAGAGTATATACCTGGATAGAATATCTAAATGGGTAGGTCAGCATGGAATGAAGATAAATACCAAGAAGAGTCAGCTTATTATGTACACAGATAAACAAAACTAAACATTAATTATGATTATAGGGTGGTGTCACAGTTGTTTGTTGATAGCTTGAAGTGTAATTATCTTGGCATAACATTTGATAACAAGCTCAACTGGGCATAGCACTTTCGGCAGGTGGTAGGAAAAGGTTACAAAATTCTTCACTGGGGAGGGTGATGAAAGGATGTATCAGAGAAGTTAGGGAATTTTGTTACAAAGCTTTGGTCAGACCATTGGTCAAATATGGTGGAGTAGTGTGGAGCCCACATTTTGGTTATCAAATACAGGAGTTGGAAGGCGTGCAAAGAAGAGCAGGTAGATTTGTTTGTGGAAATTATCGCAGGACCCAGTCAATAACTGAAATGATAAGGGAGCTGGATTGGGATTCATTGGAGGAAAGGAGGAGGGCGAAGAGAGTGCTGGGAATGTACAGGGCATATGTTGAAATGGAGCTTGGATGGATATTGGTCAAAGAATTAGGAATAGTGCACGGAAGGGGAAAGGCGACCATGACCACAAGCTGGCGCTCGATTTCATGCATAAGGGAGTGGGAAATTTTTCTTTTGCTGGTAAGGGTACCAGGGATTGAAACAAATCACCAAAAGCACTTAAGGATTTTAAAATGAAAATTTCTTAATTGCAAAAGTAAATGGAGAGGAATTTAACACTCCAATTATAAAATAAAATTTTTCTAAAAAATAAATAAATATAAAAAGGTGTAATTAGATGACTAGGGGAATTGGCACTAGAACATTAGCTCCATCACAATTAAAATTAATAATAATGATATATTACTCCCTTTGAACATGTATTAAAGTGCTCTCTGGAATGTAGAACAGTAGGTGAGTTTATTTTTGGGGAATTATTGATAAACATTACCACTGGAACTACTTATATTTAGTGCCTCCATATAAGATTGTCTGTGGTTTAACATGCAGTGAGTTTTATATTATAGCCTGCTGTGAAATATCATTTGTCATTCTGGTCCAGGATCACAAACTCCCCTCTTAAAAAATTAAAATGTCCAGTACACCAAACACAGTGGTATTCAGATGTGACATCACAGATTGCTAACATCCCTGACACTAATAAAGACATGAACAAGACTCTGTGCAGCAAGAACCTTACACCAGCTATATTTGAACACTGCTTGCACACTTTACTTTTCATACACCAAGTGTAATTTACTGTTAGCATCGTATTTATTTTTTTAAAATAGAAACATTTTTAAGGAAAAATAAGTTACCAAAAGAAAAAAAAATATATAGTGGTACTGTATATTGCAATAAAGTTAGAACTATGTACATACACCTGAATTAATAACATCAGTAATACACTTAAAGAAAATTAAAAATTGCAATGTGTTGTGCTATATCACATATACAGGGCGTTCGCCGGGAAACGCAACCCACTGTTAGCGCTACAAGGAAGAAACTGCTCCCGGCGAACGAGCGCTCAGTTTCCGGCATTGTTCAACCGTCGGCCGCGGACTATTTCATAATAATTACGCTTCATAAACTTCATAAACTTGTGTGCTAAGCATTTAAATGTGACGTAATTCATTAGCTTACCTTATAAAAGATGCTGGAAGTGTTGACCCTCTTGTGTAATGCACATTTCACATCTTCTGAACATATTTCGAGACACACGCTGCCCTAACTGACTTAATGATTTTTTGGGTGACTGTTCTAGTCGAAAAGCGATATCGTCAATTTTCTCCTCTGTGAGAATACGGTTGACCGACAGTCTCTTTTTGTTAAAAAATGAACCCGTTTCTCTTACTTTTTTAACCAGACGCAGAATTGTTGATTTAGCTGGCAGTAAAGCGCCAGGAAATTCGCGACGAAATTTACTGCGACACTTTTTAAACGACTTCTTCTTCACATATGTATCGTAGAGAAATATTCTTTGTTGCAAACTGTAACGTACCATAATTTTACTCACACTCAAACACAGTACAGATTAATAAGAGTATGAAGCCCCAAACCAGCCAAACCACAAAGAAACGTTTATTCACAACACTGATTAATAAGAGACTGAAGTCACAAACTATCTACAATGCAAAGAAAACCGTTCTTAACAATGTAATGGTCACTGCACTGCACTGTTGGGGCAGCGGAGGTGTTAAACAGTGCGGTGATTCACGGTGCCGTGTGGCGGAAACTGCTGGCTCCACTGACCGAGCAAGTTGCCGACGGCAACAGACTGGGAGGGTAGCGTTTTCCGGCGAACGCCCTGTACAATTCTCCTACATGCAGCATAGATCACAATACATCTTCAACTTCTTCCATCTGTGTGGTAGTCATTCTGGTCTGGAATAGAGTTGTCCATAACAAACATTTCAACTCTCTGCTGAAGACGTAAGTAAACACAGTTCCACATGGAAGATAACTTTTTGACTAATGAAGCACTCTGCACATGAAGTTACAGATAAGCTGTTGTATCCCTGGTTACACCCCTTCATCATTTGCTGGGGAATGACGTAGGGGTACCGAGCATGGTGGGTGAGCGGTTAACACTCAGGCCACGCATTTGGGAGGACGCAGGTTCAAATCTCCATCTGGCCATCCAGATTTCGGTTTTACACAGTTTCCCCAAATCACTCCAGGCGAATGCCAGGATGTTTCTTTCAAAAAGACCACGGCCGAATTCTTTCCCTTCTTTAGCCCCCAGTCCTTTCCCACATCTAATGGCCTTGACATTGATGAGGCGTAAAACCACCTGTCAACAGGAAATATATCAGCCAAAAATAGCCCTGAGGAAGATCCCAGATTGGGTGATGAAAGTTTGGCATTGACAGTGAACCCATTAAGTCATTGATATTTCACCTTATTTAATGAACATTCAGGCTTGCTGTGTAAGCCTGAAAAACTGTTGACACTGCCACCTGCTTCAACAATTTTCCAATTGATTTGTTAATCCTTGTAGATAAGCAAGAAAGGCGAAATTTCAATGGCAAATTATTGTCTTGCTTAGAAATTGTATCATGAAACACATTGATGTTCTCCACGAGTTTAATTGTTTGTAAAATCCTTTGTCAGTTTCACGGTAGGCAGTGGCCCGGAATATTCTTGCTATAGACACCATTTCTTCCATCGTACCTTCCAAATCGCTTTATTTGCTCTTATGCTCAATAAGTCCCGGTGTGAACCAATCATCTGCTTTCTGGTAAACATATTGACGGACATATTGAGTTGTACCGTGCACCTCAGGGTGACCCACACTGACAGGAACTTGCAGGACAAGTTACACCATGATCCACCAATGAAGACCTATAAGAGCAGATACATTGTGTTTGTCAGAGAGTCTTATGAAAGAAATGGCGACTCTCAACAATATCTGGGTGAAAGACTATCATGAAACGAACATCAGAAGTGTTTTAGGACCTACCCACTCACTTGATGACATTAGTGAATTCCATGTTGAAATTTCTAACGAGGACACCAATTCACCATGAAAATTCGCTGTCCTTCCATATGTTCAAGGAGTCACAGATGGAATTCGCTAGCTGTTGATGTAGACGGAGTTGGCAACAGTTTGTAGGCAGCGTTGAAATCTTGGCCAGACATTAATGAGGGTGAAACACTGTTCACAGCTTGCAGGTGTTTATAAAATTCCATGCGATAGTGGCGGTGTTTACACCAGTGAGACGGGTCACACTGTGGTCAGTAGATTTAAATAACATATACGACACTGAACAAAGCAGTAGTGACAAACACACAGTAGTTAGTCATAGCATCAACATGGGGCATGAGATAAAATTTGAGAACACAAGGCTGCCCTGAACAGAAGACAAATAGTGTCCTAGATGACTGGAGGACACGGCAGAAATGTTCGAGAAAAGCAATAACTTCAGCCAAGATAGAGACCTAGTACTCTATTACACTTGTTACTCGTTACTGAGTAAACAAATGTAGTAGCTCCGAAAAGGGCTGCAGGACTTGAAATAAAGAAATGTCGTATTCCTGGAAAATAAAGGCTGCTCAAGAACCCTAAACAACAATAATTAAACCATACATTAAGACAAAAAATTCTTTTCTCTCAAGGTGGCAGCACAAGTATCACACCATGTAACTCTGATACTCCACCAGTCCACGTTCAATGATCATACAAAGGGTAACTGCAGAAACCCAGTTGTATTGTACACTGGGGTATGCTCATCTATGTATTTTAAAGAATAATAAACATTCTCTTAAAGCATTAAGACCTGTTTATCAAACTTTAATTCAAACATGCGTGTGGTATGTGATAAACTGTTACGGAGAGATACTTGATACACACGTGGCTCACGCAAGTAGATGCATTCTGAAAATGATGTACAAAATGCCTTACACTTTTCTGACTTATGAATTATGGAATCAGTAACAGATATGATAAAAGAGCTGGAATGGATTCTTTGGAAGACAGGAGGAGGGTGAAGAGAGTCATGGGAGTGTACAAGGCGTATATTGGTGAATACGATTGGGAAGATATTGATGTAAGAATTAAAAGTAATGCATGGAAGGGAAAAGATGACCATGGCCATAAGCTGGCACTCGATTTCAGGCACAAGGGTGTAGGAAGATTCTATTTTTTAGGTAAGGGAGTTAGGGTTTGGAATAAGTTATCAAGAGAAATGAGGAATAATTTACCAAAAACAATGAAAGAATTTAAAGTTTAAATTTGTAGAGGGCAAATGTAGGTGGGTACAGGAAAGGGGGAAAATGGGTGTGTGGGGAAATTACTACTGGAGCATGTGCTCCATTGCAATTAAATTAAAAAACAAAACACGGTGTTCTATGAATATCAAATGTTTATTCAAACAACAGTAAAGGACATACATGCCAATATAATTGATATCAAATTCTTTGGTCTTAGTGATTAGACAGATATAAGTAACAGACAACTAAAAAGAACTGGAGTGCAACATTTCTTGGCACAACACACCGGTAGGAGAAAGTTATTCAAGCTGTCTTGATCCACAAATATATAATGAATGACTTCAGATGTTACCATTAGGTGAAAACATACTCTGGAGACATATCCCTCTGTGAGGCATCCTTTTTTTTAAAAAAAAATATTATTCATTGATTGAACTAGTAAAATGTTACCACTTTATGTAGCCATCTTATATATATATAACATATCTTGATATGTGTTTAATTACATTTTAAAGTTGAGATTTGTTGAGGGCAAAAGACGGTTGGTACAGGATAGGGGGGAAAATGGGTGTGCAGGTAAATTGCCATTGGATCATGCACTACATCACAATTAAACTATCAATAATTTTTACAATGATCGTGTGTATGTAACAAATCATCAAAATGACTATATTTCTTGTGTTTTCATAATCATGATATATCTGCAGTATTACATTATGGTACTACATATAATTACATAAATAACGAAGGCTAGGGATACCTGCAGTGTGTCTCCCTGCCTCGCTGGAGCACGGACGTACAACGGGACGAGGAGCGAGTCCCGGTCCTCGCGTGCTGGTCATCCTGGTTGCAGTTTTTAGGCATGTTCCCATAATCATCTAGGCAAATGTTGGGATAGCCTCCAACCTCCGCCTCATAAATAAATTACACTTTTCACAAACAAAACAGACACATGTAAAACAAATATTCCACCAATAGGTTGAATGCTCCAGATCTCATAAATCCAGTTCTAAAACCTGGGTAGCACACACGCCCTCCGACCCTCATGGTTTCACACTGGAAGCCTGTGTAACAGGTGGCCAGTGCCTAATGGGCCTCTGAAAGATAAACCCATCACTCACCAAAGTTTTGGATGGTGACAAACACAGTTGTACAAAATTGCAGTTTAAAATGTGTTTCTTGCAGTAAGGGAAAGGCCATTTGCGAGGGAGGCATGCGTGCTCCTACCCTTATCCCAGCACGGGGGTGGAGGGTTAAGATGTCAAGTGAAGGACCGATAACTCCAGGGAAAAAATATAGCACAAGTGGTGTTGCTGGCACAGAAGTAGATGTGCACGTTTATAAAAATTTAACAATGAATAAATAAGGGAGATACAATAGAATCGAAATTCAAAATAAATAATTAACAAAGTAAACTACATGTGGTGGGTTTACTGGAACGGTCCTGTCGGAGGTCAGGACTGATGGATGTCTGGTATAGAGCATATTTTGGTAAGCTATTATTTTTCTTAATTTTGTTTTTTATTCCATTATTGCTCCCTTATTTACTTATTTTTAAATTTATATAAGCATAGAGTGTTGGGACGCAATTGAATATGTACACACTTTGACAATAAATTTGGCCGCCGCTGAAAAATTCTATCACTATTATTTTGCACAATCTGACATCAATGTCATCCTAAGAAACAGCAACGCAATACTGGCTTGCCAGTATTGTATTACTGTTTTCTGGGGTGACATTGATGTCAAATTGTGCAAGATAAGAGTGATAGAATTCTTCAGTGGCGGCCAAATTTATTGTTAAAGTGTGTACTTCAATATTATAATGTATTTCTTTATTCTATGTGAAAATTTATTACATGTAATATCCTAGTGTATTGCCTTTGTTTGGTACAAGATGTGCTGTTGAGAAAATTTTCACAAAGTTTAGAGTGAAGATGTTGTTCTTTTTATTCCTTATAGTAAGATAACTGTATAATAAAGTAATATTTATATTTTATTCCAACACTTGTGGTTACTTATGAAGATGAAGGAAGGTTAAAACGTAGGTAAAAGAGCTATTTAACATGTAATTTGTTATTTTTCAAACTGTTTTAATCTTGGATGTTTTATGTGATTTACATATTGGTTCATATATTGATTGTAAAGTGATCATATTTAACTAAAGAAGTTTCTTCATGTTTATTTTCAGTTGCACAATGGAAGCGAAAATAAAAACTGAGCAGGTGACGTTTGGTGATTGGGAGGTGTTACCAGAGCCAACGTTAAAGTGTGAGTGTTACGTGCTTTATGTCGTCTTACGTCAGTCACGTCTGTCTGCAAACGATGGACACGGAGCCAAGGGACACAGAGGG
>CM061918.1:153332546-153421823 GCA_031002005.1 Vandiemenella viatica
CTTACCAACTATTCGAAGAATCACAAACAATTTTCCCAACGATCCCAAAGATAAGACACAGCTGCTTCAAACATTACAGAAAATAACTTAAAAAGAAATTTACCTAAATATTTAAGTCGTCATTCGATTTTTAAGCAATATAAATAAGTTCATTCTCCACTGAAAGGAGATTTTAAAAATTAAATTTAACAAAATTTATTTGCGAAGCACATTAGGTAAACAAAGACTTTCAGCATTTTTATTAATTGAAGCAGATCATCTGGGCTCGATCATGATTCAATGATTTTGGTGTTCAGTAAGGCTAAAAACAGAAAATTTCAGTTTCTTTAATTCTTTACAGTTGGTTATTACTTAATAATATTAGTTTCAGTAAAGATAATTTCATTTATGAATAAAAATTTGAGAGTTCGGAAAAAAACTTTTTAAATTTCATCTTGCACCACCGGAGGGCCTCGCAAAAATTATCTTGCCACATCAAATGCATGTCTTTCCCCACCAATGATGTCAAACTGATCGGCCCAAATTTCCAACACTATTTCTCACCCCTCTTTTATGCAATGGCAGTACTATCGCACTTTTCCAGCCCTCTGGTAAGCAGCAAGTATTGAGCCTCAGTTTAAATAATATTTCAAGATAATGTACATTGACACTTCCCACTGTCTTCAAGACATCCATAGTAATATTATCTACACCAGGCCTTTATATTGTTTCAGTTTTCTTATTTCCTTCATAATATCCCTAGGATGAATTTCAATTTTTTTGGTCTACTCATTTCTAATTGTGTTGTTAAGTTCGTTCTCCGATTTATACCCTCCCATTTTTGATTCATTGTAACTAATGGTCTCACTAAACAAGTTACTTAAAATCTCTGCCTTTCTCAAATCCTCAGTAAATTCGCCTCAACACCCTCCCTTCCATTCAGTTTTTTAACATAGCCATAGAAATTTCTAGGTGAAAGATTGGAAGGGAAAGAAGGTTGCTTGAAACCAGTCGAGAGACTGATGACAGCGACCAAGCGAGGTGGGTGAGCGGTAACGCTCTGGCGTCGCATTCGGGAGGACGCGGGTTTGAATCCCCCTTTAGGCATACAGATTTGGGTTTTCCATGATTTCCCCAAATCACTCCAGATAAGTGCTGGGATGCTTCCTTCAAAAATTCATGGCCGAATTCCTTCCTGTCTTTTCGCGCCATTAGCAGAAAAAGAGGTTGATGCAGCCATCAGGCGAGATATCGATTTATAAGCATCAACATTTCGAGAAATGAATGTTTAGAAATGCTAGTAACACCTCTGGTTCGAATTCGGCTTGGGTGTTTACCTCATACCAGAGACAATACTATGGTTTGTCTCTGGTGTGAGCTGTTGACATATATGTTTAAAGTTTTTGTATCGTGTTTGGTAAGCCTTGTTTCGAATTCAGATTGCAATAAGCGTTGTATTTGATTATTATGGACTTTACAGTTGGGCCCTGTAGTGTTGAGCTAAGTAGTATACTGTGGGATCCTAAGTTAATTGGAGAATGCGAGGGATTACTGGAGATCGCGATTCCGCTAGGAGTTGTTATCATAATACTGCAGTGATTAAACGCAAGACTTCACTATAAATTCTTCCCGAAGTACATTTAACGGTTTCATGCTGGTCCAGGCTGTATTACAACGGAACTACCGCTTGAGAATAATACGTCTTGCGACTGACTACATCAGTATTCCAACGATATTACTGTATGTTGTAGTAGCGGAATCGCGATCTCCAGTAGACCCGAATGCGATTCCGCTGTAACTACATTCTGCCGCTTGGACTATCGCTGCGGTCGTTAATCACAAGATTATTGTAATACAGTACTTAGTTTGGAATACACCCTGGACCAATGTAGCGGCCCAGGGCGTATTAAAACATAAATACTGCCACTGGAGCGCGCGCCCCATCGCAGTTAAATTGTCGTCACCTTCAACAGCTTCCAGCCATCGGCCTGGATACAGCCGAAGTACTGCTCGAAAATAGTACGACTTGCACATAGCAATAGCAGTATTAGTGCGCGCGGAGGAATGTAGTGCAGTGGAACCGCGAGTTGACGTAATTTAATTTAGTATTCGATATATTGACCAAAGAAAATGTATGGTGGTTCACAATTCCTAATCACAAGAATGTTTATCAAAGTCCTGGAAGTTCCGCATGCGTATGGAGTGAGCATGGAGACGTTAAGCTGTCGGCCTTCAGAGTAGTAGCTCTGATTGGTCCGCCAGCAGGTTTCACACTCTCCCTCCTCCGTCACTGGCAGCAAAAGGAAGCCACCTCGGTTGATGTTGCCATAGTAACAATCTGTGCTTGGACACAGGCATAGCGTTCATATAGAGAGGAATCCTTGGTTAACAGTGGCTGAAATTACATTCAGTAGAGTATATACCTGGATAGAATATCTAAATGGGTAGGTCAGCATGGAATGAAGATAAATACCAAGAAGAGTCAGCTTATTATGTACACAGATCAACAAAACTAAACATTAATTATGATTATAGGGTGGTGTCACAGTTGTTTGTTGATAGCTTGAAGTGTAATTATCTTGGCATAACATTTGATAACAAGCTCAACTGGGCATAGCACTTTCGGCAGGTGGTAGGAAAAGGTTACAAAATTCTTCACTGGGGAGGGTGATGAAAGGATGTATCAGAGAAGTTAGGGAATTTTGTTACAAAGTTTTGGTCAGACCATTGGTCAAATATGGTGGAGTAGTGTGGAGCCCACATTTTGGTTATCAAATACAGGAGTTGGAAGGTGTGCAAAGAAGAGCAGGTAGATTTGTTTGTGGAAATTATCGCAGGACCCATTCAATAACTGAAATGATAAGGGAGCTGGATTGGGATTCATTGGAGGAAAGGAGGAGGGCGAAGAGAGTGCTGGGAATGTACAGGGCATATGTTGAAATGGAGCTTGGATGGATATTGGTCAAAGAATTAGGAATAGTGCACGGAAGGGGAAAGGCGACCATGTCCACAAGCTGGCGCTCGATTTCATGCATAAGGGAGTGGGAAATTTTTCTTTTGCTGGTAAGGGTACCAGGGATTGAAACAAATCACCAAAAGCACTTAAGGATTTTAAAATGAAAATTTCTTAATTGCAAAAGTAAATGGAGAGGAATTTAACACTCCAATTATAAAATAAAATTTTTCTAAAAAATAAATAAATATAAAAAGGTGTAATTAGATGACTAGGGGAATTGGCACTAGAACATTAGCTCCATCACAATTAAAATTAATAATAATGATAATATTACTCCCTTTGAACATGTATTAAAGTGCTCTCTGGAATGTGGAACAGTAGGTGAGTTTATTTTTGGGGAATTATTGATAAACATTACCACTGGAACTACTTATATTTAGTGCCTCCACATAAGATTGTCTGTGGTTTAACATGCAGTGAGTTTTATATTATAGCCTGCTGTGAAATATCATTTGTCATTCTGGTCCAGGATCACAAACTCCCCTCTTAAAAAATTAAAATGTCCAGTCCACCAAACACAGTGGTATTCAGATGTGACATCACAGATTGCTAACATCCCTGACACTAATAAAGACATGAACAAGACTCTGTGCAGCAAGAACCTTACACCAGCTATATTTGAACACTGCTTGCACACTTTACTTTTCATACACCAAGTGTAATTTACTGTTAGCATCGTATTTATTTTTTTAAAATAGAAAAATTTTTAAGGAAAAATAAGTTACCAAAAGAAAAAAAAAATATAGTGGTACTGTATATTGCAATAAAGTTAGAACTATGTACATACACCTGAATTAATAACATCAGTAATACACTTAAAGAAAATTAAAAATTGCATTTTGTTGTGCTATATCACATATACAGGGCGTTCGCCGGGAAACGCAACCCACTGTTAGCGCTACAAGGAAGAAACTGCTCCCGGCGAACGAGCGCTCAGTTTCCGGCATTGTTCGACCGTCGGCCGCGGACTATTTCATAATAATTACGCTTCATAAACTTGTGTGCTAAGCATTTAAATGTGACGTAATTCATTAGCTTACCTTATAAAAGATGCTGGAAGTGTTGACCCTCTTCTGAACATATTTTGAGACACACGCTGCCCTAACTGACTTAATGATTTTTGGGTGACTGTTCTAGTCGAAAAGCGATATCGTCAATTTTCTCCTCTGTGAGAATACGGTTGACCGACAGTCTCTTTTTGTTAAAAAATGAACCCGTTTCTCTTACTTTTTTAACCAGACGCAGAATTGTTGATTTAGCTGGCAGTAAAGCGCCAGGAAATTCGCGACAAAATTTACTGCGACACTTTTTAAATGACTTCTTCTTCACATATGTATCGTAGAGAAATATTCTTTGTTGCAAACTGTAACGTACCATAATTTTACTCACACTCAAACACGGTACAGATTAATAAGAGTATGAAGCCCCAAACCAGCCAAACCGCAAAGAAACGTTTATTCACAACACTGATTAATAAGAGACTGAAGTCACAAACTATCTACAATGCAAAGAAACCGTTCTTAACAATGTAATGGTCACTGCACTGCACTGTTGGGGCAGCGGAGGTCTTAAACAGTGCGGTGATTCACGGTGCCGTGTGGCGGAAACTGCTGGCTCCACTGACCGAGCAAGTTGCCGACGGCAACAGACTGGGAGGGTAGCGTTTTCCGGCGAACGCCCTGTACAATTCTCCTACATGCAGCATAGATCACAATACATCTTCAACTTCTTCCATCTGTGTGGTAGTCATTCTGGTCTGGAATAGAGTTGTCCATAACAGACATTTCAACTCCCTGCTGAAGACGTAAGTAAACACAGTTCCACATGGAAGATAACTTTTTGACTAATGAAGCACTCTGCACATGAAGTTACAGATAAGCTGTTGTATCCCTGGTTACACCCCTTCATCATTTGCTGGGGAGTGACGTAGGGGTACTGAGCATGGTGGGTGAGCGGTTAACACTCAGGCCACGCATTTGGGAGGACGCAGGTTCAAATCTCCATCTGGCCATCCAGATTTCGGTTTTACACAGTTTCCCCAAATCACTCCAGGCGAATGCCAGGATGTTTCTTTCAAAAAGACCACGGCCGAATTCTTTCCCTTCTTTAGCCCCCAGTCCTTTCCCACATCTAATGGCCTTGACATTGATGAGGCGTAAAACCACCTGTCAACAGGAAATATATCAGCCAAAAATAGCCCTGAGGTAGATCCCAGATTGGGTGATGAAAGTTTGGCATTGACAGTGAACCCATTAAGTCATTGATATTTCACCTTATTTAATGAACATTCAGGCTTGCTGTGTAAGCCTGAAAAACTGTTGACACTGCCACCTGCTTCAACAATTTTCCAATTGATTTGTTAATCCTTGTAGATAAGCAAGAAAGGCGAAATTTCAATGGCAAATTATTGTCTTGCTTAGAAATTGTATCATGAAACACATTGATGTTCTCCACGAGTTTAATTGTTTGTAAAATCCTTTGTCAGTTTCACGGTAGGCAGTGGCCCGGAATATTCTTGCTATAGACACCATTTCTTCCATCGTACCTTCCAAATCGCTTTATTTGCTCTTATGCTCAATAAGTTCCGGTGTGAACCAATCATCTGCTTTCTGGTAAACATATTGACGGACATATTGAGTTGTACCGTGCACCTCAGGGTGACCCACACTGACAGGAACTTGCAGGACAAGTTACACCATGATCCACCAATGAAGACCTATAAGAGCAGATACATTGTGTTGGTCAGAGAGTCTTATGAAAGAAATGGCGACTCTCAACAATATCTGGGTGAAAGACTATCATGAAACGAACATCAGAAGTGTTTTAGGACCTACCCACTCACTTGATGACATTAGTGAATTCCATGTTGAAATTTCTAACGAGGACACCAATTCACCATGAAAATTCGCTGTCCTTCCATATGTTCAAGGAGTCACAGATGGAATTCGCTAGCTGTTGATGTAGACGGAGTTGGCAACAGTTTGTAGGCAGCGTTGAAATCTTGGCCAGACATTAATGAGGGTGAAACACTGTTCACAGCTTGCAGGTGTTTATAAAATTCCATGCGATAGTGGCGGTGTTTACACCAGTGAGACGGGTCACACTGTGGTCAGTAGATTTAAATAACATATACGACACTGAACAAAGCAGTAGTGACAAACACACAGTAGTTAGTCATAGCATCAACATGGGGCATGAGATAAAATTTGAGAACACAAGGCTGCCCTGAACAGAAGACAAATGGTGTCCTAGATGACTGGAGGACACGGCAGAAATGTTCGAGAAAAGCAATAACTTCAGCCAAGATAGAGACCTAGTACTCTATTACACTTGTTACTCGTTACTGAGTAAACAAATGTAGTAGCTCCGAAAAGGGCTGCAGGACTTGAAATAAAGAAATGTCGTATTCCTGGAAAATAAAGGCTGCTCAAGAACCCTAACCAACAATAATTAAACCATAGATTAAGACAAAAATTTCTTTTCTCTCAAGGTGGCAGCACAAGTATCACACCATGTAACTCTGATACTCCACCAGTCCACGTTCAATGATCATACAAAGGGTAACTGCAGAAACCCAGTTGTATTGTACACTGGGGTATGCTCATCTATGTATTTTAAAGAATAATAAACATTCTCTTAAAGCATTAAGACCTGTTTATCAAACTTTAATTCAAACATGCGTGTGGTATGTGATAAACTGTTACGGAGAGATACTTGATACACACGTGGCTCACGCAAGTAGATGCATTCTGAAAATGATGTACAAAATGCCTTATACTTTTCTGACTTATGAATTATGGAATCAGTAATAGATATGATAAAAGAGCTGGAATGGATTCTTTGGAAGACAGGAGGAGGGTGAAGAGAGTCATGGGAGTGTACAAGGCGTATATTGGTGAATACGATTGGGAAGATATTGATGTAAGAATTAAAAGTAATGCATGGAAGGGAAAAGATGACCATGGCCATAAGCTGGCACTCGATTTCAGGCACAAGGGTGTAGGAAGATTCTATTTTTTAGGTAAGGGAGTTAGGGTTTGGAATAAGTTATCAAGAGAAATGAGGAATAATTTACCAAAAACAATGAAAGAATTTAAAGTTTAAATTTGTAGAGGGCAAATGTAGGTGGGTACAGGAAAGGGGGAAATGGGTGTGTGGGGAAATTACTACTGGAGCATGTGCTCCATTGCAATTAAATTAAAAAACAAAACACGGTGTTCTATGAATATCAAATGTTTATTCAAACAACAGTAAAGGACATACATGCCAATATAATTGATATCAAATTCTTTGGTCTTAGTGATTAGACAGATATAAGTAACAGACAACTAAAAAGAACTGGAGTGCAACATTTCTTGGCACGACACACCGGTAGGAGAAAGTTATTCAAGCTGTCTTGATCCACAAATATATAATGAATGACTTCAGATGTTACCATTAGGTGAAAACATACTCTGGAGACATATCCCTCTGTGAGGCATCCTTTTTTTTTAAAAAAAATATTATTCATTGATTGAACTAGTAAAATGTTGCCACTTTATGTAGCCATCTTATATATATATATAACATATCTTGATATGTGTTTAATTACATTTTAAAGTTGAGATTTGTTGAGGGCAAAAGACGGTTGGTACAGGATAGGGGGGAAAATGGGTGTGCAGGTAAATTGCCATTGGATCATGCACTACATCACAATTAAACTATCAATAATTTTTACAATGATCGTGTGTATGTAACAAATCATCAAAATGACTATATTTCTTGTGTTTTCATAATCATGATATATCTGCAGTATTACATTATGGTACTACATATAATTACATAAATAACGAAGGCTAGGGATACCTGCAGTGTGTCTCCCTGCCTCGCTGGAGCACGGACGTACAACGGGACGAGGAGCGAGTCCCGGTCCTCGCGTGCTGGTCATCCTGGTTGCAGTTTTTAGGCATGTTCCCATAATCATCTAGGCAAATGTTGGGATAGCCTCCAACCTCCGCCTCATAAATAAATTACACTTTTCACAAACAAAACAGACACATGTAAAAACAAATATTCCACCAATAGGTTGAATGCTCCAGATCTCATAAATCCAGTTCTAAAACCTGGGTAGCACACACGCCCTCCGACCCTCATGGTTTCACACTGGAAGCCCGTGTAACAGGTGGCCAGTGCCTAATGGGCCTCTGAAAGATAAACCCATCACTCACCAAAGTTTTGGATGGTGACAAACACAGTTGTACAAAATTGCAGTTTAAAATGTGTTTCTTGCAGTAAGGGAAAGGCCATTTGCGAGAGAGGCATGCGCGCTCCTACCCTTATCCCAGCACGGGGGTGGAGGGTTAAGATGTCAAGTGAAGTACCGATAACTCCAGGGAAAAAATATAGCACAAGTGGTGTTGCTGGCACAGAAGTAGATGTGCACGTTTATAAAAATTTAACAATGAATAAATAAGGGAGATACAATAGAATCGAAATTCAAAATAAATAATTAACAAAGTAAACTACATGTGGTGGGTTTACTGGAACAGTCCTGTCGGAGGTCAGGACTGATGGATGTCTGGTATCGAGCATATTTTGGTAAGCTATTATTTTTCTTAATTTTGTTTTTTATTCCATTATTGCTCCCTTATTTACTTATTTTTAAATTTATATAAGCATAGAGTGTTGGGACGCAATTGAATATGTACTTCAATATTATAATGTATTTCTTTATTCTATGTGAAAATTTATTACATGTGATATCTTAGTGTATTGCCTTTGTGACTTATGACTTAATTGTTTGGTACAAGATGTGCTGTGGAGAGTGAAGATGATGTTCTTTTTATTCTTTATAGTAAGATAATTGTATAATAAAGCTATGTTTATATTTACATTTTGTTCCAACACTTGTGGTTACTTAGGAAGATGAGGGAAGGTTAAACCATAGGTAAAAGAGCTATTTAAAATGTAATTTGGTATTTTTCAAACTGTTTTAATGTTGATGTTTTATGTGATTTACATATTGCTTCATAAATTGATAGTAATAATATTTAACTAACGAAGTTTCTTCATGTTTATTTTCAGTTGCACCATGGAAGTGAAAATAAAAACAGAGCAGGTGACATTTGGTGATTGGGAGATGTTACCAGAGCAAACGTTAAAGTGTGAGTATTACGTGCTTTATGTCGTCTTACGTCAGTCACGTCTGTCTGTAAACGATGGACACGGAGCCATTGCTTGCTTAAGATAGCAGTAAAAATGTGATAAAAATGCAAAAGTACAAAGAACTGTGATGGTTCAATTAGCAGATTTCAGTGAGGATGGTAATATTCTTGCACAATACAGGGAAAGATGTGGATTCGATCAACGGTTCAAATTCCAGTTTTCGTGTACACTACCGATGAATGACGGGATGGTTGTTTCAATAGAATGACACAATTACTAACCATTCATTGTCTTGATTCCTATCCCATTTTTAACGACAATGGTGAACCACCAAGCCCTAATACAGAAAAATCTAGGTTTCTACCTGTGACTTGCTCATCAGGCACTTGATCTGATGAGGGACTTGAGATTTCTATTTTTATGGATTCTCTGCTTATTGGTTTACTGGCATTCCCTTGCTGTTATTGGAAGCGACAGTTGTTTTTCGTTACTTAAACTTGCCGGTCAGTAGGCTTACCTGTCGTTACTCTCAGCTATGCTCCTCGCAGCATCTAGCTAACATTTAGAAAGCTGTAACTGCAGGACTTAACAAAGGAGTAGTAACAGAGAAAGTGGAGGGGGTATGGACTGTGATGATTGAGGTGGACAGGAAAGATGGGTCTACTGGAGATCGCGATTCCGCTACAACAACATTCATTAATGACGTCGTAATACTGCAGTAGTCAATTGCAAGATGTTTTATTTTCAAGCAGTAATTCTGTTGTAATACAGCCTGGACCTACAAGAAACCATTAAATGTACTTCCGAAAGTATTTCTAGCAGAGTCTTGCCTTTGTCCCGTGCAGTACTATTCCGCCAATTCCTGGCAGAATAGTGATCTCCAGTAATCCGACAAAGGTCTTTGAAATGTACTAAATACAAAAGTAAATAGGTCTTAGGTACAGTTTTTGGTTATTGAGGGGGAAGGCCGAGTGTAGGGAGGTATAAGAACGTAGCTGTTCATGTATTTGTGGAGCTACATGTGTTATGCATTCTTGCAATTTACTTAAAATATGGTTAACATGTAATATGAGACTGAGCTATGTAATCAGGGTAATATGTTTAGGTTAACATAGGTTATTTAAGAGCTAATAATGAATTTACAATGATACAACATTTGAATATAATATTTTGGCACAATTAAACAGCAAGAGATTATATGAAAACAAAATTCTTGAAATGGATCAAATAAACAAAGTCCAAACCTCCCAACAGCATTATGTGACCTACTTGTAACAGCTAAAACTGCCAACAACCAAATGTCTTTTGTTAGTCTACACCAGTAGTAAGACAGCACCTAGACGGGAGCTGCGCAAGCACATATAAACAGCGGCAAATTGTCGGATGGTCATTCGGTAATAAATATGCAGACGTACGATTTTGCTGAGTAATTGTCCAATCAGTATTGAAATATTATGAACGTTTGAACAGTTTGAAGTATAGGATTAATAAACTCAGCTGGCAAGAACGTATTAACTACTGAAGAAGTTAAGTAGTACCACCTCTGCAACAAAAACACTTTCTCTAACAGCATATCTAGAATTAACAAAACAGGTGTACTCTTCTTATTTTCATTCAGTCATGTTGGATGGCATAATTTTTTTTTTTGGAGACTCTCTTCACAAAGTAAGAAAGGGCTATCAGGAGGCTGTGCAGGCTAAAACCAAGAACTCCTCGCAGATAACTCTTTGAGAAGCTCAGTATTCATATGATAACTTCTCAGTATATATATTATCTCCTGTGCTTTGTCATAGAACATTCTAACTTGTTTACTTAAAATTCGCAAGTGCACAATTTCAATACAAGAAAAAAAAATAACTTGTACAGAACACAAATATCACAGTCATTAGTACAAAGAGGAGTTAAGTATTCTGACACATCAGTTTAATAAACTTCCTAAACGTATAAAACTTGTAGAAAGTAAAGATGTATTTAAAGAAAAACTGAGGGATCTTATTGGCAACTTCTACACCATCCAATAAGTTGTACAAAAGAATTAATTGTATTGCCTTTTGAATGATTCAGTTGTAAAAACTAGCGTCTTTCTTTGTAACATACAATAATTTTGTTCACTATTATTCATCTTCTTTGTATATATACATAAACTATGATATGATTCACATCCCAGAGGATCAGCGGGGGTCTGAGGAACAAGAGCAAAAAAAAAAAAAAAATACCATCTGTCTCGATTGCACCACTATAAATCACCTCAGTCCTAGTTTGTTTAACTTTCCATTCCGTTGGTGGTGTGTTATTATTACTTTTGTTTTGTTTTCAGGTAAGAAAGAACCCACCACTGACCTGGTTGCAACACTGCCGAGTTATCTAGTGAGTGATGTGAAGGGTAAGTCAGCTCTCACCAGAAACAATGGCTAGTTTACCAATACTACCTAGCTATCTATACCCCATTTAGCTATACAGATACTGACTTTTCTACACACACACACACACACACACACAAACTTGAAACCTTGGTAATTTTTATTTTTTTTTACTTTGTGTGTGTTTTTAAACTTCTGTACTGTTTGCTGAAATGCTCTTGTTGATAAACATTAGGTATTGGTTCAGTAAAAACATAGATGGCATTGCTGGGTGTTTTGGGTTCCGGTTGTCGGTGGCCGTTTATTTTTACAGAGAGTGGATTTATGGTGAAACCTAGGCTGTGGTTGCATATACTTGCCATCACCCATGACTCTAATAATTTCAACTCTTGTTACACAGTCCTTGCTATCAGAGTTCTCCCTAATAGCAGCAGTTTCTCTGAACTCAGGAGGTGGGAACTTGCCTACCAGTACAAACTAGGCACAAGGCAACAACCTGGTCTCAACTTCAGATAATACTCAGTCATTATTATTTTTACTTACATTTACTTTCTTTTGTCCTCTCTTTGCCTCCATCCCCATTACCTAAATTCAACAACCTCTAACTTGAGGTGGTTTTTCATTTCTAGAGGTTTCTTTTAATATTATTATTATTTTTTATTTTTCTTGTTTATATTTAGATTTCATTATATTATTTTGCCCTTCCTGCCCACCAGAGACCAGTTTTGATATTTATCTAAGCTCGGTATTAGCTCCGAATCACTGCCCCTCTATTTGTCCTATGCCTGAATTTACCCCCACCATTTTCCTGGCCAGTCGTTCTGTGAGGCCGTATCCCACTACACACATCCTCCATAATGTTCTCCTGTTGATAAAGGGCTAGACATTATCATGTGTGGTTTTGGCTGTTTGCGCCCCACATCCATCATCTAAAGGTAAGTGGTGGCTCATTTCCCTATCCTAGTTTGTGATTTATTTTATAATATTGATTAACACATTACTATAATGCCACCAAACCAATTACATTTGCTAGTTATCATTTGTTATAGATTTTCAATTTTGCCATTAAGTGCTCACGATGTTTAGTTATTTTCTCAGTGTTTATTGCAGTCCAGTATCAAAAGCCACACTAATTACATTTTCAAATGATGATGTATGTCAATATCATAAACTGGCTCAGACTGCGTGAATGCAAAAGTGATAACGTGGCTTTAGAGAGGTGTGCACATTGTTCTCTTCCACTTCATCGAAATCCCGCATGTGTATTTTGAGAACTAATATAAGCACTATCGCGTTTGTGGTACTGCTGTATATGCGTGTTTTGCGCTATTTAATGTACTTTAAGCAGAGAGTTTTTGGCACTGTTGGTTGTAAATGTAATGATACATTGACATCATTGAATTACTTATAATTTCCTTCATATGGTATTGATATCTCGTTACTTTGTTTCTCTCTATTATAATGTTACTCGCGGTAGGATGCAACGTTTTGCACAGAAATGACACACGCCACATTTTTGTTTATGATCGCTTGTTGTTCTTAGCATGTTTTCGTCCGGTTGCGAGTGTTCGAGGTCAAAGGTATCCCTTGTGAGTGATCTTTCTGGTGAGTAATCTAACCAGTTTCCCCTTCCTTGTCCACTCTCTTCTAACCTTCCCTCTCCTCCCCATTTAATGACATCGGTGAGGTGCAAATAGGTGACAGCATTTAACTCTTAATATACATTTTGTGGCACTGTCCTTAGAACAGTAGTTTCTGCTAAATACATAGGGTTAACAATTCGTAATAATTTTTTGTGGAATGAATGTGTTGAGAAAATAATTGGGAAAGAAAACCATATGCTCTGATTTCTGGGTCGTAATTTAAAACTGTATACACCGGAAGCTGAATTGATTTCAAACAAAGCTCTGGTGCATCAACACTTAGAATATTGTTCTTCTCTATGGGATTCCCATCAAAAGACGAATGTCCAAAGAGGAGACACCCTATTCAGTAAAGGTATATACATCTGGAGGGAAAGTGTAAGTGCGATGTTGATGGAGTTAAATTGGGAGATCTTGAAAACTGAAGGCGTTGCTCTTGGCAGATGCTAATTGAAAAATTCATGACACACCAAATTCAGAATGACAGGGAACACATATTACTGCCATCAACATTCATTTCTACGTATCACTGTGAAAATAAGAGAAATCAGGGCCAGAACTGATTCTTTTCTATACTAATTTTTTGATGAGTGGTTAAGGAATGGTATAGGAAGGATTTTTTGAGCAAGAAAAACCTAGAATCAGACAGTACTAGGTCTCAATAAGCCTCTCTGGAGATCGCTCCAGGCGAATGCTGGGATAGTTTCGCAAAATACCCCTTGGGTCCCTCCTGCCTTATCCCGTATATCCCTTCCGATGCATAAATGACTACACTATAGGGTAACTCGTCCTTTGCCACCCCTTTTAGTGACTTGTAGAGTAATAACAATAGTAATAATAGAAAAGACTAAAAAAAAAACTATTTGCTATTTTTGAAAGCTTAATTTAATTTTTATTTTTTTTTCCACAGATATTTCTCTACACACTCAAGATGTGCAGACAGCTACTCCTAAGCAGTGTAGAGATGCTCCCAGTCGTGCTGGTACCGACAGCTCTGAAGGGGAAGCCCCTGAGCATTCCCCTGGTGCTGGAGACAATTCTAGTCTCATAGATACCGAAGGCAGTCAGGACTCGACCAATGGTAAGTGCTCCTTTGCTGTGTAATTACTGTACTGGCCCTAATGAAAGCCACCCATCGTGGTGGGTGAACTGTCATGTTTTGAGGCTGGATGTGAGTGCAATTTTAGGTTCAGAAATCCAGATTTTGATTTTATATTACTTATAGTACCTGACTATATTCACGCAAGAACGAGAGCAATGTTTGTACCACATTTCCTTCACATCACCAGTACAACCACTTATTACTCACTCCAGATTTACCATCTGATTCATGTAATCTCTTTCAAATGATAAATATGATTTTTTTTTTTGACAAAGTAAGTTGCCTTAGACTGAAGTATCAGATTTGTGACTACCGATTTAGTTATTTTGCAGAAATTATAAATTCCGTTAAGATCACTATAATCTTCTGGTTTTACTTACAAGACCACAAAGTGCTGTACAGAGGAATTTCTGCATCAGTAGTTTCAGAGATTGATAGAAAAAAGGAAGGGGGATTAGTTTTTTCCCAAAAACTTTAACAAATCTTCAAATTGAAAGAAAAAATTTGCAAATGTATATTCGGTTTTCGTATAGGTTATTTAAGGGGGGGGAAAATTGCTTCAGACCTCTGCTAGCCCTTATAATTAATTTTTCTTCGTATGGGTTTTCAGATCTTCACTTTTATGCATGTCAATGTTTGTAAGAACTGAAATGGCACTCATTTACAAATATCATAATTAAAGGGTTCAAAACGGTGTGACAGACAAAAGTGAATTGTACCTTAAGGATTCCTTCTTTCTATCAATGAGATCAATTTGATGAATGAAATGCATTGATCCTACAGCAATATAATTTGCAGCAGTTCAAACAAAATTGGAATTTTTGCAAGTTAGAAGAGACAGTTCAAGTTGTGCATTAGTAATTTTGGACAAATGTTGAAAAGTATTGATACAATGGAACTACCATTTTCGGATGAAAATTAATTGGACATATTTTGGAAATAATGGGTGAGGAAAGACACGATTGGAAGAGTCTAACGGAAAGAAGAGACAGGATGGTGGGTCACATTTTAAGACATGCGGTATTGGTTAATTTGTCAGTTGAGGGAAGTGTTGAAGACGACAAAGATTATAATATAACAAGCTTATATCTGATGATGTAGGTTTTGAGGTGTATGTTGAGTTGAAGAGCTTAGCTCAAGATGGGAAGAAATGGAGGATTGCATCAAACCAGTTCAGGTGCTTGGCGACCAAAAATATATATATATATATATATATATATATATATATATATATCAGGAATTGCCTAACAGAATTTGTATTCTGTTTTTGCTATTATTGAATAGCACGAGCATGTATGTTTTAACTCGTAAGGTATTTTGATGTTTACCTGGGTGTAAGAATTCCCTCTCAAGTGCTGCGTAGTTTCCTCCCTGCAGTGTATTTCCAGATACTGTTTATAACTGGCTCATAGATGGAAAATGGACTGTTTTCTTTTTTATGTTTTCTCTATATTGGACAGGAAGTAGAGAAGTGGTAGCTGTATATGATGTTAAACCTGCTTCAGTACAAACTAGAGAGAATGATGTGTGAGTCGAGACTTTCCCGACGTATCGATGCAACAAATTCTTCTCGGGTGTCCCACCGGACGGTGGTGTAAAAACACGACGTTTCAACAGCTGACTCTGCTGTCTTCATCAGGTATCTCGTAGTTGTTCTCCGCTGACTGGCTCGGTCACCCATTGAACCTCCTTTATACCTTCAGCTGGAAGGCCCACTCGCTCTGATTCGTCGAGAGCGTCGGCTATATACGCGGCCCGCCGCGGCCACGACTGGTGGCACTCGCTCCTTCCCGCCCGGATGTGCCGGCGGTCCGGATTCTGGTGTGTCCACTTCTGATTGGCCGCGACCACCGGTTTAATCCGCAGTTCGCTGTGGCACCCAAGTGGTGTCATTTGCCGGTGAGGATCTGCTACGCTCTCGTCGGAGATCACTAATGATAGGTTTCCAGGCTTTGGTCAGAAAGAGCCCGCCGTCCCTATGTATGTTGCTGTCACTAAGCCGGATCTCCGATGCCTCATTTATGACCGAGTCCCAGAAGGAAGAGGGCCTGGCCAGCACTGCCGTTGTAGCGAACTCTCTCCCATGTTCTTCGTCGAAGGCATGCTCGGCTATCGCAGACTTGTCCAGTTGCATCAGCCTCAGGTGTCGTCCGTGTTCGACAAGGCGCTCTTCGATCATTGTGATGGTCTGACCGATATACACTTTACTGCATTCACACGGTATGGAATAAATCCCAGGTGTCCTCAAGTCATCTTTCACCGACCGTAGCATATCACGTATCTTGGCAGGAGGCCGGAAGATACTTTTAATTCCATACCGCGCCAGGAGTCTTCCAGTTTTTCCAGATGTGTTCCCCGCATATGGACGAAAAGCAAGAATTTTCAGTGTTTCTTCTTGCTCCGACGTTGGTCGTGGTGGCTTCTGAGTAAAAGCACACTCAATCTGCCACCGAGAATAACCGTTCTGTTCGAAGACAGTCTTAAGATGTTTCATTTCTGTCGGCAGGTCACCCGAGAAGATTTTGTTGCATCGATACGCCGGGATAGTCTTCACTCACACATCATGTCTTAACATTTGTAACCTGATTTGTATTATTATCAGGTTTCAACAGACTGTAGTTTGTTTAGTAAGTGGGATAGCACAGTATTATTATCTTTGAGAGCAGTGTAACAGTGTTTGGAGCCAGCCGGTACAGCCGGGTGGGCGAGCAGCGAAGTTGTGTACCATACACATTGTCCAGGTGTGGAAGCGATGTTGCGTTAAATTTATATTCTTATATGAAGTGTGCAGGCTCTTATTGCAGCGTATCTCGGAGCAGTAAATGTTTATGTGAATAAATTTAGTGGCATTTCATCCGGAGTCACTTTTGCAGTTTCTTTATGCAACTGTAATACCTTTGACAGTATCGATGGAGTGGGAAGAAAAACCCTAAGGTGTATTTATACGGAAGGGAGATAAATCATACCCGGCAGTCACCAGAGTTGAAGTGAGGATGGCAGCAGCAACAAAACATAATACACAACACAAAAAACACAATATTTGTGGCAAAATCCTTTTTAAAGAACATAGAACTGTGGCCATACTGGTGCGAGCACCTGTGGTCAACACAACCTCACGCAGACTGGGATTGGTCGTTGGGGGTGGTTGGGGAAGCAAGAATCATAATCGCAAACATTAATTGCAAGGTAAAAAACACATGAAAATGGGAACCTTTAAAAGGGGAGAAATAATAGTAATAAAAATTATTTAAAAATAAAAAAATACAAAAGTTTAAAAATAAATAAATAATAAGGTCTACAGTTCAATCAAATTAATTACTCTGGCCAGTAATGGGTATAATAGGAACGAGATTGAGGCTGGGGGTGTGTCTGGTGTCCTGGCAGCCCTGTTCAGATTAGGAGGGCTCTCACACGGCGAGCAGCAGGGGACGTCTAGTGACTGTGTGTCTGTGATCACTTCATTCGGCCGGATAACGCGACGTACGTGAGGCCGCTGTGAGGACGTACGCAGTGGAGGCCGGTGAGCTACTATACGAGACGCAACCTGGTACGGGTCAGGATTCACCAGTACTAGGATTGCAATGGGTTGTGGGCCTACTTCACGTGTTACAATGAGGCCTGTTATAGTGGAAAGATCCAAAGGTTGGTGTAGGAGCGTTAGAGGGTTGGGATTTGTGTACGAGTGTATTTTTTAGGTTGGTTGGTCTGCTGGAGGTGTCTCGTGGTGGGGGGGGGGGGGGGGGGGTGAAAGACAGTGGGAAGAATTTGACACATTACGGAAAAGAATCTGAGAAAGTCACAGCCAAGACTAAAAGTCTGGTTAAGTGAATCCAGGTCTAGTTAACAGAAAGATTCTCATATCGTCTTCTACATACAGTAAATTTCCAGGATCTACATATACATATATACTCTGCAATTCACAAAACTGTGGATGGCAGAGGGTGCTCAGCACCAAACTAATCTCTTTGTTGTGCATTCCAATCCCTAATAGTACGAGGAAAAAAGAATTCATATAAGAATCAGTGCGGCACCTTATTTCTCTAATTTTATCTTTCCTGTCATTCCGACCCAAATAGGTTGGTGGACGAAGTATTTCACTACTCTCGTAAGTGAAAGTGTAACTGGTAACTTCTGGGTGAAATTGCGAGCGAGTTTCCTATGTCTGTTTTTCTTGTCTGTTACAGCGTGTCCTAGGAAGTCAGTGAAAACAGAAGAGGATGTCGCGCCTGCCTCAGTGCAGAATACAGAGAAGGAGCTCCAATGCTTGGGTCCGTTCTTCATTCCCACCGAGTGTCCGGTCTGTGGCGACATCATCCCCGACGAATACTCGGCTGACGGTCACAAGTGTTTCTATTCGACCCTCCGTGAGGCGGGGTACTGGAACAGTAAGTTCTCGCCACCCTCTGGACTAAAATGCATTCTGTGCGATTCGGCCAAATTTTACAGTGCGAGTGGTTTCAAGAAACACGTTTTTCGTCATTTTATAAAGTTTTATTTTATGTGCAATTTTTGTAACAAAAAGTTGACCAAAAAAGCGACGTTTACTTCTCACTCCTACACCCACTCCGGACGGTGGCCCTTCAGGTGCAGAGTGTGCGGCGCCGGATGTGCTTCGCAGACCGTGTTGGAGGCACACGAGATATTACACACGGACCAAAAAGTAGCGATCTGTGAGATTTGTGGCAAAAGTTTTCGAAGCACGCACAGTCTGTGTCGGCACCGGGAACTCCACGCGGGGAAGGTACATCCGTGCGACGTCTGCAACAAAGTCTGTCCAACTTCTCACGCTCTGAGGAGACATTTGCAATGGCATAAAACAGTCGAAGAGCAAAAGAAATACAAATGTGACCTGTGTGAGAAGATTTATTCATCACCAGTATCGCTGAAACTTCACAAAGAGAGAAACCACTTTCACAGCGAAATGCCTAAGAGTTATTCGTGTAACATTTGCAACAAGTCGGTGAAGAGTCGAGCCATTTTGAAAATCCACATGAAGACCCACACGGGTGAGAAACGTTACGAGTGTGATATCTGTAAAAGGAAGTTCTCTACAAAGCCAGGAGTAGCGAGACACATCGCGGAGCACAGCGGAGAGAAGAATCACAGTTGTGACGTCTGCGGAATGAAGTTCACCCAAGCAGGCAGCGTAAAACGGCACAAGGGCACTGCGCACAGCTGAGTGAATACGTTGTAGGATTTAGGGCCACGTCATATTTGTTTAGATGATGTCGGCCGCCAGCAGGTAGAAGTCTCATTCAATTTATTTTGAACTTGAACTATCCCCAAATTAAGGAAAGTATTCTTTTTGTTCAAATATCTCTCCCCACTGAAGTAGATAGGAGATGTTTAGACCCACTCTCTGTATTTCCGCATCACCGTGACAACTCGTTCTTTCTTTCATTACGAGTAATCGATGTTCAAATGTATGATGTAACTGGGTACAGGAAATTATTATTATAATGTTTGAATACCAACTGTTTCTGTTATGTTGCAGTTCCATCATTACTAGTGATAAATGTAAGACTTTTTTTCATAAAAAAGGATGTAGTGTATTAACAAAATACTGACAGGAGTGATATATTGACTTCAGAAAGTGCCCAAGATCAGGGGAAGAGGGGGGGGATTCCAAATTGTGTTTATATATATTACTGTGTGTGTGTGTGTGTGTGTGTGTGTGTGTGTGTGTTTGGTAGGGAAAAATACTCTGTCATTTAATACAGATCAAGGAAAGAGGGCTGGATGAACACAAAATCATGAACATCATAGAAACTAAACACGTTAACTCTGTACCTATAGAAATATTCAGCATTAATGTTTTCCTCAGCCCTGACAGATCAGTATGGGAATCAGATAGCAATTCTGTATTTGATAATCAGCTTCCTTTTTCTCCTCTGTTTTTATATATGCTGGATAGTGAATTAATGTAAAGAATGGGTAATGCCTTGATGGTATTTATACAGACACACACACAAAACCCTGTAATTGTTTGGGTGTATATCATATCCGTGAAGAACACGGTGCGTACAGATTGCCAGAGGAAGGAAAACTCGCTGAGTTGTGAAGCCAACAGCTGCTTGTGAGATTCCAGTGAGCATATTTCAGAAATCAAATTCACTGACATTTTACAAACATTTATTCTTGATGCACTGTTTATGGCAGAAGGCCTATTCCAGAAGAAACATTTGCATCTCAGTCAGGAATTTGTGAAATTATGTAACACTGGGTCTTCTTCGCCGTCATCTTTGAACGATACGAAGACACATTTTTGGGTGTAAGAGACTTCTGACACAACATTTGAAACCAGTCACGGTCTTGCTCGTCTCCAGGGGGATGAAGCTTCCAATGTTCACTTGAATCACCAATAAAATATATATATATATTAATGTGATGTTTGTGATATTGCTTTCTTTGTGGCATTAACTGTCCTGTCTGTGTATAAAAATTAATTTGTAAGTTTTTATACAAATATATCTTTATCATATTTGCATTTCTTGTTTCATTTTAGAGGCTCCTAAACTACTTATAAAACAAGGGAGGGGAAATAGTTTGAGATCCCATATCTCAATGGTTTGATGATTTTTGTGATGTGTGACATCTTTTTTATGTATACCAGGCTAAAACTCAGGTTTGAGAATATGTTATTTTATCTTTTTTTGCAAACACTAATATAGAACTATATGAACTAATGTTAATACTTAAAGCAAGTCCGTTTCGCTTATTTAAGAAAATCTAGATGCAAGAATTGGCAAATTAATACTTTTTTTTTTACTATTTTGTGCAAAATCTGCCACAGGTTTGATAAATGATCATTATGCTTGAAAAACTGTGAATATCAATTCAGTTAATACAAATTGATGACATTTAAAATCTCGGCACACGCAGACCTTGGACGATCGATTTGTCAGCGAGCAGGTAATTTATACCTTTGTTTCATTAGTAAAAGATTTCTCCAATATGGGCAAAGAAACACAGGCAGTAGCCTGGAACTGGGCAGCTGTACTGTTACTAACAACAACGGTGAGCCCGTGACAGGTTCTTTGCATGTCATCATGGATCTAGAATAATTATAGTTTTTATGGTCAAACATTATAACAGGTTGACCTGATCTGAACCAGACTGTGTTTCACCCTTAGGATCTCTTGAAGTTTAAGAACTCTGACGTATTGATAGACGAAGGTATGATACGTGGACAGACACGATCGTGCTCTCTTATAATTGTTTCAAAGGTCGTAGACTCAAACTTGCAGTAATACAAACTTGACTTGTATTTGGCCCTTAAAGTTCACGCTGCAAAATTTGAAGAATTCCTGCTTGCTTCAAAAGCATGACATTTTTTATTGAGGCCGGGCAAATATTCGTAATGTAATTTTTAGTCGTAGTGTCCGTAATGGCCAGAGAACCAATACAGATTCCAGATTATTAAACAGTTGAGCATCTCTGATGAAATTAATTGCCAGAATATTTGATTCACTAACATATTTGGCCTGTTGTCCTCTTTAAATGACCTAAGAACTAACATACCGTGAACATGATCAAAGATCCTTAACGAAACTGGTCACTAAAATACGTAAAAAGCAAATAAATCTTAATGTATAAACTTTGGTCAAACAACATGATCAATTAATGTTTTATTTTAATTAAGCTAAGGCTTGAATGACAGCAGAGACCATGTATAATTTTATCTTTTTTATGATGCTTTCATTAGCAACATGTATGAGATATTAGTCTTTCTCGGCGAATCTTCGATATAAATTCTTCTCGGGTTTGCCGCCGAATCACATTTTCTAATGTCGAGCTTTCGGCGACTTTCACTGCCGCCATCATCAGGTCTGTTGTGTCTGAAGGAACAACAAAAACTGGATTGAATAGCGCAACTGAACCAGACAGGAACGTTGTCGACTTCCGATTGGCTGACTCCAATGACGTAACCATTCCTTTACTGCGATTGGTCGGTTGCGGAACCAGGCGTAGATATACACCAGCGTTGTACTGATAGTTGGCTCCACAGCGAAACCAAAGCCGAGGTTGTTAAAAATAGAAAGACGATGGATTACCTACGTCAATGTTCGCATAACGTCACTGTTCATATTGAATCACCGTTTACATTATTCACCACTATTAATCATGATGTTAAATTCGATAATCCTTAGGGAGCCAAGCGGTATTCTGATTGGCTGACACAATAACTGTCCTCATAGCGTCATCGTTCACATTATTCTCACACAGAAAAATCCAAAGACTTCTTTAATGAAAGACCCCACATTATATATTCTTAAAACATTTACTATCATTAATTATGATGTTTAACACGATAAATGCATAGGGAGCCATGCGGTCTTCCGATTGGCTGACTATAACGCCGGTTCTGTAATACTTGTCTGTGATTGGTCGGCTACAGATTCAGCTGTAGATGTAGTCGGACCGATACGCCGTGTTCCACTCTCCACTCTCCACTCTCCTATCGTCCGTCAGCGAGACACTTGGTTGTTTAAGAATGGAAAAAACTGGCTTCCATGCGTCACTGAGCCATACACCCAAGTCCCTGTTCATATTATTATTATTCAAGCGTATCTCAATCGCCTCTTTAATCACAGATTCCCGGAAGAAGGAACACTTGGCTAAAATTCTCACCTTATCGAAATCCATACTGTGACCATTTTCGATCACGTGTTGTGCCACAGCAGACTTTTCTAGTTGGAACAACCGGATGTTGCGTTGGTGTTCAGTCACACGGGCCTGGATAGTGCGGATAGTTTGACCAATATAACTCTTACCACATTGGCACGGTATGCTGTACACTCCCGGTGTTTTTAAACCCAAATCATCCTTCACAGGACGCAGCAAATCCCGTATTTTGGCAGGAGGGCGGAAAATGCACTTGATTCCATATCGTTTTAAAATCCTGCCGATTTTCCCAGAGATGCTACCTGCATACGGGATGAAGGCAAGATCTTTAGGCTGTTCTTCTTCCTCAATATTACGTATATCTGCCTTTTTCTTTCGAAATGCCCGTTCTATCATTGGGATCGGGTATCCATTCCGCATGAAGGTATGGCGGAGATGTTCGAGTTCGTCTTGCAGATTGTCAGCGTCTGAAATTGCCTTTGCTCTGTGTACAAGCGTGTATAACACCGTGTTCTTCTGCGCCGGATGGTGGAAACTATCGGCATGTAAATAACGGTCCGTGTGTGTTATTTTCCTGTACACACTATGTGACAGGGTACCATCAGGTCTCCGCTGGATTAAAATATCTAGAAAAGGCAATCTACCATCTTTCTCTAGCTCCATAGTGAATCTGATGTTTTCATGAATGCTATTGAGATGGTCCATGAATTCATAAAGACCCTGGATCCCATGGGGCCAAACAACAAATGTATCGTCCACATAACGATAGAAGTATGTTGGTTTGAGGACGGAGGTTTCAATCGCTCGATCTTCAAAGTGTTCCATAAACAAGTCGGCTACTACAGGAGATAATGGAGACCCCATTGCCACACCATCAGTCTGTTCATAAAAACTCCCACCATAGGTAAAATAAGTAGAAGTTAGGACTAGTTCGAACAGATGATGATGGCGGCAGTGAAAGTCGCCGAAAGCTCGACATTAGAAAATGTGATTCGGCGGCAAACCCGAGAAGAATTTATATTAGCAACATGTTACTGAAAATCAGTTCTCCATTTTTTCAGCCATAAAATTTATCGATATTTTTTTAACTATGACATGTTATGAAAAGCAAACTTAATTAACGTATTATGGTAATTAATTTGGTAGCAGTTGCTTTGATAAGTGTTGACATAACCTGCAATTTCTTCTAATGATATCTCTGGTCACTGTAAATTTAGTGAGTGAAGACAGACATGTGACACTGTTCTCCAGCCAATAGCTATTGAAGTGAGTGAGTGAGGTTAGCAAATTACATAGTAGGTATCTGGTTACCTATCTGAGCTACAATTGTTATTAATGACAGAATAAAGAACAAATTAAGAAATTTGTACATTTAGGATATAACATAAGCTTCACCAGGAATCGTGATGTCAACAACAAAATAGAGAAGTTAAAATACCTTTGTGGAATAATCAAAAGAAATTTCAGTGGAAAAAAAAAAAAAAGACATAATGATGAAATTTTACCAAGTGATGGCTATACCAACGTTTCTAACAGTTAATTTAATTGTGACGGAGCGCACGCTCTGGTGGCAATTTCCCTACACACCCATTTTCTCCCTTTTCTGAATACACGTATATTTGCCCTATACAAATTTCAACTTTAAATCCTTTCAACATTTTTGGTAAATTAGTCATCATTTCTCTTGGCAACTTATTCCAATCCCCGACACCCTTACCTAATAAAAGACAATCTTGCTACACCCTTGTGCCTAAAATCGAGTGCCAGCTTGTGGGCATGGTCATGCTTTCATTACAATGCATTACTTTTCATACCTACACCAGTATCTTTCCATGTCTCATCACCAATATACGCCCTGTACACTCCCATTACCCTCTTCCCCCTCCTCCTATCTTCCAATAGATCTCATTCCAACTTTTTTATCTTATTGGTTACTGATTGTGTTCTGCGGTAATTTCCAGTAACAAATTTAGCAGCCCTTCTTTTGCACCCTTTCCAATTCCTGTGTTTGATACTCAAAATGTGGGTCCCATACTACACTACCACATTCAAGCAATGATCTGACGAAAGTTTTGTAACCCAATTCCTTTACTTCTCTCTTACATCCCCTCATCACTCTCTCCAACAAGTACAGAATTTTTAAGCCTTTTCCTACAACCTGTCCAATGTGTTCTGCCCAGTTAATTTCGTTATCAAATGTAGTGCCAAGATATTTACATTTCAAGACTTACACATACAATTCTTTCCCCACCTTATAATCATAATCAACGTTTAGTTTTTTTAACTGTATATCTAATAAGCTGACTAGTTTTTGCTCCCACGTTTACCAACCTAACTAGATATCCTGTCCAGATCACCCTGCAGCTGTTTATACAGTTTCCACTCCGTTTTGATCCTTTAATATAGCATTATGTCATGTGCAAACAATCTCATTTCTGAGACAAAACGATCAACACAATCATTCATTAGAATAATGAATAGCAATGGTCCCAATATTCTACCCTGTGGCACTCCCATTTTTACTTCCACTTCTTTTGATACTGCATTTCCTATCCTAACTTTCTGTTTGCTGTCTTTTAAAAATTCTTCTACCTAGCATATCCCTTTCTCGTCCTCTCCAATAGTTTTTACTTTGTTTACTATCATTTATAGCTCCCTCAGTCAGAAACCTTTGAAAGATCTAGTGCCTACACTATCAGTTTGACCCCACTTGTCTATTTCACCCTGAACATCTTGCATATATCCCACCAACTGAGATTCACATTAATATCCCAGACATTGACTAAACAACAAATAAACTGGATAGAAGCAACTGAGATGACATTTCTGAGAGCCATGGCTGGGTGCACATTACTAGATAAGAAAAGATGAAATTGGGGAAGAACTTAAAATTATAAATCTGAATGAAGAAATAAATAGTTAAAAAGCTGGAAGAAATTACTGGAACATGTAATATGCATGGAAGACAGAATTCCATCAAGGGCGCTGCTAAATTACAAGTCAAACTAGGGTAGAAGGAAGATAGGTCGTCCCAATATAGTAAAATGTGTAAGGATGAAGTAGATGATATTGGCATCAACAAATTTCTAAGGAAAGCATTACCTGCCCAAATTAGAACAAAACAAAGTCAAAATTGTGTGTTATTAAAGACTAAATAATTCCTTGCGACACCAAAAAAATTTGGTGCAAAGTGTATAAAAAAAAAATAGTTCTGAATGAGAATTGTGAATACTTAAATTTTATTATGTATCTGCTGTATGTGCAATGCCAAATGCATCTACCACCGACTACCGTTACATTTTAATATTTATTGATGCCGTGTGGACACGATCACATCAAGAAACCTATGGTAGTTTCTAATGTGCATAGATTATATAAAGAATCTGGAATGTAAATTATTGAAAATAAAATTTGATGGACTTGACTCTATGGTCAGTAAGGCCGAAAGCTATCAAATAAAAACTACACTTAAGTTCAATTCCAACTACTGGAGATTTATGGCATCAATTTCTCCTACAATTTTCTAAAAGCACAGTCTCCGACAACACGCAGTTGAGTTTGGGTTGGCCACCTGATTGGCTCGGTTGTTTAGAGTACTCAACCATTTGATCAGTTAACCGGCTCATGTGGCAGTTAGTCGAGCCCTTTGCATTCGGGTACCGGAAAAACTGTATTTGAGCCCACTTACGATGATATATTTTGTATCCCTTGTGTAACATTTAATGCAAACGTTGTAATTGCACTGTTACTTTGCACCAAGTTTGCAACTATAAACTTTGTCATCAACCACTAGTTTTCTTTTTCATTTGTTTAGAAATGCACAAATATGAATCAAAGATATGGGTAAAATTTCATAAGATAGATGCAAGATGTGACATGTGACATTTCTTTTATATGGCAGAAGAGACACAAAAACAGAAACTACATTGAATTACAATAAATAGAACTAAACATGGATGTTACTAGACTGATGTCGAATGATGCAGCCATTCATTTGGTTCTGTGGTTGCTTCGTGAATCTGATGCATTGTGCCACTGATTCTCCTGAGAGGACATCTTTGGCGATATGGTGAATGGTTTGCTCATAGTTACTGCAGACACAAGGAGGGTACTCTGTCATTCCCGACTTGTAAATCCAGTAGACACATCTACCGTGGCCTGTTCTCACTCGGTTCAGTGCCGTCCAGGTTTTGCTAGGAAGGTTGAATCCAGGAGGCTGTCGTGTAGGGTCTTGGATTAGCGCAGGTTTGTCAGGGTTTCAATTGGTCCACTCTGGACACCATGCTTTGCCTATGTTGAAGTGACTTTGTACCAGCTCTTGACCAAACTTCCACGTTGAATACCTAGATTTTAGTCTAGTTGGAGCTTTATGTTTGCAGTTCCGATGAACTGGAAGTTGTGTGTAACTTAAGCATTTCTGCCATTCCTTTTTTAAAGCCGCTCGTCTTCGGAGACTTGGTGGGGTGATGTTAGAGAGTACAGGCAGCCAGTCTGTAGGTGTAGATTTTACAATTACAGATTTTGTTCTCTTTGTGTCATTTAGTTGAACGTTGATCTTTTTTGTGAGACAGCCATACTGGACTGCAGTACTCAGCAGTTGAGTATACCAGAGCTAGAGGTGACACATGATTGAGGCTTTGAGAAGGAGGGAAATATCCTCTGTAAGTTGTTAAATAATGTGGCTGGAGACGTCAGTGTGGTAGCAGTTTGTG
Source organism: Vandiemenella viatica (assembly GCA_031002005.1). NCBI lineage: Eukaryota > Metazoa > Arthropoda > Insecta > Orthoptera > Morabidae > Vandiemenella > Vandiemenella viatica. The sequence continues at coordinate 153,360,128 of CM061918.1, forward strand.
TTGCTTCCGTTCAGACGCGGGTCGGTCAGCGGCCGTCTGTTTCTACGCTGATGTGGTCTGTCGTAGAGTTTGGGGTGGAGATAGAAATGTGAATTGATACATTGTTTCTTACAGAGCTTCAGCTAATGTAAAATGTGAACTTAAACTCACTGTACATGAGGAAATGGAATTAATGTTAGAAAGAGTTGCCGAGCAATGTTGATAAAACTCAGAAATAGTAACAACATTACAGTGTAATCTCCACTTAACCGTGTAAATTGTTGCTGCAAAAACGTGGGAGGTATCTAATATAACCGTACTTACTTACACAGAACAGTTTTCTTGTAAGCTGTATAGTGTCTTCTACAGACGGTAAATTTCCGGGTTCTGTGTATAACGCTGCAGGCTTTTGAATGAAAATGGGAGTGATTTTCCTATGTCTGTTTTTCTTGTCTGTTTCAGCGTGTCCTAGGAAGTCAGTGGAAACAGGAGAGTGTGTTACGCCGGCCTCAGTACAGAACACTGAGCGTGAACCGAGATGCCTCGGTCCCTTCTACATCCCCACAAAGTGCCCGGTCTGTACCGAGGAGATCCCAGACGGAGATGCGGCCGACGGACACAAGTGTTTGCATTTACTCCTCAACGAAGTGAGATATAACTGTATCATGTCTACACCACAGATCAAACTCAAGTGCAGCATGTGCGATTTACCCGAGTTTCATACCGAGCAAGGTTTCTCAAAACACGTTTTTCGTCATTTTACAAAATTTTATTTTTCCTGCAGTATTTGTGACAAAAAGTTGCGTAGTAAAGGGACTTTTACTTCTCACTCCTACACCCACTCCGGACGGTGGCCCTTCAGGTGCAGAGTGTGCGGTGCCGGATGTGCTTCGAAGGCCATGTTGGAGGCACACGAGATATTACACACGGACCAAAAAGTAGCGATCTGTGAAATTTGCGGCAAAAGTTTTCGAAGCACGCACAGTCTGTATCGGCACCAGGAACTCCACGCGGGGAAGGTACATCCGTGCGACGTCTGCAACAAAGTCTGTCCAACTTCTCACGCTCTGAGGAGACATTTACAGTGGCATAAACAGTCGAAGAGCAAAAGAAATACAACTGTGACCTTTGTGAGAAGATTTATTCGTCACCAGTATCACTGAAAATTCACAAAGATATAAACCACGGCGAAATGCCTAAGAGGTATTCGTGTAACATTTGCAACAAGTCGGTGAAGAGTCGAGCCAATTTAGAAATCCATATGAAGACCCACACCGGCGAGAAACGTTACGAGTGTGATATCTGTAAAAGGAAGTTCACTACTAAGCCAGGAGTAGCGAGACACATCGCGGAGCACAGCGGAGAGAAGAATCACAGTTGTGACGTCTGCGGAATGAAGTTCACCCAAGCAAGCAGCGTAAAACGGCACAAGGGCACTGCGCACAGCTGAGTGAATATTCTGTTGAATAATAGTTGAAAAACCTTCTCCCTCCCCCCTCCCCCTCTCCCCACTGAAGTTCATAGCAGAGGCTTAGACACACACACACACACACACACACACACTGTATTTCCTTGTCACCATGACAACTCATTCTTTCTTTACCTATGAGTAATCAATGTTCAAATGTATGATATAACTGGGTATAGAAAATTATTGTTTATATATCAATTTAAGAACTATTTCTGTTATGCCGCAACTGCATCACTAGTAATTATAAAGTAACACTTTTTTCTTAAAAACTAAATGTATTAACAAAACAGAGAATTCTAAATACTGACAGGAGTGATATATTGAATTCAGGAAGTGCCCAAGATCAGGGGAAGAGGGAGGGGGGGGGGGGGAGAAATCCAAGTTGTGTTATACTCTGTCATTTACTACAGATGAAGGAGAAAGGTCCGCATGAACAAAATCGTGAACATCATAGAAACTAAATATGTTAACTCTGTACCTATAGAAATTTTCAGCATTAATTAATTTCTCAGATCTAATACATCAGTATGGGAATCGAATACCAATTCTGTATTTGATAATCAACTTTTTCTCTGCCATTTTTATAAATGCTGGATAGTGAACTAAAAAAAAGTGGTTAATGCTGAGGTGGTATTTACACAGACTCACACGAAACCCTGAATTTTTTTTGTGTGTTTATCGTTTCCCTGAAGAACACTGTGCGTACAGAGTGCCAGAGAAAGGAAAACTCACTCAGTTCTGAAGTCAACAGCTGCTTGTGAGATTCAGCTGAGCATATTTCAGTTCTGGTCACATGTCAAATTAATAAGAGGCTCTCGTAAGGTCGTGCCGTCCTTGATTAAGGAAAATGGGGAATTATCAGGAACTAGTGTAGAGAAAGCAAAAATTTTGAATAATGTGTTTAAAAAAGCTTTCACGACAGAAAACTCTGAGGAGATTCCGATATTTAACAATCGTACCGACAAAATTATGAATGATCTCGGTCTCGATGTTGAGGGAATAATTAAACTGCTTATGAATGTAAATCCCAGTAAGGCTCCCGGACCAGACGGTATTCCTACAAGATTCTACTTTAGGTACGCAAAGGAAATTGCACCGTATTTGATGAAATTATATACCGCCTCCTTGGACCAAGGAAAAATACCAGCCGAATGCAAGACCGCCATCATAAGTCCAGTGTTTAAAAATGAGAATGTTAATAATCCTCAAAATTATAGGCCGATCTCATTAACCTCAATATTATGCAGTATTTTAGAATACGTCATATATTCAAATGGCATGCACTTTTTGGATGAAGGATCTCGTTAACCTCAATATTATGTAGGATTTTAGAATATTCAAATGGCATGCAGTTTTTGGATGAAGGTGAGCTTTCAAACCCAAATCAATATGGATTCAGAAAAGGGCGATGCTGAGAAACACAACTCACACTTTTAACTCATGACTTGTGCTGTATTGTGGATGACCAATCCCATGTTGACTTAGTCCTATTACATCTTAAAAAAGCTTTCGACACTGTGCCTCACACTAGGTTACTTAGGAAACTTAGCGGTTACGACATATCTAGACAAATATGCAAATGGGTTGCAGACTTTCTGGAGGGCAGAACACAGTGTGTAGTTTTCAACGGTGAGCGTTCATCACTACTGAAGTGGAGTCTGGAGTTCCCCAGGGAAGTGTAATAGGGCCTCTGTTTCTCATATTCATTAATGATTTGTACGGCATAATAAGGGGGATGAAAAGATTATTTGCCGATGATGCTATTATTTTATCGTGAAATCACAACCCAGGACGACTGCGCTTTGTTACAAGACGATATGATGGAAATAATTGTGTGGTGAAAGATTGGCAGTTGGAGTTAAATGCTAAAAAGTGCCAATTCATGTGTGTAAGTAAAAAGGTGACACCATTTAGCTTTGAATATACAATTAATGGCACTGTCCCTAGAACGGTAGATTCCACTAAATACCTAGGGGTAATAATTCGTAATAAATTTGTCGTGGAATGAGCATATCGAGAATGTAATTGGGAAAGCAAATCATATGCTTCGATTTGTAGGTCGTAATTTAAAACAATGCACTCCAAAAGTTAAATCGATTGCTTAGAATATTGTTGCTCTGTATGAGGTCCCCATCAAAAGGGGTTGATGGAGGCATTAGAGAGGGTCTAAAGAAGAGCCGCCCGATTCGTTACTGGTATATATAGTTGGAGGGAAAGTGTAAGTGCGATGTTGAAGGAGTTAGGTTGGGAAGACCTGGAACACCGAAGGCGTTGCTCTCAACAGAAGCTAATTGAAAAATTCTCGACTGGCGTATTTTGGAATGACGGTAAACAAATATTGCTACCAGCAACATTCATATCTCGGAATGACCGTGAAAATAAGAGCAATCAGGGCCAGAACAGTTTCATTTATATAAGTACTCCGGCCATTCTGATCTGGGTTTTCTATGGTTTTCCCAGATCATTCCATGCGAATGCGGTTATGGTTCCTCACAATAGACCATGGACATCTCCTGCCATATCCCTTCCAAATCATTACCTTCCCAGATAGGTGCAATGCACCTTCCACCCTACGCTTTTAGTGAATTGCGGAGTAATAGTAATAGTAAATCAAGTTCACCGTCATTTTACAAACTTTTATTTTTGATGCACTATTTATGGCAGAACGCCTCTTCCAGAAGAAACATTTGCATCCCACTCAGGAATTTGTGAAATTGTGTAACACTGGATCTTCTTTGCAGCCATCTTTGGAGGGCGAACGATACGGTACACACTACGACACTGTTTTGGGTGTGTGACACAACATTTGAAACCAGTCACGGTCTTGCTCGTCTCCAGGGGGATGATGCTTTGGCTTACTGTTTGTAATAAAGTTCCTCAGCCTCCTGATGTTGAATTGCAAAAAAAAAAAAAAAAAAAAAAAAAAAAAAAAAAAAAAAAGTTTTTTTGATATTCTTTTTTTTTGTGGCATTAACTGTCCTGTCTGTGTTTATAAATTATTTTGTAAGTTTATATACAAATATATTTTTATTTCTTGTTTCATTTTAGAGGCTCTAAAACAACTGATAAAACAAGTACTAGTTACTGGGAGTGGAAAATATTTGAGATCCCATTGCTTGATTTTTGTAAGGTGAGACACCTTTTTTTTATTTTTACCAGGCTAAAACATGTATTTGGGAATATATTTATGCAAACACTAAAATAGAACTTCATGAACTAATGTTAACACTGAAAGCAAATCCCTATTGCTTATTTTTTTAAAAAATCTGGATAGTGAAATTGGCAAATTAAATAGTAGATTCATTGATTGTAGACTGTTTTGTACAAAATCTGCCATGGTTTAGATCAACAACAATTACACTTGGAAAAGTGTGAACAACATTTCCGTTAATACAAATTGATGAGGTTTAAAATCTTGGGACACCAAGACCCCTGACGGTCCATTTGTCAGTGAGCAAGTAATCTATACGTGTTTCTAAAGACTTCCGCGGCTGTCTTTGTACATAGTTTATTGCTTTACGGGCAATAAAGTACGTATAAATCTATACGTGTGTTTCATTAGGGGTGTCAGGGATTGGAATAAGTTACCAAGGGAAATGATGAATCATTTACCGAAAATGTTGAAAGAATTTAAAGTTAAAATTTGTAGAGGGCAAGTGTAGGTGGGTGCAGGAAAGGGGGAGGGAGAAGATGGGTGTGTAGAGTTTGTTCCATTGCAATTAAATTAAATTAGTAAAAGATTTCTCCAATATGGGCAAAGAAACACATTTCTGTGTCGGGTAAATGCAGACAGCTTGAAGCGCTGCTGCTGTACTGTTATTAACAATATTCAGTTACCTGTCTGAGTTACGATTGTTTTTATTGATAGAATGAAGAAGAGTTTAAGAAATTTGTGCATGTAGGATACGACATAAGCTTCACTAGGAATGATTATGTCAATAACAAAATTCAGAAGTTTCGGTATCTTTGTGGAATAATCAAAAGAAATTTCAGTAATACCAAATGAGACACAGTGGTGAAGTTTTACAGAGTGATGGCTGTACAAACTTTTCTATTATAGATATTGACTATACAACCAATACAGTGGACACAAGCAGCTGAGAAGAGATGTCTGAGAGCTGGTGCTGGGTGCATTCTACTAGATAAGAAAACATGAAATGAAGGAATAGTTAAATACGGGAAGAAATGACTAACATATAATAGGTATGGTAGATGCCATACCACCAAGGGTGTTGCTAAGTTACAAATCAAAACAGGGAAGAAGGAAGGTAAGTCATCTTAACACAACAAAATGTGTGAACGTGAAGCAAACTAAGTGATTTAAAGCTTGAAGAATAGGATGATATTGGCATCAGCATATTTCTAAAGAAACCAGTGCCTGCCCAGATTTGAACAAAAAAAGTCAAATTTTAACTTTATCCATAACAAAATGGATTAGTGAAAGTCTGCAACTGTTTCAAATTGAGGGTAAGCAAATGAAAAATCTGCAACACAGTTACTTTTGTTGCTTTAATTTATTTTGTGCACGACGCGTTTCGGGAATTTATTCCCATTTTCAAACGCACTATAAGTAGGTTTACATGTTTTTATTTATAAAAATATGAGGAGTCGTGTTAGTTTCTGCTGGACATTTGTACAGTTTCATGTGATTTCTGGAAAAAGGTCAAAATTGTCTGTTATTAAAGACTAAACAATTCGTTTCAACACCAACAAAATTTGATGCAAGCTGTAAGTAGAAGAAAAAAATCACATCAAGAAACCTTTTGCACAATTCGTGAGTGCAAAATAAGTGCCGACACTGCACGGCTCATTTATGTGTTTTTTCCTCAGTGCTGCTGCCTTCTGGGTATTTGCATCTCCCTGTCCTCCGACTTTTGGCACTTCAGTGTAGTCTCCCATCTTTGCTTGCATTTGTTACTGTGCCAGTATTTCACTTGCACCTTTGCTATGAATTTCTGAAATCTTTACAAGTCATCTTTGTAAAACAAAAGAAGGTTCCGCAGTAGTTTGAAAAACACCAAACCACCAATGGTGATACTAAATTACAACTCAAACAGGGAAGAAGGAAGGCAGGTCATATGAACACAATAAAATGTGTGAACAAGAAGCAAACTGTAAATGGTTAAACGCTTGAAGAAGAGGACGATACTGGCATCAGCAATTTCCAAAGAAAGCACTCCCTGCCCAAGTGAGAACAAAAAAGTCAACGACAGAGTGATCCGGGCTGGTCGAGTCATCGCTCCCTAGACCTTCGTTGCCATTTTGAATGGTTGCTCGTCACACTGTTGGAAACATTTCCTTATCCGCATAAACAAACTCCTGTAGCTTCGGAAAAAAGTGATGTATTTAACTGCTTCTTAAGTACCTGCATACAGCCCTGTATGGTAAAGTAACTGCTGTTGTCTCCTGCCAGAATCTGGTTAGAGAATTTTCCCCACCCATTGAACTAGAGAAAACCTGCCGTCAGATTTTATTTATAGAATATGATGCTAAATAACACTAATGGTAATTCATAAAATAGACCTAAAAAATCAGATTTACTAAGTTCCTTAATTGTCTTACTTCTATAGTAACATTTAAGGCGGTTGCTGCCGCGTCATTCATCGCTGTGGAACCTTTGTCTAAGCTGGAAAAATGCTAATGTGTAACATCCCGTGTTGCAAAATATTGGATGAATATAACAACGTTTAATTTATTATTTAATTTAGTTGTACATGTGTGTTATTGAGTTCGTCACCACTCGGACAGGTAGCAGTGACCTCCGGTAAATGCAGACATATCAGTAAATCTCTGTCACAACCAGTATGTATCACATGTCAGAGTCAGAATAGAGTTCAGTTTAAAATGACATCAAGTTCAACTCCAACCTCTATGTCGCTCTCTCCTACGCCAGTCTCCATTAAGGTAGTCGAGTTTGGGTCGTTCACCTCGTCGGCTCTGTCATTTAGAGTGCTCACTCGACAATGTGACCAATTAACCGGCTCGGTATGACCGGTTCGTGTGACAGTCGTGCCCTGTGCATCCGAGTACACGATAAACTGTCTTCGAGCCCTCTTACTATTTTATGTTTTGTATTTGCTGTGTAACATTTAATGCAAACTTTATTAATTCATTGTATTATATATCTATTATCTTACCTAAAGCATTCAGCAGGAGGCCAATTACATATAATGCATATTGCAAATAACTTTTATCATTATTTTCAATAGTAAAACACTTTTCATCTCGGAACATAACCTTATATGCCCATTATCTTGCTAAAACCATTTAGAAGGGAGCAAATCTCTTACAGTTGTATAGAACTTTTATAAGCATTTTTCCAACAGTAAAGCAATTTTTAAATTGATTCTAAACCGTTTTTGTAAAAGATATAAGATTCAAATAAAGTAGTTTTTTAGTCATAATTAATTTTGTTGCATTCATTTCCACTTTGAAAGCAGATAATGAAATCATTTTAAAGGTGTATTTTGTATGCGTTTAAAATTTATTCAAGCAGATGTTGAAAAAATAATGAATTTGAACTTTTTAGATAAAAGAGCTAGAAAGATAATAGTAGGATTAAACGAAAGAGAAAAATTCGTTCAATAATAATATAACAGTTTAGCAGTAATTCCATATTTAAAGGGAGAAAAAATGGGTTTTGGTGTTGACATGCGATGGCATCACCACATGAGACTAAGAAATTAATAGCTCTTAAAGGAGAATAATTACGAGAATATTTGTCATAATTTAAAAGACTGGGAATAAATTAAACTATGACGACATATTAAAATTCAGGAAAATATGACTCAAATTAGTACCACAAGAATGGGGAATTTTGGTAGTTCACCAGAGAATAGTATTTCTCAGTGGGAATTTACCATTGTTCTATGGCAATACAGTGAAAGATTAGCCAACCAGTGCAGGCAGTGTGGCATAGTTTTCAGCAGGCTAGTCGCGAGATGAAAGTCAAAATATAACTACTGAAAGTTCAACTATCTTGCCTCGGAACAAGTTCGTAGACTCTCATTCGCTTTAAGCTAAACTCAATGAAAGAACTTTTTTACGGTGGTTTAAGAAGTCATTAGTAGCAGTGGTCAAAACTATGACTAAGCTCACCCTGAACTCGGGGGTGCAACGCTAAGTACGTTTGCCAGACGGACTGCTTCCTTACAGTGCTTGCCTTGGAGGATAATCAGCAGCTTTTGTGATTACGAAGTTTGATGGTGCCTTAAATGTTTTCAAAAGTGTAATCTGATACCAGTGTTAACTTCATAAAACTTTCAGAATATATTCATATTCATAACTACAGTGACTTTCTTTCATTTATGTATGACCTATTAGCTATTACAGGGTGAACTAATAGCTTGGCGGCCAGTTTAAAGAACAATATCATCTTTGAGAAATATATATATATATATTCTAGGATTCAATCACAATGCTCAGAAACAATATTTTGTAACAATATTAGTTAATTTAAATAACATGTAAGAAAGTATAGATAACATTCAATAAATAATAATTGCCAGTAATTTATCCAAAACATATCACTTCAATTTCATATAGTCTTAGACATTCACATTAACTGAATTCTTAAAGTTCCTTTTTATATTGGATAGTTAATACAAACTTAAAAAAAAAAAAAAAGATATCAAAAATCACATACAGGAGAACATACTAATTTCACACGAAATGTGGCCCAATCCACTTTATCAGAATGAAAGCATTCGGGCATTGCTGAAGAGTTCCGTGGTTTTTATTATTATTATTATTATTATTTAAATGGCTTTCGGCCTGATCAGCCACAAGCCATTTAAATAATAATAATAAAAAAGGACCACGGGACTCTTCAGCTATGTCGGAATGCCCTCATTCTGATACAAAGTGGTTTGGGCTACACTTCGTGTGAAATTAGTATGTTCTCCTGTATGTGATTTTTGATGTAGATTCTTCTTAGTACTCTGCCCGGTCTTCACTCGGCAGGTCGGTGTAGGAGGTAGCTTATCCGGGGATCTAAACTCGCCGTGCAGACTGTGATGTCAGTCGCATTACCTGAAACAGCACCACACAATATCAACTTGTTCGCAACTATAGAAGGTGCTGTAAAAGTTTGTCTACTCATGTTGCTAAATAGTATATTCAAACTTTGAACTACAGCTAACCACCTGTATATCACGTCGCTCGCTACTGATTAAATCGAGGAATCTTAGAATAAGGCACTTAAGACACATCCGTGGCGGTGACGAGTATGGATATCTAATCTTATCACGCGATACAGCTACGCCAGTTCCGCAATTACTCGTTACGCAGTGGTGTAGCTAGGTCAACAAGGGACCCGGTGCAAAAAATTTATTTTGGGCCCTCAGGCCAAATGGGTGCCTTTTTTTTTTGCTTTGTGTTGCTGGTAGTGGCCCCCTGAGCTGAGGCTGGGGGGCCCCTGAGTTGTGCTTAGGGGCCCTCTGAGAAGTGGTTGGGGGCTCCCTTGAGTAGTGAGGGGCTCCCCGTGTGTCTCAGGGGTCCTCTTAGACGACGGTAGAGCTAAAAAAAAGGTCGTCTGTTTGCCGTGAAGGCTCGTGGGACCAATGAGCTCAGCGTAGGGGCCCCGGTGCACTGCACCGCCTAGCCCCATAGAAGCTACGCCCCTGTGTTTATGGCTTTCACCTCATCGACGTGTAGTTAAATATGGGCAAGAATGCATTTCGAGCTGGGAACAGGAAGGAATTCATCCACGGCCTTCTGAAGGAATGATGCCGGCACTCGGCTGCAGTGATTTCGGAAAAATCTGTCTGGCTGGACTGGGATTTGAACCAGCGTCTTGCCGAATGAGAGGCCAAAGTTGCTACGCTGGGTGAAGCTGTTAACCTGGAGCATTACAGATATCAGTACTTGGCATCACTACCAACTACAGTGCCAAAACAATTCTGTCCCATCGTGCGGAAGAAAGGTTTATCATCTTCCGTTTGTAAAGAATTATTTCACCCACTTGCTCTATACGAGTTTCACAGTGTTAGTGGGTTGTAGTTATGTTGAATCCAAATACTGGTTTATGAAATTTACATTAAAAAACTAGTGGATTCACTCGCTCCTTACATTAGTGCTGCGCTCCCGCCGAGCATTCGAGGACCCACGTCATCCGTATTAAATACGTAAACAGTTTCACGGTGTCCACATACCGAGAAATTTGTAATTACCGTTGGTTTTGGACTAAATTTAACAGTTGCGATACCTATCTCTACGGAGTTCTATTTCTCGTTGTAAAAATGTACGGTACCAAGCAGGGGCGGATCCAAGGAGGGGGGGGGGGGGCTAGGAGGCTCAAGCCCCCCCCAAAAAGGTTCTAGGTCCACCCCCAACATTGGGATTTTGTAGACTTTTTTTTTTAGCTCTATGGATTTGAGGCCCCAGGAGACTATAAAAACTACCCCTTGCCCGACTCAAGCCCCCCCCCCAAAAAAAACCTAAATCCATTGAGGGTAAGCCCTCCCCAACCAAAATCCACTCAAGCTAAGCCCCCCCTCCCCAAAAGCGAAGTCCCGCTCAAGCCCCTCCGAAACCAAAATCCTGGACTCGCCCCTGACTGCCGAGTCTGATCTGCCGCGGTCTAAGCTACAGGATACAACTTAACATTGTGCAGGGTATCTACGATCTTCATCTCTGTTCGCATTTTTCGGTCGCCTTTTATGTGGTCTATGTCGGAAAGATGTACGACCACTTTTAAAATTTGCCATCTATTTGTTCACGTTTGAAAGCTACGATGCAGACTACTCAAGCCTTTACCAACTTTGACTTTGTTCGTAATAAACTGAGCAAAACTAAAATTTTTGTAAATACACGATGTTTTAGACACTACATTTCTACCAAACCAAACATCTAAAAACTGTAAAAGGAAGATTATTTCACAGTTGAAGTCGAAATACCGCTGAATAATCAGTTTTAAGTGCGTTAATAACTAGAAAAAAAAGCGATAGCACTGTCTTATCTGCGCTAGACAGATAACTTGGTCGTATGCATGCAGAAAAGAAATGTTTGGAGACGAAATACCGCTTATTCTGTGACGCCGCCTCTAAACTCTCGGCGGATACTGCGCATGCGCGGCGGCGGCCATATTACGTATCCATACAATTTAATTTAATTTAATTGCAATGGAGCACAGGCTCCGGTGGCAATTTCCCTACACAGCCATCTTCCCCCTATCCTGCACCTACCTACATTTGCCATCTACAAATTTTATCTTTAAATTCTTTCAAAGTTTTCGGTAAATTATTCATCATTTCTCTTGGTAACTCATTCCAATCCCTGACACCCTCTTTATTTGGAGACGGTATATCCCGAAAACTAAGCATGATATCGAAAACTTTTATTCTTTATTTTCGATTTTTTTCGTCGTGTTGCATAAGAATCCATCATCAAAGTTGACTTTTTTTTCTTAATTTTTCTTCTACATTTCAACTCACTTTTGAGACAGTTGATCTCAAAAATCGCAAGATATCGAAAAATTTTATTCTCTATTTTTTATTTGTCTTTGACCAGTTTTTTCTTCTGAATTTCAACCAAAAGCATCTCACATTTGAGACAAAATATCTCGAAAACTAAGTAGGATATCAAAAAAATTTGTTCATTTTTTATTTGTCTCATCGAGTTACGTAATAATCCATCATAAGATTGCACCGTCACGTTTATCCTAGAGTCCCCTTGAGGTTTTGCTCATATTCCCCGCGTCTGTATGGATAGGTAATATGGCGGCCACGCCTCCCACTCCTCTGCCCCCGGCGTCACTCCAGTGCGTGGTGAAGGTCCCTTGCGTCGTCTCCACATATTCCTCCCTCCACGGGCGCAGCAGAGAGCTACACTGCGACGTTACGACTTACTGTTGACGTAGTCTGAGAGTTCCTGCTCTGTGACGCTCGACCCGGGGCACAGCTCGACGAGCGCGACGGGGCGCACCCGGTGCGTCGCCATCTCCGCCGCGGGCAGCTTCAGAAGTCTGCGCTCCAGCTCGCACGGGCTAATCTGCAACACAAACACTGCGGCGTACAGTCGCTCTGCTTCCAGAGATGCTCAAATTTCAATTGTACATAATATATGATCTCTGGACACCCTGTAACAGAGGTGGAAGTAACCGATTTCCGGACCCAGCTCCTTCAATTGGATCCCCCCCCCCCTATTTCATTTCGCTTGGCATACCAAAATAAATGTGCTTTCAAGTCTGGCAGTTCCACTGTTAGGGCGATCAGCAAGAGACTTTTTCCAGAAGAGCTTCAAATATCGTTTTTATGGTGTTAAGGGGGAAAGTAACAATTTGTTCACTGCAGTGTCTTTGTAAAATACTATTCTACATCAATGATGAAATTGAGGAAAATGGAATAGGCTTCTAGGTGATATAAATAATAAAGGAAAGGGAAATTAACCCACCACATACCACAGTGGACTGCTGTGGTGACAAGGTGTTCCTTCTTATCGCAGCCGTCCACTATTCTACATCAGTTTTTTTCACTTTGATATCTATCGAACGTTCTTTTAAGTACATGAAACTGCCGTGTCAAAAAGTTCCTCTATAGGACCCCTCTTAATTCATGTTAATATTTCGTCAATTTATCCATTTTTGAGTACTATTGAGATTTCCAAAATAAATTAAATCCTTGATGGGAAAAACTAATTGTCATTAGTGAAAGAACATAGTGTAGAAAACTTTCTTATATGTTAAATTATCAAATATTATGAAAGTCGAATAAGCTAAACTCGTTTGCACCACAAGGCCGAACGTTATACTAAAACGCTTTCATTTTTAATTTAGTAGACTTTACTGGTAATTGTGTATATTCTAAACAGGTGTTCGATTTTGGCTAACTACCTCATACTATTTTTTGAAACTTTTTAACTAAAAAATTTGAAGAATATATGTTTACTAGGTGCATGCTACTTCAAAACATACCACAGAACACTCCATTTAATATAAAAAAAATACTAGACACGTAAAAAGGAAATGAAGATCAGATTTTGGTTCCATTCCTCTACTTTTTTCGTGAGCATCTTACTTTGACCATACAAATGTGTTAAAGGGACTTTTCCGCGAGTTGTATGTAGATATTTCGCCTACTGAGCATAATGATATGTTCAGGATTAAATGACTGCAATTAATTCAAGCACGACGCCCGTTGCAGCCACTAAGGCTCGCACACATTTCATTGCGTTTACACACTGCAGGATGACGGATATATTATCTATATAAATAAAAAATGCGATTTAGTCTATTTTTTTGTTATCTGAAATGTAATTCGCAATACGTTTCATGTGCTTAGTTGCGTTTGCATCGTTTTACTTTTTAGCGGCAACATGAAGTCAAATTGTGATTAGGTTGAAATACAGCCTGTGGCAGAATATTCTTTGTATAGCATAAGGAAAAAATTAATTATTTTTTTATTACTAATTTATTGAGCACTTTGTTAGTGACAAACTTGCAACTTTTGATGTATTAGATAATTGCACTCGCCAGTTCTATTATACCGTGGCGCCACAATCTGATGATGAATTCTTATGTAAATTAACGAAACTAATTGAAAGTAAAGAACAAAAGTTTGATACCTCGCCTGGTTCTCTTTTCTTTTGGTCCAGCCTGCATCGTAAGTTCCCGTCAGCACATAAATTTAGAATTAAATGTCTAGTAAATTTTTTATCGGCCCTTAAGAGTACTAGGGATTTATGCAATTTTTCCAAAATAGCAATATGCAGTTTTCTTGCGACTGTAGGTAGAAAAAAAAGATCTATTTCGACATACAAAATTCCTAACAAAAAATATTTATTGGTTATATCAATTGGGGTATTTATAAATATCACCCCACCTAAGACTTCATTTTTAGTAATGCGAAGGTTAAAAAACGAAAAAATTCTTCCGTTCCATATACATTCTGTGTGTTTGTTGGCCTGACCAATATGGCGGCCTCCCCACCCCACCGCTCTCTTCTCGACTTCACTTCGTTGTATGGTCTCTCTTCTTTGCTCCATGATCGAGATTGCCGACTCATTGAGTTGAGTCTTCAGGCTAGACCAGGGGTCCCCAAACTTTTTATCACGTCGACCCCCTTATAGAACATTTGTCTTCTTATCGACCCCCAGATTAAACGTTTAATAAAAACCAGTGCCGGATCTGAGGGAGAGGGGGTGTAAACCGGGGTGCCAACTTGAAGGGGGCGGCAAAATCATGTTTGAAGGGTGGCGATTTAAGTCGCGGAAACCTTTTTTTAGCACCACTAGTACACTGGGTGCCGGGCGGCGATAACAATGAGTTTGGCCAACAATCGTGGGGGGAGACAATAATGTGTTTGGCCGACAGTCGGGGCGGCGACAACAATGTGTTTGGGCAAAAATCGATGCGGCGACACTTGGGGTCAGACGGCAAAAATGGGGGCTCCAAATTATGTGACAAGGGGCGGCATTCCCACAGTTTTTGCCCCGGCTCGAAAGATTCCTGGATCCGACACTGATAAAAATTTTAAATCATTTTTAGTATTTCTGATGCTAAGCAATAAGGAGCCTTGCATAACAACCCAAAGAAAGTATTTACAGTTCCCACGCCTTAAAAAATCCACCCAGCAACACTAACAGAAAAAGGAGATATTTTACACTGTTATTATAATCATAAAAAATAATAACAAAATTATAGATAGATGGAAACTAGCCTATAGCCATAAGTGTCATAAAATGTAAAACACAAAATAATCATTGAAAATTTAAATAAATTTTATTCGATGAAAAAACATCTGCCATTTTATGACTACTATTGAATACATAAAAATATGTTAACATACCTTTTTATTAAAGTAGTTGATATTAGTGAGATGGATGGGTCTGAAGGGCAGCAGCAAGATTACTGATGTTCGGTTGAAAATTGGTAAGTTTTAGTCGCAAATAACGACGGATTTCCAAGTTCAGTTTTGTCAAAATAGCGTTCCCGTGGCTAAAGCCAGCTTCACCCATATATGAAGTTGGGAATGCAAGTAAGAAGGGTTCGGCTTCTGCTCTGAGCTTGTGGTATTTTGTAACAATATTGTTATTGCTACAAAATTCGCTGAGATTTTTATTTTTAAACAATGCTTTAGCTTCCAGATCTACGCATATTTCAATCATTTCATCTTCTAAGCCAGGTTCATTACCTTCATTATCAATTTTAACATCAAATAGAGAAACAAACCATTCAGGAACATGCATGTTCTCCAAGTCTTCGAAACGTGCTTTCAAGTCTTCTCTTACTTTATCGAGATGTTTAATATATATCTCCAAATCACGGTTGGGTGTCTCTTCATTTTCTTTTAGTAGTCGAAAGTTTGAAAAATATTTAAAATCTTTATGTGCCAGTGAAGATTTTTAACAGGTCCATTTTCAGTTGAAAGGCCATGATAATTAATTTATAAACGTTTCTCGGGAAACAAACCGAGTAATATTATTATTGATGCACAATATTTCGGCGACTTTATTCTCCGTCTTCGCATAACTTGGCAAACAGTCGGGAATTGAGAGGATGAGCTTTAATTTTATTAATTGACCTAATGCACACTTTTAGAGTATCACGAAAGCTCGCCACTCAATTTTTTGGCTACAAGATGCTGCATGTGTAGGACACAGTGAACGGTATGTACTTTATGAACTTTTTCCTTCAGAAAGACGAAAAATCCTCTATAACGGCCTACCATAGCAGGTGCACCGTCAGTAGCTATTGCAGTAATATTCCAGAAAGGAATGTTGTGCTTGTTCAAATAATCTTGCAAACATAAAAAAAATTGTCTCACCTTATGAATCAGTTTGAAGATATTTAGCAAACTGAAATTCATCAACAGTGTCATTCAGGGATGGACTATGGAACCTAACATAAGCCATGAGAAGATTTGAACTTCCGAAAGTTGATTCGTCATGTTGAATAGCAAACTTACAATGTTGGAGCTCAGAGGCCAAAGTTCGTTCCACATCATCTGCCATTTCCTCTATACGTTGCTGCACAGTATTTGCACTCAATGGTATGCACTTTAAAACTAGTTGACAGTCTTTCTTCATAAAATTTTCAATTACATCTTTTATAGCTGGTATTATAATCTCTTCACCAATTGTGTACGGTTTGCCTTTCTTTGCTATGTTAAGAGAGATGCTGTAGTTTGAGCTCAGTCCTCCTTCACTATCAGCGCTAGCAGATGACTTCAAATATGTAATTAAATTTGGCCGAACTCTCAATTTCTATTTTAGCATTTTGAAATACTCAAAATCTTTGTTTTTCTTATCAGAATGGACCCTTTCCAAGTGGTCTTTCATTTTCGCCGGCTTCATAGCATCATTGCTAAACGTTTTTTCACATAACAAGCACATAGGAATAGTTTCATTAGCAAAAGATGGCACAAAACCATATTTCAAATACTCGTGTGAATGCTGTCTGCTTATCTTCTTAGCACTGGTAGACGACATTGTAGGTATTAAACTCAGATTTATAATATGAACAACACTATACGATTGCAGCACAACAAAACAGTGGCAGTAAGAGACGCAACTTATTCCCGCACGAGCAATAAAGAACTGTCTGTTCTTTCTCAGAGTGCATTGTTGCTACTTCTTGCTAACAATAGATATCTAGACTTGGAAGGAATAATAATTACCTCTAAAAGTTACCTATTCAATAGAATTAGATAGGAAAAATATAAAAAAGAAGTATCTAAATTTAATGGTTTTCAGTATATTACGATATTTTCTATGTAAAGGACAAAATCTACATTTAGATATACAATACATAGAGTGGAAACCATGCTAGAGGGTAACAGTGCAACTTGTGTATAATGAACCAGCAGCGATCACTCCTCCCCTCCCCCCAATCCCCACCTCTCTGGCTTTACGACTCGTCGACAGCGCGGTCATTAGAGGCGGGATGGAACTGCGGACAAGGAACTGGAAGGAATTTGGCCATGGCTTTTTGGAGGAAGCATCCCGACATTAGCCTTGATTGATTTGGGGAAACCATGGAAAACCCAAATCCGGATGCCCGGACGGGGATTCGAATCGGCATCCTCCCGAATATAAAATGCTTAAATTCCCGAAGTAAATAATACTTGTTGAGTTCATCACATAGCTTAGCTAAAATAAAATAATTGTGATGTTGAACTTATTTCTTATCCCAAAGACGGACCTTAGAAGAGACACAATTCATAAATTGGTCTACATTCGTTTCTCACAGGAATAACCACTAGCAAACCAGCAATGCAAGTGAAGTGTAAAGCGGCAAATCAAACAGTTCAAAAGCTAAGCTTTGCTCCATTATTACCTCACCGTCACCGCTTTGAGCCCCAGTATGAGTCATCGCAACAATCCATTGGTTTATTTGTTTTCGCTGCTTTGTTCTTCGCTCTCGTCGTTGCTATGCTTTCCGCTCCAGTGTGTTTTCTCCTTAACACATACCTAAAGCGACACAGGCTTCGGTAAAACTAAGGTTGTAATGGGGGTAGTCAGTTATTTTGTATTTTTATTGGAATATTCCCATTTTTTTCCTAGACAATTTAATTGATCCTCTTTATTATCAATCGACCCCCTTTCGACCCCCGTGTATTAATCGACCCCTGGAGAACTCTTATCGACCCCCAGGGGTCGATACCGACCACTTTGGGGACCTCTGGGCTAGACACAGGATTCACGCTGTGCACGACTAAACAGCGAGGATGTGACGCATCAGTCAACACGATCCAAGCACGAATATTTCGACAAGGTCGCAGATCGATTTCAGAACTCGATCCTTACACCGATGGGCTGGCAGGATCCACTACGCCAATTCAGATTCTCTCTAAGATAAGCGTTATGGTGAACATTAATCAATGTATATTATAAAAGTAAGTGTACAATGTGCGAGCCGCTAAAACTAAAAAACGAGTCCCGGTATGATCAAGGGAATCATATGGGGTGGTAGCCCACTATCCCTTATCCACGAAGGCTTACATTTTTACCTGAAGGGCATAATATTGCAGATGGGTTGGAAGTTTCGCCCTCTGGAACAGCGAAAAAAGAAACAGTCGAAGAAAAATGACGAATAATTTGCCAAAAACGTTGAAAGAATTTAAAGTTAAAATTTGTAAATATAGGTGGATGTAGAAAAGTGGGAAGATGGGTGTTTAGGGAAATTTCCACCGGAGCATGCGCTCCATTGCAATTTAATGTATTTTAATTAAACTTTAAAACATTGCGGCATCAACCCCAAAGACTCCTGCTTCCCTCACGGTCGACTATATGTAGCTTGCTATCGAGTAGCAAATTCTTAAAATTTCTACATATATACCCCAGGTAACAATATGAACAATGTTTATAAACATATTATATGTTTTCAATAAAAAAAATTTACCTCTTACATTTTAAAGTTTATCGTTTTATTCCAGCTACCACAGAATCTCATATCGACTCGCTGAGCCAAGCCGGTTACCTCGGGTAGTACAGAATAAAACAAGGATGGTTTTGCAACCATTAACACGCCGACAGGTAAAAACGCTGTGGAAAAAATTTCTACAACCACATAGATTGGCGATAAATTGTGTATGACAGATTGCGTATTTGCCATTTGTCGTCGTCAGTTCGTCGCGTGTGCTAGCGGTGTCTCACCTTCGCTTGCAGGATGGCCGCCATCTTGCCGACGGAGCCAGCAGGCGCGGCCCGACGGGTCCGACAGAGGTTAAGGATGAGAGTCTCCTGCGCCCCGCACAGCTGCGTCGGGCCGTCAAAAGTGCACACACACATCATCTCGCACTGGCCAGACTGTGCCAGCGAAATCAACTGGTCCGGCGGAATGAACGACAAATTCACCTGCAGCAGACAATACAAAGAGCTATTAGGATGTTGTGTAGGGTAAAACAAAGAACTTCTAGCAGACAACTTTTTAAAAAAATCCGTATTATTACAATCACTTCTCAGTATATATGATAAGCTCAACTGGGCAGGACACATTGGAGAGGTAGTAGGAAAAGGTTTCAAAATTCTGCACTTGTTGGAGACAGTGATGAGGGCATTTATTATTTATTTATTTATTTATCAATCTTGTTTCATGGATCCCTGCTGAGGAAGCACCTCTGGAATGTGAAACATGTACGAAAGAAGTGAGGGAGTTGGGTTACAAAACTGTTCAGATCATTGGTCGAATATGGTAGTGTAGTATGGGACCCTCATTTTACGTATCAAATACAGGAGTAGGAGAACGTGCAAAGAAGGGCTGCTCGATTTGTTTCTGGAAATTATCGCAGAAATGATAAAGTAGGTGAAATGGGATTCATTGGAAGACAGGAGGAGGGTGAAGAGGGTCATGGGAGTGCACAAGGTGTATACTGGCGATGAGGCATGGAAAGATATTGGAGTAGGTATGAAAAGTAGTGCATGGAAGGGAAAAGATGACCATGACCACAAGCTGGCACTCGATTTCAGGCACAAGGGTGTAGGAAGATTCTATTTTTTAGGTAAGGGTATCAGGGATTGGAATGAATTACGAACAGAAGTGATGAATAATTTACCGAAAACATTGAAAGAATTTAAAGATAAAATTTGTAGAGGGCAAATATAGGTGGGTGCAGAATAGGGAGAAGATGTTTGTGTAGGGAAATTGCTACCAGAGCCTGTGCTCCATTGCAATTAAATTAAATATATTGTCTCTTGCGCTTTGTCATAGAACATTTTAACCTGTTTACTTGTAATTGACAGATACACAATTTTAATAGAAGAAACAGAAATAAGTTGCACAAAACACAAACATCTCTTTCATTAGTACAAAGAGGAGTTAATGATTCTGGTATACATCTGTTTAATAAACTTCAGAATAGTATAAAACGGTTTATGGATAATAAAGATATATTTAAAGAAAAACTGAGAGATTATCTTATTGGCAACTTCTACTCATTCAAGAATTTGAACAAAATTATTAATTTTGCAAAAGCCAGTTGTAAAAATTAATGTTTATTGTTATTCTCTTTGTCTTTGTAACATGTAGTTGTTTTTACCATGATTATGAGTCGTATGTATGTGTATTAACCATGACTCCTCAGCAGGGATCCTTGAAACAAGATGGATAATTAAATAAAATGTACCTGGCGACGTGCGTGGTTGCGCCCGTGTTACCTTGTACTGCTCGACCAGTTGAGCAGACTCGTGTCCGACCGCGCCGGGCAGCACGACCACCTTGCCTCCCGCCGCCACTGGAGCGAGCTGCAGGGTGACTCCAGAGATCCCGTACACTCCAGTAGACTGCAGCAGGACCAGCTCCGCCTGCTGCTTCGTCACCACGAGGGATACGATACTGCAGAGAACAAAGGAAACCCTCAGCACGCAGTACTGACACGGCACGCGACTTGGTGTACACGGGATGCGGAGGCCAAGCGGTGGGTCTGCAAGTCATGTGAGGACCTGGCGACAGCACTGTGTTCGGACAGTCTGCCACGCCTAGACGTCCACAGAAGTGTCGTCAGCTCGCAGGAGTCCTTCTCGACCGGGAGTGCCCCTCTATCTTAAATCAAAAGTTCCCACGTTCCACCAGTCACACTGTACCACACAGAATGTTGACCAGTCACGGTTTTTTCCCCTTGTGGCTCTACGCCTCGTCGAGGTCATTAGAGGTGGGATGGAACTAGGGAAAGGGAACAGGGAATGGGAAATAATTCAGCCAGGACTTTTCGAAGGAAGCATCCTGGCATTCGCCTGGACCGATTTTGGGAAACTGGGGGAAAGCCAAATCTGGATGCCCGGATGGAGATTCGAACGGGGGTCTTCCCGAATGCGAGGCCAGAGAGTAAAAAAAAAAAAGACATGGACAGCTGCATGTCACGAAAATGAAGACAAATCTGCGCCATTTGGCGTGGCTCCACTGCCTGAGAGGGGCGCCTGCGATGGTGCTGCCATGACACCTCAGTGGCGGGATCACCACTCGACACCATGGAGGAAAGAAATATATGGAGAGGAAATGCCGCTTATTCTGCGACGCCGCCTCTAAACTCTCGGCTGACACTGCGCATGCGCGGTGGCGGCAGCGTCCATATTACGTATCCATACAATTTCTATTTGGAGACAGTATATCCAGAAAATTAAGCAAGATATGGAAAAATTTTATTCTTTATTTTCAATTTTATTCGTCGTGTTACATAAGAATCCATCATCAAATTGACTTTTTATGAAATTTTTCCTTCTGCATTTCAACTCACTTTTGAGACAGTATATCTCGAGAACTAGGCAAGATATCGAAAAAAAAATATTCGTCTCGAATTTTTAAATAAGAATTCATCATCAAATTTGACTGGGACAAATTTTTTCTTCTTAATTTCAACCAAAAACATCTCACATTTGAGACAGAATATCTCTAAAACTAAGCAGGATATAAAAAAATTTATTCTTCATTTTTTATTTGTCTCATCGAGTTAAATAATCCATTACCAGATTGCGGCGTTACGTTTATCCTAGAGTCCCCTTGAGGTTTTTGTACATATACCCCGTGTCTGTATGGGATCGGCCTAGCCCCCCACTCCTCCTCCGCCCGGCGTCACTTCAATGCGTGGTGAAGGTCTCTTGCGTCGTCTCCATATATTTCCTTCCTCCATGCTCGAGGGTCAAAGACCAGGAGGGGAAACCTTGTGGAAGGACATGCCTCTAGTCAACACCCCACCTGAAAAGGCAAGAAACGGAAGAACGAGGCCAGTGAATGCGGCATTCGTGCTTACAAGACAATCATAGATACAAGACAATCGTAGATACAAGACAATCATAGATACAAGACATTGTCCTATTGAAGCAGTTTTCATTTTGCGTCAACATATTTGTCCTACTTAAACTAATATCTGCTACTTAGCACAGTCATTCAAGCTGGCATGTGTAGTATATTCCACAATTTTTTTTTTTTTTTTTTTGAATATTCTGCATTGATTTTTAAAAAGCAAATTATATCGGCCTAACCTCCAACGTTTTAGAACACTGCCGTGCGACAGTGAATGTCAGGCTATTTAAATACCATTTCTTCACCCTTAAGATAATTCACTCACATTTATATTGATGACGTTTTCATCCTAAATTTAGCTGTCTAAGGAGAAGATAGATAAATATTTGATTAGTGACTCCTAGTGGAAGAATTAGGGCCGATAAATCTTGGGTGCAATTTTGGCTCGTCAGTTACTTCTGGTGTCACAAGTCAATATAGTACAGTAAATGAAATGGCGACCGTACCAAAAGAATGAAATGATTGACAGCAAAAGTGTCGTATTACATCACAAGCCCACCTGTGAAAGACAGCTTCAAAATCTTTCAGTTCTACAGACGAAAACCCTTAAATGCGAAAAACGAACAAATTTTTCCCATAAAAATCTTGGATAAGAGGAGCAGATTTTTTTTTAATGATAACCTAGTGAAACTGTGCATATCAGTGCCGTAGATAATATTCAAACTTCTTTGCGTAGATTGGAGATTAAAGGTAGAAGGTACCGCAGTTTGCCGACGCAGGCAAAGCTAAGAGTCTACCAACATCTGGGTTCAAACATTCGTGCCGCCAAAACTGTTTTAGTACAAGCGCAGAGGGCGATTTGAGTAACTAACAATACGGATATTTGTAGTAATGCTCTGTTCAAGCAACTATTCCGATTTAACTGCGCAAATTGTTTAAGGAACACTTGTCAAATCAGGACTTACCACCCATGGATTTTTGTAACCTGAAAAAGCAAATTTAATTTGCGATATCTACAACGTATCCGGCGAAATGGATGGAATAATGAAAACAATCTGTACCGAATACAGTAATGTTCAACAGAAAACTATTAATTTTTCTTCCAACAAAACATTTCGTAAAGAGAATTTTGTGCTAAGCAGAAAATTTTCGATCCGGATATATTCACTTACTACTGAATAATTCCAGGGTACACGAAAACTCCATATTCCAGCATTACTGTAGTGTAGTATTAGAATTATTAGACGTATTAAGTAACAACTGCACTGTAAACAATAACAACTGCTAACAATAGTAGATATTTTGTAGAATAATGAATACGGAAAATTTTCGAAAGCAACCAAACGTGGTATGTAAACTATAGAACTTGGGGAAAAATTAGGATCTATGAAAACAAAGCTGTACGTTACATAGCATACTAAATTCCAGCTACTAGATAAAGCAAAATCGGGAGCTAAAAATAGGTTGAGAAACTTTAGACAGATAGTTAAAAAATACTTAAATTGGAAGATACATGTTTGACTTACTAAAGCGGTTGTGTGCAGCCACATTTGTAATTCGTACAATTTCAGCCACAGGTGATCTCCGCATGAGGCAGCTAGTTTATTTTGCTTATTTTCACTCCTTAATGTCATATGGAATAATATTCTGGGGCAATTCTACCCTTAGAGACAAAGTGTTCAGAGTCCAAAGACGGGTAATAAGAATTATGTGTGGGGTTAGCAATTGGTTACGATCCTTCCTCAGAGTGCTATAACTTGGCGAATAGGGGGCCGCATTTTACTCTGACAAAGGCATTCTTATAAAATTTTAAACATGGCTGCGTTTCAGCAACGGTAAGAGTTGTAAGGTTGAAAATAATATGTATACAAAGAGATGCGTCAATTAGGTTAATTGAACCTAGACCGTGGTTTCTACGATCGTAAGATCGCCTTCTTCAGCCAGTCTGCGAAAATCACCCACCCAACATGTCAGTTAACATGTTTGACAATGTAATTGAAGTTTATAACTTTATATTTTAACCAGCGACATAAGTGCACATCGCACTACGATATGGCAAGGGTTCTTTGGGGTTTTCTGTTTATACGTGATTGAACAAGTCCGAAGAGTACGATCTTACAATCATCGAAACCGCGCTCATGTTTAAATAAACCTAATTGATGAAACTGGTTGGCTATTATTTTCACCATTATTATTCTTCTTATACTAACAGTTCACTGCTCAGAGATTAATCATACAAGACTACAGAAATAACTCGTCCAACTTGAATAAGTAGCGAAATTATTATACCAAAAACTTAGTAAACTAAACAAGCAAAATTAAAGGAAAAGAAACAATCATTATTGCCTTAAGTATGAGGATACTGTTTCCTTACAACCTTTTAAGGGAATAAAGGCCCATTCACACTAGCAGTCAGATCAGCTTTGGTCAGATCAAGTCGTAGACGAGGACATTTCATTTCAGTTGCTCGTAGTGAACAATGCCGTTTTCAACCCCAACGTCAATTAAATCGCATTGAACCTAAAGAGGATGGTTCTGGGTGCATCCAGAGTTTCAAGCGCAAACAGATCAAGAGAAAAAATAATGCTAACTACCGGCTATGCTGCGAGAGGCGAGTGGTGGAAAATGCTTTTGATATTGTAGGGCTCAAAGAGTTCGAATTTATTTTAGAAAAATTAATTCTGCTTGATAACATAATTGTAGCAACATGTATTTTGCACAATTATTTACGGAAGGATAAAATTTCATGCCATGTAGAAAGTGAATTTCAGGATGAGCGAGAGAAACCCTACTTTACAAATATTCTTTGTTTGTGTGCTAACTCTGGTACAGAAGCCTTTGATTCAAGAAATAAATTCAGAATAAATTTTTTTTATATATTCGGAAACAGGCTCTTGGCAGTACTAAGAAGTATAATAATGTTAAAGTTTGCCGACTTTATAATAAACAGAAATAACATAGCGTTAAAACATTTTTTATTTATTACCTCTTTTCTATTGCTTACGAGCTTAGTTTTGAGACATTCGCCGCCCATTTGACCTGACCTGACCGTTGCTCGTTCACACTAGCGGTCAGCTCAGCTCAGGTCTTGACCGTTGTTGATCTTCAGTTTGAGCTGCCTTGCCCTGACATGAGCGGACCGCGTAGTGTGAATGCTCCCATTGGATTGCGGGTAGTATGCTCACCTGAGGCTCTGGAGGAGGGAGAGCAGGGTGCGGTTGGTGTAGACGAAGCCCTGGGGAGGCCGGGAGGCGCTCATGAGCAGCACGGGCAGCTCTAGCCAGGCGGGAGGGTCCTGGGGCACGGCTCGACGCGTCAGCTCGGCGGAGAGGTCGCGCTCGAACCAGCGGCCCACCTCCGTCAGCTCCAGCACCTGCAGGTCGGCGCAGGCCGCGCGGACCAGGTCGGCGACGGAGGCCTCGGCGACCACCAGCGCCGGGCGCAAGATGTGCACGACCAGCGCGCGCATCTCCCCTGCAACAGACCCAGGCCCGGGGATCAGGTGACATAGGGTTCGGGCAAAATCTCACCAAAAGGGGGGGGGGGGCGGTCAACGGAAATCTCACGCGAGGGTTTGGATTTTTTTTTTGTACTGTGGAGCTAAAAAAAGTCTACAAATGACGCGAAACTCGATTTTAGGGATGTATTTCATCGAAAAGTGGGGGTGTAACCGACTTTGGAAGTCTGAAAAACATGCGAGGGTGATTCGCAGGGGGGGGGGGGGGTTCTCACGGGTACAGATCTCACCAGAGGGGGAGGGGGCGAGTCTGACCAGATCTCACGAAATCTAACCAGAGGGAGGGGGGTTCCGGAAATCCGGAAAAACACCTCACGTAATTCATGGGTGCGCCCTGACACGTAACGGCAAGAAGCGCAAGGCAATGCAAACAAGCAACAACAAAAAATCAGTTTGTTCACCAGTGCAAAGTTTTTTATTTTTTTAACTGCTTAATGTCTCCTATAACAACTAGGTCTTTAGAGACGGGAAAGGATGGGGGCAAGGAATGGGAAGGAATTCGGCCATGGCCTTTTGAAGGAAGCATCCCGGCATTCACCTGGAGTGATTTGGGGAAACCATGGAAAACCCAAATCTGGATGCCCGGACGGGGATTCGAACCGCCGTCCTCCCGAATGCGAGGCCAGAACGCTAGCCGTTACACCACCACGCTCGGTGAGTGCAAAGTTAACAATTCAGTTGTTGACAGGTTGATTCCCTGAAATATCTGGGTTTAATATCACAAAGCAACGTGAAATGGGACTCGCACACAACTTCCGATCCTTAGGTTTTGTGGAGGGAATAGTAGATAATGTTACGATTGCGAGCCCGTGTCCCAAAACTTACCAACTCCATAGTTCCTCCTCATGAATTTCTTGCTTGTGTCCAATAGTAGGCGGTTACAATGCGGGTAGTTTATCCACGTCAACTTCTGCGAAAATTGACTAAATTGGTTTCCTATTTCCTTCCTTAGAGCGACCTTTCATAAATAAAAATAACTTCGAAAGCGCGCGCGCGTGTTCGTGTGTGTCTGTTTGCATTGCCGTCTGTTTCTATTTTGTATGATACAAGAAACAAGTGAGAGGAATGAAAGTCTGTGCCGGCCCATTTAGGCCTACTCTTCCGCAAGGTACCTGGCGTGGGCAAGCTAAACGTCCCCGACCACCGGACCAGTCACCGTCACGAGTGTCGTACGCCCTCTCACTATGCAGAGCGGAATGGTTCAAGCAGAGACTCTGGTGCACAATCCAGTGATTAGAAATTCAGCACTACCATCTCTCGTATTCTACCGGCCGCGTCCTATTTATAAAAAATTTTCCGCAACCAGGAAACGAACTCGCGAGCCGCCTGGCAGGAGCGAAAGCCAACTGCGTGAGCTTCATCCCAGCAACACAACAAAAGGTACAAAAATTGCTTCAGTTCAGATTTCAGTCCACAAGTTATAATTTCGTGAAACCTTTGACGTCTCACGGCTTTGCATATTTTAAGACTAAGCACTGTATTACCTCTTGTTTTGGATCGGAACACACGAAGTCATTAAGGTAAAAAATACTAAATTGTGAGACCGAATGCTGAAGAATTTATTGCATTAACATTATTATAGTTGATAATAGCGGCAGGAGGGTGCATTGCTATTGGAGATACCAGGAAACCAGATGTGTGACTGCAGGCAGGCAACAGAACATCAAGGAACTTAATACATCCATTTTTTCCACACCTTTTCTTGTATCTGTCTAAAGTTGTCCTCTACGAAGTTAATTTTAAAATTCTTTCAGCAGTTTTGGTAAATTATTCATGTTTCACAACTGCACCGACAAGCTTTGCAGACGATTTATAGCTTTGCTTCTAACAGTTTCTTTTAGAAACTTCCGCCGCAGACTTCCAAAAACCAGTTTTCCCGCTTCCCCACAGTGGTTTCACTAGGCAATCCAATCTTTATGATCAGTTAACATTTTCGTCTTACATCCCGCATTGTTATCCATTCTTCACATTTACAAGACAGTGCAAATTCGAGTTTTGTATCAGTGTCCTTGGTCTAGAACAACCAATAGCTACAGAGCCTAACAGAATATGGCCTTTAACGATTTGTACATAAGGTCCCCCCAAAACAATATTCACATAACGGCATCGTTTGTCATCCAAAACACGAAGAAAATACTGCTACGTTTATCTCAAACAGTAAAATACGTATAAAATTACGTATGAAATTAATGGATACGGAGATGTGGTTTAACCAGAACACTGCAGTAATTTTACATAAAATCAGTAAATAACTGGACCAAATGAACAAATAGTTATGCCGAAATAATATGAATACAAACTGAGCAGCGAATGCTTAGTGCCAGAAGTTGGGCATGTATATAATATCGCAGTTTGTAATTCATTCCAACGATGTAATGGGCGATTTAAGATGCTTCTCAAAACTTCGGAATAAAGAGGCAACACTTTTGGATAAGACATCTTTTTCTCTCTCTCCCTCACCCTCGTCCAGTTGAGGGTCGACGGGGGCCAGGATGGCGTTCTGCAGGGCGCACCCCGTGAGGAGTGGCAGGAACTCTGGCGGGGAGAAGGCCACCAGCACCACCACGGCTCCAGCCCCGAGGCCACGGGACTCCAGCTCCAGAGAGACGCAACATGCGCGCCGCGCCAGCTCCGCGAAGGTCAGCAGCTCCTCCAGCTGGTGGTACACCTGCAAACACGAGGGAAAAGTGTGGTTCGCTCACGTTTGTTAAGCTTCGCTCCAACACAGTTGTAAAAGAAAACAAACACCGTCTATTAGCAAGTGGTTTTATTCACATATACTCAGGCGCGTTTCTCCTATATGGAACGAGGCATCGTCAGTGAGACTTATGGCTGAGACAGTTATGTTGCGGTCGGGAGCAGCTCTACCTGCACTTTTTTGCGACCAGAACTGTTGTGGTTCCACATAACTATCGTTATCCCTTTTTTTTGAGGGTAAACTATATCACCGTAACAAAATCCTTTGGCATTTACACTTTGTTTTTGACTCAAAACATGAACCGCGGCATTTTAATTTACAATTGTTTAACAAGAAACTGCAGAAGGATGACAAATATACCATAAATTTGCTGCAATAGTTTGCTCCTGTTTATTTAACTTATCGCTAAGCTTTAAGTCGTGGATGAAGGCAAAGAATATAAAGGGTGCACGGAATGTTTTAAAATTCCCGACTCGATAAGTCAAGGTGAAACTCTCTGATATGGGCTTATCATGGAGGAAGGAATATATGGAGACGACGCAAGGGACCTTCACCATGTACAGGAGTGAAGCCGGGTAGAGAGAAGTGGGGTGGGGAGGTCGCCGTATTGGTCGGCTGTAGAAACACGGGGAATAGGCACAAAAACCTCAAGGGAATCATAAGACAACCGAGGCGCCGCAATTTGACGATGGATTATTATGTAACTCGACGAGACAGACTAAAAATGAATAAATTGTTTTGATATCGTTCTTAGTTATCGAGATATACCGTCTCAAATTTGATGTTAGATTCATATGTAACGACGAGATAACTCGAAAGTGAAGAAAATATATTTTCGATATCTCGCTTATTTCTCGAGATATACTGTCTCTAAATTGGGGTGGTTAGGTTAGGTTAAATTAATGTTTAGAACTTTTTTTTTTAAATTAATAAATAAAAAAAATGAACCCTTCAAAAGACCTCATATCTTCTGGGCTTACTCAGAAGATATTGTACTATTAGTAGCCTACGTAACTTTGCTAGCAACATCAGTGGATTTATCTTCTTACTATACATCAAAAGTCAGAACCTTAGATGGGAGTAGTTTACATCGCGATACACATTGTGTCACTAACATAGTGCTCACGAAATTAGTAACAACTAATAATAAATAAATTGTTTGTGCCGTTCTGGTACACGCCCCATTTCAATCTACTAACATTTCAATTAATATTGCCGCTACAAAATCAAACTATGTGGACAGATCTAAACACAAGAAATGCATCGCGAACTACATTTCGGGTAACAACAACGTTTGCTTCATCAAGTTTAGTAGTTCACACAGCACAAATTATCACAATAATTTCATCGTACACTTTCCGTGTAAAGCGAAACTGGACTAAAGTATGCACATTCATTGTATCGCGATGTAAACTTGACCCGCTTAAATACAACTTTCACCACTAGTTTACAATGAGGCTAGCCTTTTAGATGTAAAGTAGTAACGTATGCCGATTGTCTACACTACACCAACAAACTTTTGAGAACGATATCATCCTATTGAGAGCAATGAATAAATTTATAGTGATAGGCTCTAATCTTGCAGTTATCTATCAAACACTTCAAGAACAATAATTACAATGTGATTTAGTTACGAAACTTTATTCCAAGGTGTTTCCTATGTTGTCTGTTTGTGCAACCATATAAAACACAACTTGCCATTATAAAAAAAAAATTGAAATATTAGAAAACGAAATATTTATAGCCGAGAAAAAAAAAACAGTGCAAACAGCCCAATGTTTTGGGGTGATTCCTATGTCCGCCGCGCATGCGCAGTAGGAGACGAGTTTTTATACAAGGTTTCATAGATTTACCGTTATTTCGTCTCCGTATATTCCTTCCTCTAAGGGGCGTATACGCAAGGAATTGTACATCTGGTTTGAAATTCGTCACGTATTGCTGCAAACGTACAATACGAAGAAAAAAGAAAAAAAGAAAATTGATGATGAAAGCAAAAAGATGCCACACGAAAATTATCGTGTCTGATAGAGTTAGCTGTCCAGCAGTCGTCATTTCTAAACAGATATTTGACAGCAACGATGCTACCTGCAGAAACGAATGTAAAATCGCTGACAACTTTTATAGAGTCATATTAATGCGTTTGTATGCAGTTATAACTAATATAACGGAGCGGTTGCAGACTGCAATACAGCCTGGGTGCGCAGACTTTCGCGGTCGTTATCTATGTAATCTTGGCTGTCCGGGTTGAACCGCGTCAATTTGTCGAAACCTAACGTTTCGGCCATCATTATATGGCCTTCTTCAGAGTACTGTCAAGGCTGGAACTGCTGCCGCCTATATATAGCTCCCGAAGAACGCGCTAACCGTTTGGAGTGACGTCACTCAAGCTGCCGCCGCCAGCGTGGCCTGTCCAATGGGAGCTTGCGTCCCGCGTTTTCCTAAGCAAGCATGACCATATTTGGTCAAGTTGTAGCCCGCCGTCCGCGTTCATATTATTGGTCTTTTTTTGATTTCCAATGCTTCTCTGATACTCCTGGGCCACCATCTGCTTTCTTGAACCAATACACTGGCGTCATTGAATAAAATTGCGTGCCCACTGTCAGCAGAATGTTGCGCTACAGCTGATTTGCTGACGTCATTATTTTTAAGATGCCTCATGTGTTCACACAGCCTTTCCTTGACTGTCCGTCCAGTTTCGCCGATATACACTTGGCCACAGCTACAGGGTATCTGGTATACGCCCGCTGTCTGCAACTCCTCCCTCTTGTCTTTGACTTTTAAAAGCACATCAGAAATCTTCCTAGGCGCTCTGTATATTGGACGGATATTTTTCTTCTTTAAAAGACGGCCGATTTTATCCGTCACCCCGTGGACATAGGGTAATACTGCCGTGGGTCCGCCTGTTCGTCTTCTGGCTTCGGCTTCCGGTGTCGGAGCACAGGGTGGTGCTCGAGGTGCAAGCCTTGCAGTGGCCTTATTGATGACGTCAAGGCTGTAGCCGTTGGCCAGAGACGTCTCCTTTAAAATTTCCCTTTCAGCGGCTGTGCTCGCTTCGTCGCTGACTTTGGAAGCACGAGCGGTTAATTTTTTTTAACTGCTTAACGTCTCTTAACAGCGAGGTCTTTAGAGACGGGAGAGGATGGGGGGGGGGGCAACGAATGGGAAGGAATTCGGCTATGGCCTTTTGAAGGAAGCATCCCGGCATTCACCTGGAGTGATTTGGGGAAATCATGGAAAACCCAAATCTGGATGCCCGGACGGGGATTCGAACCGCCGTCCTCCCGAATGCGAGGCCAGAACGCTATCCGTTACACCACCACCCTCGGTTTAATGTTTTTAAAATTCCGCGTTTCACTGCTGGATGGTGGTGAGTAGCTGCATGGGCTTGCGGTAAACTCCGTGCGCTAGGGAGCCATCTTCCTTCCGTTTCACGACCACGACCATAAAAGGAAGTTGTTTGTCCACCTCAACACAGTAACAGCTATAGATATGATCTGAAAATTGGAGATCTGCAATATCGTGCGTTATGGTTACGTTTCACTCTGGTCCAGGTTGCATTACGACCGAAACGCATATTTATAAAATATGACTTCGTCAATCATCATTTGAGTTTATGTTGTAATGCAATCTGGACCATACGTCACAATAATGTCATATTTACCACGCGATCTGTATGTTTACTATGTGAGGCCGCAGTGGTATCCCCAACTTGATATTACCCAACGTTTAAAAATATTTCGGGAATAAATCAACCCCACCCTCCATCTCTTTTTTGCTACACCGGGGGTTAATCGTTCAAATACGTGTAGAAAATGGAGCGATTGACATGAAATTTGATTAACAGGTTCAATATTTACTGCGAGAGCAAATCAACCCCAAATCATACCGGTC
Source organism: Vandiemenella viatica (assembly GCA_031002005.1). Taxonomy (NCBI): domain Eukaryota; kingdom Metazoa; phylum Arthropoda; class Insecta; order Orthoptera; family Morabidae; genus Vandiemenella; species Vandiemenella viatica. The sequence continues at coordinate 153,392,358 of CM061918.1, forward strand.
AACGCTGGGAACTCTGCTAGTAAACAATAGAGTAAGCTAGAAGAATTTTAGAACTAAAATAATTATTTTGCCTCTTCCTGGAAGCAATTTGTTTCAGGGATGCCCCATTTGCGCAGTCTGCCAAACAAGATCAAAGAATAGTAATATTTACGACAGTCAGCAGTAAAGTAAGACCAGGCAACGAAATAATCCACCAGCTCGGCACCACTGAAGCACATTCAAACAGACGAGTGAACAGAAAGCAACAGTAAAACACGAAACGGGAACTGCACCACTTTGTCAACCTTCTAGAAACTGGTACTAACCTGTTGAAATTTACATCAGTCGCTTCGTCAACATGTCCTCTTCACGTTTTGCGATCACGCATTGCGGAAAAGTCGCTAGAAAATTGATTAAAATTGGCGAAATATAACATGACGCACAGCCGTTACATGCCGCCAAAGTTGAAAAAATCAGTGACAGTCTCTTAAAATGGTGATTTAATATATGGTGTAATTTTTTCTTGCCTTTTCGGCTCTACTCCGTTGTAAAAAGTCGCACAAAATTGACAAAAAGGCAATATTTATCGGAGTTGTAATACGGTGATGCCCGCCATCTTTTACGGAAACGATCAATGAGAGATAATCCATTGCTGCCGTTGTAAACAAATACGCCTTTTGCGTGTTGAATGCCGCATAGCTAATAAAAATATTTTTTTTTTCACTTGGTCCAGGCCGTATTTCAACCTAACCACGATTTCTATGACAAAAACGAAACGGTTTAGGTTGAAATTATCCCTGTACCGATAATTTTTATCTTATTTTAGTAGTGCTGATAGCATTTAGGAGTTGCTCAGGCTTTCATATTTCGGCATTTTCAATTAAATTTCTAGCGGGTTACTGTGCAAAGTACGACCAGTAGAAAAAACTTAATTTGGGTTGAAAATACGGCTAGCTGCTTCCTTGGCGCTTACTCTTTAAGGAAAAGTGTACCCGAAAGCCGTAAAATATGTAAATAATGTGTAATGCGCGCCGAAACATACGATTACTCACGTTACTGACTTTGCGTTGCCACCTGTGACGTAATTATAGTCAGAATTTAGAGTGACCACTGTCTTCTTCACTCAAAATCCACTAAGCACCATGGAATATTAGCAGTCCGGGCTGCCATTCAACCTAAACACAACACGGTTACGCATTTTACCGAATTAGCGGCAATAGACTTCTCTTTCCTCTGTGACGTCATAGTCAGAATTCGGCATGGCGGTCACCTTATTCGCTCGAAATCCACTATACACCATGGAATATTAGTCGTAATTCTGATCCAGGCTAACAACACCGTCCACTAATACAGCTCTTCGAAAATCAACATGTGTACAGCGATAGGAAGAGCACATTCGCGGCAAAGATGGCTGCTACACGTCGGCTAATACCGCACGTAACCCGACGATTTTCACAACATTACTTCTTTCCTACCTGTATTATCGGCTTCGCGTACACTTTTTATTGAATAGAAATGCCTAAGGAATGGGTTAATCACAGTTTAATCGAGAAATAACAGTTTTTTTCTACTGGCCGTAGTTTGCACAACACCCTTCTAGCGACTTTTCCGCAATGTATGAACGCAAAACGTGAAGAGGACATGTTGACGAATCGACAGATGTAAATTTCAACAGGTTAGCACCAGTTTCTGAAAGGTTGCCAAAGTGGTGCAGTTCCCCACTGAACTGGTAAACTCGTTCAGCGGAGACAGTGTTACGCTCCCACCTGTGCCACGGAGTCGCCGTGGCCCCGCATCTTCTCTAGCAGAGCCTTCCCCAAGCGTTGGCTCATCGCACTACCCCCCGCGCAAGCCATGTCGCTGCAGACTGAGGTCACGAAGCCTCGGGACAGCTCCAGCTCCTCAGCTGTGAAGTCACGTGGTCGCCGCGCAAAGCAACACCTGTTGCATTCGCCCGCTACGCGTAAACAATAAACTGCGGCCTACTACTAGCGCTGTAGCGGATAGCCACATCCCCAAGTGCGGAACCATCGCGTGAAATCACACAATTCTTAATGCGGATATATGGTGGATGTTTTGTTTATATTGCTATATATATTATTCTTTTCTCTTTATACGAGATCTTGCACATCGTCGCTTAGCTATCAACCAACTGGTTGTTTTTCTTCTGACGATCTGGCAAATACAGTTACAATGAACTGAACGGTGTTATTATCTAAGCAACGAATTTACAAGTTTGAATTTGCATGAAAAGCAAACCTGCCTATTGAGGGTCCAACTTATAGGACATCCGTGTAGAACTACCGTAGGATGCGCTCACCCATTCACGGTACTAGAACGGTCCAACAAAATTTTCCAAGCTTTCCTTTCCACTCGTACTTTAACGCGGCACACCATGTGTCCATATCGTAGAATCGTAGATGGGAAGGGATGGAGGATTGCATCAAACCAGTCACAAGACTGACGACAGTTAAAAAAAATCCCGACTAAAGTTTGGGTATGCACGATTCAAGAAGCTCCTTTATAGGATCAGTGTGACAGACGATATTGTGAGTGTGGTCAGGAAGAAGACTACAACCACATGTTTTTCCGATGTCCACTAAAAATGACATGTCTGAAAACTTCACTAAGAACCTGGTACATCTGTACAAATAGTAGAATTTTATAAAAATCAAAGTAAAGCAATATCAGACACAATCAAATGGTTAGGCGAAATCTAGAGAGACCGCAAATTAGCAAGAATACGCCAAAGGACATCAAAAACAGTGTTACATTTAGATACAAAATTTACAAGTGGCAAGTTGACTCGGAGGAAAGACAATAAAATTATTGAAACATCATTGTCTTACGAGAGATAAGAAGCCCACAGCAAGCGTATAAACGAAATATGACTACAACGGAAAGCTTGCAAGTAGTTTCCGTAGTCCAAATGGGCTTATCCGTAGATCTATAGACCCTATAAATAAAAATGTGAACCTTCGTTTGTTCAAGACAATAAATCTCTCAAAGTTCTTCACCGATTGCTTTAACATTTTTTAACACCGTTGCATTCGTATTGCCGCATGTTTTTATATGCCTTTGTCAATTTTATCGTTAGTATTTTTTTCTTAATTTTTTCGATTCTTTGATTTTGTATCCTTTTTTCACTGATTTATTTTCATTTTGATTTAATTACTTCGTGTAACATTGCATTGGAATTGAGCTGTGTCGTTTACCAGTCGATACTGTTGTGGAAGCAGATGAAGCGGTTAATTGTGCAACAAAATTTATGAACTCACGCAATCTGCCAGGGAAACCCCCGCACGTATTGCAATTTAAAATCGACATACAAATTATCAGGTTGTGAAATATCAACCAACCAAACGCTTGCCACACTTGGTTTGCAGTAGAACAATAAATGAGCAATGATCTAGAAGCTGAAAAAACATAAAGGGGCTGGTGTAGATAATATAACTACAGATGTCTTAAAAATAACAGGATGTGACATTGTACCTTATCTTGAAATATTATTTAAATTGAGTCTTGATACTTGCTGCTTACCAGAGGATTGGAAAAGTGCGATAGTAGTGCAAGTACATAAAGGAGGGGTGAGAAATAGAGTCGAAAATTATAGGCCAATTAACTTGACGACAGTGCTAGGTAAATTAATGGAGAGATTGATATGCAACCACATCAGACATATATGTGAGAAGCGTAAGTGGTTTTCAAGTAGGTAACATACCTTTAGACAAGGATATTCATGTAAATCTCAGTTGGTGCGATATATGCAAGATATTTCGGATGAAATGGAGAAGGAGGTCAAATTGATAGTGTAGCACTAGATCTTTAAAGGCTTTTGACCGAGTGAGCCACAAAATGCTAGTAAATAAGGTAAAATCTATTGGAGTGGATCAGAAAGTGATTTGCTGGATAGAAGAATTTTTAAAGGTAGGAAACAGAAAGTTAGGGTAGTAACTGCAATATCAAAAGAAGTGGAAGTAAAAATGGGAGTGCCGCAGGGTAGCGTATTGGGACCATTGCTACTCAATATTCTAATGAATAATTGTGTTGATTGTTTATTATCAGAAATTAGATTGTTTGCAGATGACATAATGCAATATAAAAGGGTCAAAACAGTTGAGGATTAAACAGTTACAGGGTGATCTGCACAGGATATCTAGTTGGGTTGCTAAACATGGGATGAAGATAAATACAAAGAAGCGTCAGCTTATTAGATACACAAATAAAAACTAAAGGTTTATTATGATTATAAGGTGGGAAAGATTTGCTTATTGAAGACTTGAAATGTAAATATCTTGGTATTATATTTGATAACAAACCTAACTGGGCAGATCACGTTGGACAGGTAGGAGGAAAAGGTTTCAAAATTCTGCATTTGTTGGAGAGAGTGATGAGGGGATATACAAGAGAAGTAAAGGAATTGGGTTACAAAACTTTGGTCAGATCATTGCTTGAATATGGTAGTGTAGTATGGGACCCACATTTTGAGTATCAAATACAGGAGTTGGAGAAGGTGCAAAGAAGGGCTGCTAGATTTGTTTATGGAAACTATAGCAGAACGCAATCAGTAACAGATATGATAAAAGAGCTGGAATGGGACTCATTGGAAGACAGAAGTAGGGTGAAGAGGGTCATGGGAGTGTACAAGGCGTATAATGGAGATGAGGCGTGTGAAATTATATGGATTAAACTCAATGTTGCTGGGTCAAAACTCGTCATAGGCGCCTTCTACCGTCCACCCGATTCTGACATAGCTATCGCCGAGGAATTAAGAAGTACTGTTAACAGTATAGCTAGCCGTTTTCAGGATCATGCTATGATTCTGGGAGGCGACTTCAATCAGCCTTATATCGACTGGCGAAATTATGTTCACATTACTGATAGCAGGGATAAGGCAGCTTCTGAAGTAATTCTCAATTTATTCTCCGATAATCATCTCGAGCAGCTAGTGAATGAACTACCGGTGTCATAACGGTAGCGAAAACATTTTAGATTTGCTAGTTGCTAACAGGCCAGAATTATTCACCGACATTTCAACGACCACTGGAATAAGCGATCACAAAGCGGTAATTGCGACTATCAAATTAATGACCAAGCGAAAAAGGGGAAATGGACGGATTGTATACAGATTCAGTAAGGCCTCAAAGGAGTGTTTTAGAACCTACCTGAGGAATAATTACCATAACTTTAAGTTAACAAAGGACACCGTTGAAGAGATGGGGCATCGATTTATACATATAGTCATGGAAGTACATATACCGAAGCGGAAAATAAATGGGGAGAATGATCCACCGTGGTACACATGCGAAGTCAAAAGATTACTAAAAAAACAATGAAGGATACACGCACGCTACAGAAGGAAGAGGTCTCGCAGTGATTTAGAAACCTTGGCTGATTTAAGACTACGTGTGAAGAATGTGATGCGTGAGGCCTTCAACGATTTTCATTCAAACACTCTCTCTAAGAGTCTCGCAGAAAACCCAAAGAAATTTTGGTCGTATGTTCGTAAAGTCAGTTGTACCAACAGCAATATTCCAGCACTAGTTCGCGAAGGGTCCGAGGTTATTGAAAGCCGCGATAAAGCTAATGTACTAAATACTGTATTCAAAAATTCATTTACTGACGAAAATAAGGATAGCATTCCCGTTTTCCCACGTCGTTTCGAGTTGGAGATGGAATCATTACGAATAGATACTGCAGGTATCATAAAGCAATTAGAGCTCCTAAAGTGGGGAAAAGCACCTGGCCCGGATGGTATTCCAGTAAGAGTATTTTCAGAGTATGCGGCGGAAATCGGGCCATTTCTGTCTGATATATTCAGTAAATCCCTAGAAGAGCGAAAAGTACCTTCAGACTGGAAAATAGCGCAAGTAACTCCGATTTTCAAGAAAGGTGATCGCAGCGATCCTGGAAACTATCGTCCCATATCTATAACATCTGTTTGTAGTAGAGTTATGGAGCATATTATATGCTCGAACATTATGAATTTCCTAGATGAAAATAATTTGCTTACAACAAATCAACACGGATTTCGGAAGAAAAGATCATGTGAAACACAGCTGGCCCTATTTACACACGATGTAATGAAAGTTATTGATGCAGGTTCACAAGTAGATGCAATTTTTTTAGATTTTCAAAAAGCCTTTGACTCTGTGCCACACAACCGCCTTTTAGCGAAACTACGAGCGTACGGTATATCGGATCAGCTTTGCGAATGGATAAAGGATTTTCTAACTGGTCGATCGCAGTATGTCGTTGTTGAAGGAGAAAGTTCTTCTAATCTAGATGTTACATCGGGTGTACCTCAAGGAAGTGTAATAGGACCACTTCTTTTCTTAATTTTTATAAACGATCTCGGAGACAAAGTGAAAATCCTTTTTAGATTGTTTGCTGATGATGCGGTTATTTACAGGGAAGTAAGGAATTTGGCCGATTGTTTAGCAATTCAGCGTGATCTGGATGTTATTTTGGCATGGTGCGCTGAGTGGCAACTCACACTAAATTGTAAAAAGTGTAAGACAATGAGCATAACTAACAAATAGAATCCAATTGTTCAGAAATACGAGGTAAACAGTTCAGTTATTGATGTGGTCGATTCTATGAAATATTTGGGAGTAACAGTACAAAGGAACATGAAATGGGACTTACATATTAATACGTTGGTAGGTAGAGCTAATTCTAGGCTGCGGTTCCTAGGTCGAATTTTGAAAAATTGTAATGAACAAACAAAGGAGATAGCGTACAAATCTCTTGTGCGTCCACATTTGGACTATTGTTGTGCCATTTGGGATCCGTTTCGTAAGGGGCTGATTGAGAGTACAGAGAAAGTACAGAGAAGAGCCGCTCGATTCGTGACCGCTTGCTACGGTCCTTATGAAAGCGTTACGGAACTGATTAGTAAACTAGGCTGGGAGTCTGGTAGATAGACGACGCACGTTTCGTATAAACTTATTGGTAAACATGCGTACTCCCACTTTCACTTACGACTGTAGTGAAATACTTCGTCCACCAACCTATTTGGGCCGGCATGACAGGAAAGATAAAATTAGAGAAATAAGGGGCCGCACTGATTCTTATATGAATTCCGTTTTTCCTCGTACCATTAGGGATTGGAATGCACAACAAAGAGATTAGGTTTGGTGCTGAGCACCCTCTGCCACCCACAGTTTTGAGATTTGCAGAGTATATATGTAGATGTAGATGTAGAAGACAGAAGTATGGTGAAGAGGGTCATGGGAGTGTACAAGGCGTATAATGGAGATGAGGCGTGGAAAGATATTGGTGTAAGAATTGAAAGTAATGCATGGAAGGGAAAAGATGACCATGACCACAAACTGGGACTCAATTTCAGGCACAAGGGTGTAGGATGATTCTCTTGGGATTGGAATAAGTTACCAAGAGAAATGTCGAATAATTTACCAAAAATGTTGAAAGAATTTAAAATTGAAATTTGTAGAGGGCAAGTTTAGGTGGATGCTGAAAAGGGGGAAGATGGGTGTTTGGGGAAATTGCCACCGGAGCGTGCGCTCCATTGCAATTTAATTTAATTTTAAAAAAGCAACAACCTGTCAAAGCTGAGGACGTACCTACTCATTCGTTGCATTCCTATGACTCCATTTCAATTTAATATGCCATTTCAATTTACGAGATTTTAATTTATTTAATTTAAATGCAACGGAGCACAGGCTCCGGTGGCAATTTCCCTACACACCCATCTTCCCCCTATACTACACCCTCTACAAATTTTATCTTTAAATTCTTTCAAAGTTTTCGGTAAATTATTCATCATTTCTCTTGGTAATTCATTCAAATCCCTGACACCCTTACCTATAAAAGAGAATCTTCCTACACCCTTGTGCCTGAAATCGAGTGCCAGCTTGTGGTCATGGTCAACTTTTCCCTTCCATGCACTACTTTTCATACCTATTGCAATATCTTTCGATGCCTCTTCGCCAGTATATGCACTGCACACTCCCATGACCCTCCTCATTGCAATTCCCAATTCGATTGGCGTTTGCCGTCACCATCATGAAATCTCAGAGCCAATCATTTGAATTGTGCGGTTTAGATCTAGACACGGAATGCTTCTCTCATGAATAATTATATGTTGCGTGTTCTAGGAGTTAGCAAAACAGACAATAGAACAACCAAAAACATTGAATACCCACAAGCATTTGAAGTTAAATATATTGGAAATGTGTGGTTTCTCTTTTCTTTCTTCTTCATTTAACCAGACAGGATACAGCTAGTAATAATAATAAAAAGGGAAATAGTGTGTTGGGAAATTTCCACCGGTGCATGCGCTACATCTCAATTAAGTAAATTAAAATTAAATCGCCACAGCAAACTTGAAGAAGAATGTGGTGAAGACCTACCAAGCCGGTATTAGATTTGACCACAACTTTTGGAATAAGTCATGAAACTTTCCGACACCATGGTATGCGATTGTTATCGATAAAGCTTTTTACACTATACTTAATCGATATAATCGACATTTCAATTGAATAAAATGATAATGAGCATTTCCAGTACAATAAATGGAGCGCGTGTTGTAGCAAAAGCTTCGACGAACAATGTTATTCATATTACGTATGATGCGTGATATAAATGGTTTTGTACTTGCGTGTTTCGATATACGATTCAAGTCGTCCGGCTGAGACAATGCAGTTGTACACTCTCAAACAGATACGTACGTTTTCTTATGTTATTGTCTCTGTTAAGCGGCAAAGTTGGAGTTTGTTGTGGATGATGCTTTAGGGGTTTGAAGCGGTTGGAAAATGAATGTATTGTATGGGCTGGACTCAAGACAAGGAGTCCCCAGCCTGATTATTGTTGGTGCTGCATTATATTGTTTTGAATGAAAGAGGTTAATATGGAAAAATTTTCTGCTGGAAAATATGTGGACTGAATTTGTTAATGATTGTACAGGCAGTGTGGATATAGTTATAATTATTTTCGTTTCTCTCGTTACAGCTGCTGTGAACTACGTACCGGTACCTAGACGATAGCCACCTCACCTCCAGTGGCAACTGCCATCAGTTGCACAGGTAATAGCAGAGACAATATAATAATAATAATGTTACCATAGGCTGAATGCTACACAATACTATTGACCTACATGCTCAAAATAAAATAAATTTCTCTTGAACCTTAAACCTTTTATCTTATTTGCTTCTCCACCCTTATATTACTAAACGGTCGATGTGCAATGGTCCATTGCACCTGCTACAAGACACTTATTTAATCCTTAAAAGAAGGCCCTGCTTTTTGATGCCATCTGGAAATGAATAGACTAATGTAGGGACAGTTCTATTATATGCTGCAAATGCCAGATTTTTGCCTGGGCACTGAAATATTCATTTCTTTTAAGTGTTGGCCATACCGCTTACTCTGTTATCCTCTTATACAGTACGAATATTGTATTTAAATCTTTAATAATCTGTTTGTGGACCACCTTTGCCATCTTCAGGACCATCAGTGGCCTGTGGATAAACTGCTCTAAAGGAATAGTTTGTATTTGAATAAATGATAAATTAATTCCTGTGGGAATTTTTTGTGACTTATCTAAGGCATTTGACTGTGTAGATCATAAAATTCTAATACAGAAACTAAAGTATTATGGTATAGATGGCATTGTTAATAAATGGCTTACTTCTTACCTTCTAAATAGAAAACAAAGTATTATCAATGGAGAGTTTTAATGCTGCCTTAAGAGGTCCACTGTTTTCTGAGTGGAAATTAATCAGATGTGGAGTACCTCAGGGTTCTATATTGGGGCCACTATTGATATATATTATATATATTATATATATATATATATATATATATATATATATATATATATATATATATATATATATAATCTACCCTGTGTTTCATGTAAAAATTCAAAATTTGTCCAATTTGCAGACGACACAAACGTAGGAATTAAAAATACTCCAGATTTATCTACAGAATATGTTTCAAATTATGTCTTTGAACTGATCAATAAATGGTTTACAGCTAATGGCTTGTCTTTAAACTTTGATAAAATTCAGTATATCCAATTCAGTGCATCACACAGATTAACACCAGATATAGATATAAAATTTACAGGCCAGTCTATTCAAGAGGTAGAGAGTGAAATTTCTAGGCTTGTATATTGATCACAATTTAAATTGGAAAGTACATGTTTCTGACTTATTAAAGCGATTGGATGCAGCCACATTTGCAATTCGTACAATTTCAGCTTTAGGTGATCTCCGTATGAGGTAGCTAATTTATTTTGCTTATTTTCACTCCTTATTGTCATATGGAATAATATTCTGGGGCAATTCTGCCCATAGAGACAAAGTGTTCAGAGCCCAAAAGCGTGCAGTAAGAATTATGTGCGAGGTTAGCAATAGAACTTCATGTAGAGAGCTGTTCAAGAAGTTGGGGATTTTAACATTAGCGTCTGAGTATATATACACATTAGTCCTTTGTAGTCGCAATTTATACTTTGTTTGAAACAAATAGTAAAATACTCAATTAAGGCACTAGAGGTAAAAATGATCTTCACAATGATTACAAGTCATTGTCATTTGTTCAAAAAGGGGTCCGATATTCAGGGATACATATCTTCAATAAGCTCCCAACACATATTAAATGTCTAGTAGATGATAAGAATAAATTTAGGAACAAATTGAAAGAATTTTTAATTGACAACTCCTTCTACTCTGTCGAAGAATTTATTTCTAAGGTATCTGAAAAATAACTGCCAGTAGCTTGTGTAAATATAGTTTACATAATTAATTTACCATGTATGTTATGGCTGTACATCTTTTGGTGTATGTATTATTTTATGGAATCTTTTTAATGTACCATGTATGCTATGACTGTACATCTTCTGGTGTATATATTATTTTGTTATGCAACTGTTTATCTATAAATTGACAACTTTCCACATCCCACAGAGCCAGTCTTATATTGGGATCAATGGAAAATGAATGTATTGTATTGTACACATTTCATACCAACACTGTAATGGTTGCAAAATAATGAGTTTCTTGGAAAGTTGAATAACGATTTGAACATTACAAAGACTGTTATTTGCAAAACACACACAGACACATGTGTTCCTGATTAATAAAAGATTACTTTTTAAAAATCCAGCAGGCCTTCGCCAAATCCTTTGTGTGGATTTATTTTTTCTTCTTTGGGTTAAATACAAGTGGTTTCCACTATTTGAGGTAAAGATATCATAATAGTACAGTTGCCAACCGCAAAATGTGTAATTTTCGAGCAGTAATTAGGATGTAATGTATCCTGCATCAGTATGACATCTTTCAAAAGTAATTCTAGTGGTGTAATTGCATATCATAACCTGATTACTGCTTTGAAATAATGTGTGTGCACACAGTAAGTTATGCGCTTGCAGAAAGTAAGTGTAGCGGAACTGTAATCCCGAGCTAACCCACATTCATATGTGATTCACTTTAGGACATATTCATTGTAAACTGAAGAATATTTCGTATTTATTTTCAGATATAAAATGGAAACCAAAATACAAGGAGACGCTGTAACAATTGATGACTGGGAGACCCTGCAAAAGATGATATGTAAGTATGATATGCTATATGTCGTTTATTAAATGTTTCCACAGAGTGTTGCATAATGTGCCAGTGTAGTGCAGATATACACAGAACCAAAGAACTCTAATGTTGTGATCAGCAGGTTTGACTGGGACTAGTGTGTGGGTTGCAACATTCTAGCACAGCATTCGGCAAAATGTCAGTTCCATGAGCAGTCCAGTCTTCAAGGTCTCCCAAACTTATGTGGCATCAGAATTGTGGCTGCCGTAGATCGTGGCTGAATTCCTTCCCTTTCCTTGGTCACTGGCCTCTTCATCTTTCGAATAACCCATTTGGAGGGTATGGTAAATCAACTTTGGCTGTGTCTGCACAGTCACCATGATATCAGTGAATTTTTGGGCCTTAATTAAAACGAAAGAATCAATTATTATGGCACGTTTAAGCCTCTGATTTACACATAACGTGTCCTGCATCCCACGAGAGACTTAAGCCCGAAATTTCCATTGTTATGAATTCTCTTGGTATTTGTTGGTTCCTGGCCAGTCTCCAGCCTTCCAGGTGGAAAGTAAAGGTCATCGCGAAGTGGCAGACACTTCAACTAACTCGTCAGCTATCTTATTGAAGTGACAGAGTTCAAATCAGATCTACTACTTTTGGTATTGACATTGTATGCAAGATTTTCGTATGAAATGGACAAGGGAGGACAAATTGATAGTGTGGCATTAGATTTTTCAAAGGCTTTTGACAAAATGAGCCATAAAATGGTTTTAAATAAGGTAAAAACTATTGGAGTGTATTAGAAAGTGATTTGATAGGTAGAAAGCAAAGAGTTAAGGTAAGAAATGCAGTGTCAAAAGAAGTGGAAGGAAAAATGGGAGTGCCACAGGATAGCGTATTGGGACAATTGCTATTCATTATTCTAATAATTGTGTTGATGGTTTACTATCAGAAATTAGATTGTTTTCAGATAACATAATGCTATATCCAATTATCAAAACGGTAGAGAACTGTAAACAGTTGCAGGGTGATCTGGACAGGATATTTAGTTGGGCTGGTAAACACGGGATGAAGATAAATGCAAAGAAGAGTCAGCTTATTAGATAGAAAAATAAAATAAAAAAATATAAGTTGGGGAAAGAATTGCTTGTTGAAGATTTGAAATTTAAATATCTTTGCATTACATTTGATAACAAGCTGAACTGGGCAGGACACATTAGACACGTGGTAGGAAAAGGTTTCAAAATTCTGCACTTGTTGGAGAGAGTGATGAGGGGATATATGAGAGATGCGATGGAATTGGGTTACAAAACTTTGGTCAGACCATTGCTTGAATATGGTAGTGCAGTATGGAACCCACATTTTGCGTATCAAATACAAGAGTTGGAGAGGGTTGCAAAAAAGGGCTGCTAGATTTGATTCTGGAAATTGCCACCGAACGCAATCAGTCACAGATATAAAAGACCTGGAATAGGATTGATTGGAAGACAGGACGAGAGTGAAGACATTCGGGAGGACGGCAGTTCAAATCCCTGTGCGGGCATCCAGATTTGGGTTTTCCATGGTTTCCCGAATCACTCCAGGCAAATGCCGGGATCTTTCCTTCAAAAGGCCATGGCCGAATTCCTTCCCATTCCTTGCCCCCCCCCCCCTCCTTTTCTGTCTCTAAAGACCTCACTGTTAAGAGACGTTAAGCAGTTAAGAGTGAGGAGGGTAATGGGAGTGTACATGGCATATGTTGGTGATGAGGCATGGAAAGATATTGGTGTAAGAATTGAAAGTAATGCATGGAAGGGAAAAGATGACCATGACCACAAGCTGGCACTCAATTTCAGGCACAATTGTGTAGAAAGATTCTCTTGGGATTTGAATAAGTTACCAAGAGAAATGACGAATAATTTACCAAAAATGTTGAAAGCATTTAAAATTGATATTTATAGAGGGCAATTGTAGGTGGGTGCAGGAAAGGGAGGGGGATGATGGGTGTGTAGGGAAATTGCCACCGGTGTGTTTGCTCTTTTGCGATTTAATTAATTTAATAAAATTAGCATGTTAATCTTATTTCAAGTTTTTAAATATCCTATATTTGATTTAGTTACTGTGACTGATTCCTTTATCCACCTTTACTATACTATACACCACGTTATTACACATTTTGTATAGTAAAAATTTACCTTCTTTAAAAATTTGGCTAGGAAAAAATAAACTAAAACTTAGTAAAAGAGTAAAGGGATACACTCCCAGTTGGTACAGAAAAGGAATAAACTCACATTTGCATTGGTAATGTGTTAAAAACATTGCACCAGTAGAAACTAACTGTATTTGAAGTTATGTGACAGGATAACATTTTATAATGTGAAGTAGGTGGACTGAAATTAAGACATTATTTGTAAGTAACAACACGCGCTACAGCTTATCACAGTAATGCTGCTGTGGGTATGATATGTAAATAATTAATTAGTAGTAATTAGCAGATCTGAATGTCTTAAAAGATTATTCAAAAAAATTTAATCATGAGTTTGGAGCAATGAAAGCACAATTGATACGACGTTTGGACACTTTAATCCACTGATGTAATGTATCGAAATAAAATGAGAAAACGTAATTTGTCCATAAATTTTCATACCAGGAGATATTAAATCAAATGAACATGTGTGAGGTGAGCTGATATGATTTGATATGATTTGTGAGGCTGAATTTTTTCACAACTTGGAAAAAATTTTGTGTTGTGTAAACTGCCAGTTGATACAAAATCTGTGTCATATTTTATCAAATATCAAAAGTTATCGAAGAAACATTTCGTGTAAAATATTTTATTTTAATTTAGAATTGGATATTTTTAACTGTAAACATTCACTTAACTTTATTGTTCAATAAAATTAAATTTTAAAATGTAACAGTACAGTAGAACTCCAATTATCTGAATCAATTGTGACGGGGCCCCATTGAGATAATTGTATTTTGATTAATTAGTATATGTATGTTGAAAAAACTATTTTTATAGAAAAAGAGCTTTTAATTAATTAAATGAAAAGGCAACAACACACTTACGTGTTAAATATGCATACAAGTGCTGTACAGTATGTATGTATTGTAATGTAAATAGGTCATTGCTTGCTGAACATCTTGGTCACAGTAAGCTGTTTGACTGTATTCGTCAGTTTTCGGGCAGCCAAGTCGAGCATCTGCTTGACAGTGAGAAGTTGCACGTGGTCACTCTCGGGCTGATGGTCCCGTGTCTGCTTCAGCTTGGACAGGCCATCTTCTTCCTCGACACTTTCTTCTCTCTCACTTTCGCAATACGTTTCTGTCTTAATTAAAAAAAGTTTTCAGCTATTTAGTGATTCGTATGTTCAGCGATTCGGATTATTGGAGTTCTACTGTATATGCAAATTACTAAATTGACATTCAAGCACCTGGTAAAAAATTGTCAATCTCTAAACAAAATCTGTTGCATTTCACAGGCATTGATTACCTCCACATTGCCATCTTGTGGAATACATTGTTCAGATGTGCCTGAATCGCTGTTAACATTTATTGTTACTTTCTAGTGTAAGTATTGGATTAACCTGAGGCTATTTGGGATAACAGTCTAGTGTAAAGTGCAACTACCTGGGTAACGAAGTGCCCAGTTAAAAAATACATTGCAATCGTCTCGTATGGTGATTAGCTTTCTCACGTGCAGTATAATGATAAGCCATTTTGATCGTTATTAACTGACAATACCTTTCTGCTGCCTTACTTTTATTTATTTGTTTGTTAATAACAAAGAAAACCGAGAGTATACCCTTCAATCTCCAAACATGAAAGGCAGAGCACAGCAGCAAACACAAGAAAAGAGACAATCGCAGTTTTACAATATTTCAGTTTAAATGTGTCCTCGTGCAAAGAGAGATGTGACACCGGTACTGCGTGGGCCAGAGAAGGAGGCAGGGGCTAAATAATGGCTCATCTCTATCTGTGTCAATAGAGTTTTAAACAAAAATTTTGTTTAAATTTGTGTGTGTGTGTGTGTGTGTGTGTGTCAGTTCTCTCATGCCTTCATCTTTTACGAGTGATGCATTTACTTTCCCAAACCTGTATTGTCAATGCCAATAAGCTGTTTCCTCTTGATTGGTATTGTTATTTTTTTCCTTCATTTTGTTTTCAGGCAAGAAAGAGCCCATTACTGACCTGGTTCCCACACTGCCCGGTTACTTAGCGAGTGATCTGCAAGGTGGGTGCGCAGGGCCTGGTTTATGGTCCAACATAACCTGTTATGATGTATGTAAAATTGTAAACAAAGTAGAAAAATTGATAATTAATTAGTACTACATGTTTCTTTGTTTTCTGTTTTCCAAATGAGACTTGTTTGTACCTACAGGTGAAATGCTGAGAAGTTATTCCATTTTGATCTGTCCAACATGTGATATTGTACAAGTGCCGTTATTTATTCTTATCACTAAGTATTGAAAATAAGATAGGATAGGGAAAATAAACAGTTACCCGTCACTTACCACAGATGAAGGCAGGAGGGCGAGACACGTAAAAACACAGAAACACACGAATTGCACAATATTTCGACCTTAGTCTTACTCATGTAGGAGGCGAGACATATGGCAGGGGGAATGATGTGGTCACATCCCAACCCGCCACATGAATGAAGCACAGGCGGAAAACGCGTGGTATTGGTAGAATTGCCGGGAAGGGGGGGGGGGGGAATAGGCTTGACCAGCGATAAAAGTGAAACAAAACAATATAATCTTTGTGCAGCTTAATTCAAAAAGTTGTAATTGTAAATAAAGGGAGATAGAAGAATTTAAGTATATATATATAATAATAATAATAAAAAATAGTAAAAAATAATGTAATAATATATAAAAAAATTGAAAATAATAATAATAATAAAAAAAAATAACCGACTGTAAAATGAAATGAGAGATGGCAAGTGACAGGGTTAACGTACGTTTAGGCCAGGGGTGTGTCTGGTGTCAAGGATATGTTGATAGGCTAGTTCCCATCTGCGGAGTTCTGAAGGGGTGGTGGTATTCGGAAAAACTCTAATTGCTCTGACTGTGAAACAGGTGTTGAGGTTGTTTGAATTATGGAAGTTCGCATGAATTGCCACGGGATGGTCTGGGTTGGAAGTATAAACTGTTTGCCTGTGGCCATTCATTCTGTAGGAAAGTTGTTGAACAGAATGAATGGCCACAGGCAAACAGTTTATACTTCCAACCCAGACCATCCCGTGGCAATTCATGCGAACTTCCATAATTCAAACAACCTCAACACCTGTTTCACAGTCAGAGCAATTAGAGTTTTTCCGAATACCACCACCCCTTCAGAACTCCGCAGATGGGAACTAGCCTATCAACATATCCTTGACACCAGACACACCCCTGGCCTAAACCTACGTTAACCCTGTCACTTGCCATCTCTCATTTCATTTTACAGTCGGTTATTTTTTTATTATTATTATTATTATTATTTTCAATTTTTTTATATATTATTACATTATTTTTTACTATTTTTTATTATTATTATTATATATATATATATACTTAAATTCTTCTATCTCCCTTTATTTACAATTACAACTTTTTGAATTAAGCTACACAAAGATTATATTGTTTTGTTTCACTTTTATCGCTGGTCAAGCCTATTTCCCCCCCCCCCCTCTCGACAATTCTTCCACTACCACGCGTTTTCCGCCTGTGCTTCATTCATGTGGCAGGCTCGGATGTGACCACATCTTTCCCCCTGCCATATGTCTCGCCTCCTACATGAGTAAGACTAAGGTCGAAATATTGTGCAATTCGTGTGTTTCTGTGTTTTTACGTGTCTCGCCCTCCTGCCTTCATCTGTGGTAAGTGACGGGTAACTGTTTATTTTCCCTATCCTATCTTATTTTCAGTGCCTCGCGGCAGTTTCTTTGTTTCCTTTATCACTAAGTATTGTGTAACATATCTTTAAACTTGGGAGATGGCTGTAGAAAAGTAATGTGGGTTTTAACTGGTTGAATGAAGTGATGCTAATGACTCATGAGAACAATGCATGGAAAAAAATAATTACCAAAATGTAAACTTATGCTTAAATGTAAATAAAATAATCTCTAATGAAAAATGTGCCATCAGAATTCAATTTCGATGATGCGGCCTTTATTAGAACAACTAGAAATCAGTTGATAGAATCGAATAATGGACAGTGTCAACACACTAAAGGAACAGGTAAATGCACAATAATGGTACAGATCAGTGTGATAAATGAGAGACTGAATGAATTCAGTAAATAATTTGAGAAGTAAGTGGCAATTTACTGTCTGAAATTAATGTTATATACAGGGTCGCATTTAAGCATAGGCTGTAGCCTAGGGGCCCGAAGTTCGCCCCTAAATTTTTTGGGTAGAATTTCGAATTTTAGTCCCTGGTCACAGGGACCACTGCCGACGGGGGGGACCGCGTGAGATGTCCACATGTATAACCTAGGGGCCCCACAAAGCCTTAATGCAGCCCTGGCTATATATATTTTAGCCCCAACATTGAACTATTCTCCTGTTTCTATTTTCTCTCTGGTAGTTATTAATACTGAAGTACCACTTCATACAAGATGAAATTTTTGATATATTCTAAAATTATTTTGAGTGATTAACTGTTTTTCCTTGGGCGCCAGTGAATATATCACAAAGTCAAATTTTGAATTTAATTTGGAAAAAAATGGACAAATTATCATCTAAAAGTAACATTAGGATTTATTATTGCCATGGATTATTATTACTAAAATGCATAAAGAATAAACACATTTATTCAATTCCCCTTTAAATTGGCTGATTGTTGATTTGATTAAATTTGCCATAAAATAATTTAAATGAATACATTGGAACAAGACAAAAACCGGCCCGTAAAAAAGTTGTTTCCAAATAATTGTTAGCTGCATCGGTAGTCTGTTTATCAAGCCGTTGCAGGGTGGTTGCTTGTATCAACTGTAGTACTTGCTCGTAATTGTTCATTAACAGTGAGGGACGGCATAAGACAGTTCACCCGGACAGGTATGGAAGTCGGGCCGTCGTAGCTATTTCGTGTTTAGACGGAGGTCCCGGTGGCACCGTTTCTCTGCGTCGTTTACACTGGTCACAGTTACAAATAACTTGAATACACTTGCTGGGAGGGACCCGGTCGTCCGTACACTTCTCCACAGGTGTCCACCAGTTGCTACGGTTGTCCCTGTCACCCCCTATCTGTTGTGTCATCACAGTGAAAGCGTCCGCTCACTTTGTGTCGATGGAATGCGGGGGTATTCACTCCCCAGCCCACGTCCTTCCTGCAGACGTTGTCACGCACAGTATCTAACTCCATATATTACTTTTCAGTCTGTGGACAGGTCTTAAATTACAATCTAAATGTATAAAATGAAAATTGTGTATATTGGTTCCAGAATAACTCGATAACTTCTGCGCACATTTCAATGGGGCTTTTCACAGTTGTAAAATTAGAATATTAATTGAATCATTTGGTATGTCTTATGCTTCAGTGTAACATAACGTGGAAGCAGCAACTGATGATCTGAACTTATAGTGTGAAACACCAAATATAAAATACCAACTAGATACATACGTCATACTTTGCAAAAAAAAAGGGTCATATATCACATGTAACTTTTACTTAATTAAATTATGATTTTAGACAAGCAGAGGCATTTCTAAGGAGCATTAGAAGCCTGATATGAAAAAAAAAAAAGGTGCCAAAGAGAAGCAAGAGAGTAATCTATCATACATACTATGTGCCTATCTTAACTTATGCTGCTGAAACATGGACAATGAAAAAGCGGGACATCAGCAGAGTACAAGCTTTTTTTTGGGGGGGGGGGGGAGCACCCAAAACCCGCTCCTCCAAGCATGGCGGCCTTCCTGTTAACTACTGCTCGCCTCTGCACATGCATTAAGTTAGTAATTCTATAGGTGATCACAGGAACGGGATTGTGATGTATTTCATGCGTCCAGGCGTCCGCCCGTTTACATGGGTCCATCGGATAAGATAGACAGAAACTTTTGAAAGAAGAGACAGGGCAGAGGGAAAAAAGTGCCAAGGTTTTACCCTTGGGGAAAAAAACCTCTGCGATAGTTAGGTAGGGAATAAGAGCGGCTGGCTAAGATACTGCCAGTACCGTGACAGATTCTATGCTACAAGGTTGGATGTATGAAGGGTTTGTTAGTTTTGTTAGGATATGGTATCATGCAATAACTACAGCTGGTCCACACACCGCCGCTGAGGTTATCAGCTGGTGCCGCTCGCCGTCGCTGCCGTTGAGATGGTCCTGGAACATGCCGAATCGTTATATTATTAACAGCTGTGTGCAACAGGTGTTGTAAGTGTTGGTGAGACGTGATTCGCACCGAGAGGGCGCCAGAGCGTAACCGCCGCAATGCGCAGAGCCTTTCCTCATCCCGGGAGTACACGGTAAGGGTTTCACCGACGGCGACAGCCACAGTGCTGCTAGATGGCCAACCCCGACTTGCCCGGGCACCACCGCCATGACCACCCCCGCCAGCACGTGTCATCGCCACCGGGTAAGACAACCCCACCATGCTCATATCAGGAAATATTGGAGCAGGATGCATCGCGCTAGCCTGCCACGACAACCGTCACCCCCGCGGTGTTTACCACGCCGGATACTGTGCTAATACTGTTTGTGGATTGATTTCTTGTTGTATGTGGCTGCCTTCTGCACCTGCGATCGCACTGTAACCACTTTCCTTAGCCCAGTGATCACTTTGCAGGTTGGTTAGGGAATGGGACCCTAACCCCAGTGGCCCTTGATGCAGTAGACAGATTTCTTACTTGTTTATGCATTAGTTTTTTCCTATCTATTGAGCAATATTTTCGGCCATGGGTGTTTAAATCTGTGGTTGTGATCGTAACTGCCTATAGTGCGTATCAAAGGATTTCGCGACATTTGGGATTTACCGTACATGCAAGTGAAATGAAGTTTTTAAGAGGTAGAATGGGGGTTACTAAAATGGAAAGAATAAGGAAAGAAGTGATTAGATGCACCATAAAAGAGGAAGCCCTACAGGAAAGAGTAGAGAGGACCAGACTGAGATGGTATGGACATGTCAAGAGAATGGAGGTTCAGAGAATGCCAAGAAAAATCGACGAAATTGAGATGCATGGTAAACGACCCAGAGGAAGACCAAGAGATGGATGGCTGAAAGGAGTGGAGGGGGTGTACGGAAGAGAGGAGAGGACTGGAACAAAGTGGTGACAGAGAGGTGGTGGGAAGAAAGAAGGAAATGGAGAGGCTAAGCAGACCCGGCCAGAGGCTGGAAACTGCTGAGGATGATGATGATGAGATGGCTGTATGGAATGCAAGAAGAAACTATGTGAAGTGGAAAATATGTAAATTAATTTTAATAGAATTTTTTTTTTTCAAGATCTTCTTTGCTTCTTGAAGCAACAATTCTCGGGCTGCTCTCTGATGTTGGGAGATATTCACTATTACTAGTAAATAATACTTATTTAATGGGTATGAACATGAAAGTTGACTGCTTAAAACCTTTAGTGTAGAACATTCTGATATTTTCGCTGCCAGTATTAATATTGATACACCTTTCCATTTATCTGGAAAAGTGAATTTAATAAGAACAAGAAATTGACCTGGGTTAATACTTCTAAAATTAATAAAGCTCAGGCATAACATAGTGACAGTTGATTGGTTACTAAACACAAACAAATTAAATATGTTTTAATGAAATGACTGTGTATAAGACTTCATGTTTACTTTTGGTTACTGGCGGTTGGAATATATACATTAGTGAGAATAAACAAACAGGTCTACTTTCTCTGTATTGCTTGTATTTTACAGCATAGTGCAGGGAGACAAGCATTAACACATCATTTATAATAAATCATTCAAAACATTAAAAAAGAAAAACAAATAATTAGCTTTCTTGGGGAGTATGGGGCCTTTTAGTGGTAGCCTTGGGACCCTTTTACATATAATAATGGTGTGTATTTCCAGAGGAGTTACGGATGAAAACTTAGAATTATGGAGATGGCAATTATTTACTTCATCTCTTTCCACCTACAGTTTTATGTGAATCGCAGGAAATGAATGTAGACAAAAACAGTAATAAGTAACTTTCTATTGCAGTCCAAACCACATTAGCAGGGGGAAATATTTCAGGTGTTCTATTTAAATGTTTTTTTTCTTCCAATTACAAGTTGAATTACAAACACCATTACATTGTACACAATGCCTGGATTCTCAGATATACAAAAGTGAAAAGAAAAGCACTTCTAAATAAAGCATGATAATAACTGTTTGCATTATTGTGATTAAAGTTTAGATCTATATTTTTTTAAATATATTTTCAAGTAAACAACTACTGTATATTTTCTTAGATATTGAGCTCCCAGTAGTGATATTTCGTTGCTTTATGGTTTGTGAGAGTACAAGCATTACTGATATTGAAAATGTATTATTTATCTGAAAAGAGAAAATATTTCCAGTGAAAACTGAACCAGGAGGTTCCCCGAGCAGCGCGTGTCCTGCTACGGAGAGCGGCTTCGTAGCGACGCCTGCGTCGACGGTGTTCTACCCAGGAGGTGAGCTGTTTTCTATTGTTGTTACTTTAAGGCCTGTGGTTACAAATTTTTCTTTAAATTCCAACAGAAAATAGATCCAGTGCTTCCTAAGGATAATGGCATTTTTAGGTGTAAACATTTAATTAGTGTGTCCTCGACGAATATGAGACGACCTCAGTGACTTTTGGTGTGAACACGTGCACAGCCTCAGCTTGTGGGTCTACAGGACCACAAAGAAATTCCTCCCGCTAACTCTTATCTGCAATGCATTGATTTGGTGAGCCTCGACGCTTAGAGTGGATAAATTTTCAAGAAGAGAGGATCCTCAGTCTGTATTATATATTTTCAGTCAGTACTAGGCTAGTTTGAGGAGAATGGCAGACACTTAATGTTTCATTATATGGCAGAAATGTAGAAACCAGAATTGGTGCAGCTAGCGTCACAGGATAGAGCATTTTTTTCTTCCCCCAAATCAGAATCTTACAGACCCTGTTTGATAGAATGTATGGTTAAAAGGGCAAACATAAAGAAACATTTTTTTTGGGGGGGAGCAAGGAGGAATAGTATATTGTAGGTCATTCAGAGAAGGAATGGAAACAAGAGATAGATAAGGACAGGTACAGACGTGGAAAAGGAATGTGGTACCACAGGTTTATTTATACAAATCAAAATTACTCTCCCATCAGGTGAAATATAAGCACTATAGTACGGTAGTGAAGAGAGAATGTTTATACGCAGCAGAAACACTAGCCAGAAAGAGATTGACGGAAATAGAAAAGAAAGACGGGAAGTTTCTGACGTAAATCTTGGGACCAATAAAAGTTACAGGAGGAGAATTTAATTTCTGTTTGAAATTGAACCAAGAATTATATGACAAGTTTGAAAAGGTATCAGACACAATTAAGAAAAGGAGATTAGCTTTCTATGGGCACATCACAAGAATGGAACCACTAAGAATGGCAAAGAAAATACTCAACTTTCAGGAGAACAGGAAGACTCAAGTTCCATGGGTGAAGGAGATCCATCAGGATCTGAAAAGATGTGGGATCAGCAGGGAAGACATACAAGACAGGGAATTATCCAGAGGAAACATTGCGGAGGTAAAGGACCTGACTGAAGAAAAACCAGTCAGGAAAAGGAGGGAATTTTCAGAGGAAGAAAAAGCAAGAGTGAGCGAGAGGATGAAAGAGTACAGGCGACGGAGGAAGGAAACTCAGAAGAGGAAGTGAAGTAGCGTAGTCGTAGTCCATAGATGGCTGAAACGAAAAAAATAAAATAAAAATTGAACTGACTGATACGTGATTAATAGCATTGACATCAAGGAGAATAAACAGTGTATTTGGTGCTTTGGGTGGGACAAGAGTAAAAACAATGGTAAGAAGACTATCCCAGATTGAGACCTTGCCTATATTTTCTCCTGACTGTTATCACCAGTTATAATTATGCTTATATTACTTTAGTTAGACATTGCATTTAATATTTAATTTCATCTTAGGTATATTGTTGGTATTTTTCTGTGCTGCTTTCATTTTGTGTTTCTGGTTTGAATGCGGTATCATCCCTCGATTCAGGATATCCCTAATGGACACGCTGTGGTTAATGATCATTTTCTCTTGGTACCTCTTGTGAGAGTGACGAAGAGGAGGTTGAGTGACAGTTGGATCTATGGGCGGACATTGGGGGTGAATATGCTGTCAAATTTAATGTGAAGAAAAGTGAGTATTCAATAACAATCTGAAAGAGATGGCAGGAATACAGCTGAAGAAGGTGAAAAGTTTCAAATACTTGTAAATTGATGTAGAGGAAAGTGGATACAACGATGTCACAATATGTGAAAGAGTAATGAGACAAACATTTTTAAGAAGTGTGAGAAGCCCAGTATGGAACAGGTGTGCGCCACAGAGAAGTATCGGAGTAATTTATTGCCTTTACTGTGTTTCACATTCTCAGGTGTGGTGTCAAAATGAGGACACCGGACAAGTGGGATATGAGTAAGATGTGAAGTGAGTGGAATGGAATAGAATAGAGAACAAAACAAATTAAAAGAGCAATCCCTGCAGCAAATGACAGAGCAGGTAAAACTAAGATTGTAAAGATAATGAAGAAGTAGAGAAACACTAAGCAAAATACAGGAAATAAAAATAGAAGGTAAATTATTATTATTATTAATTTAATTGCGATTGAGCCCAGAGGATGGCCAAGGGACAACAAGGAGTGGAGGATAGTACTGGCCCAAAATGGTGGTAGAGAGATGGTGGGAAGAAAGAAAAAATGGAGAAACTTGTGTGTGCTGCAGTGTCATAGACGGAGTTGGGTATCATTGATTTGTTGCATTGAGAGCCTTTAAGTAGTAATTAACCCTGTGGATACTCTTCTTTATTCTATGCCCCTTCTTCTCTTCTGCAGCTAAACTATTGTCACTAACCTTAAGAATTTGAAATCTTATATTTTCTCTCACAAAACTCTGACTTGACTAGTGAAAGTCAGTCAGACAGCAGCCATGTGTTTACTTTATATAAATGTTGTTCGTAATAAACTGTTACCAGTTAGTGGTGGTCTATTTGATGATGTGAGGCAGACGGTGTGGAATATCAAACTACCGATTCGGAAG
Organism: Vandiemenella viatica; assembly: GCA_031002005.1. Lineage (NCBI taxonomy): Eukaryota > Metazoa > Arthropoda > Insecta > Orthoptera > Morabidae > Vandiemenella > Vandiemenella viatica. Next base: position 153,417,056 of record CM061918.1, read on the forward strand.
ACGACTACTTGGAGGAAACCTTATTTACTGTCTCGCTCGGAGGATGTACCGTTCACCAGAGGACGAGTCCCGATGTAGCCCCCACGTTAATTAGACGGACAGAATGATTCGGTGAGCACCGGCGAGGAAGACTGCGATGTTAACTATTCCACAGCCAAGGATACACAGAGAATGAATATTGTGATGTCGCCTCACGTGATAATCGATCAACAATTTCAGAGGTGACTTCTGAGTTAGTGAGCAGCACTGTGGAACTGATACGTGTCACTAACTCGGTGACACGTGCCAGCTCATTGTCTCACTGTATAAAGCAATCTGTTACATCATATTGTAAATAGAACTGCTAAATATCATTACGGCCGAGACGACAGACCTCTCCAGTAGCTGTCGATGTCGACAGTGGTATCGTGTGCGTCACGGTCTCGTCCAGTTCCGTCGGTTTTAGGCTTCCCGTGTTTTTGTAAAGTGGCATCACACTGCAAACATCAAAATGAAATGCTAAGAATAAAGAAAGTCTTCGTAAGAATTTTAAACGATTAACAAAAATGAGTCGAGTACTCCGGTGCGCGTGTATTTGACACCGTACCGAGCTAGTCGGTGAGTGGGTGGTAACATCAGGGGGTGCGTGGGTTTGGCCTCCAATCCAGACGTCAGTCTCCCAAACTTGCTACAAGTGAATGCGGACGGTTCATGCAGAAGCTTGTGGCTCTCTGAGCTGTAATGAGGCCCAAGAAGACAACAGTCAAAACATAATTAAAGGACTCTAACATCACAAAGTATTGAAAGGTCAAAGTTTTTCACGGCATTGTTTATAAATAAATAGTTCTTGGGCTTCAAGTCGTGTAAAAACGTCACACTTGTGGGACTTTTCGATGGCGCTTATCTCAGCCCTTATTTTCAACCACAGATGTCACTGATTAACTTGTAAGCGTATTTCCTTTTTTATTCTACCACCCCCCCCCCCACTCCTAATTTCGTGCTGCTCGTATACTTGGTTATGAATATACATAACCTCGACCCTCTTCTTCTTGGGGTGGCATTTGCCATGCTTCATCTAATTCGAAGGGAATTTAGCTAGAGAAGTGAGCGGAAAGGAAAACATCATACAACTTCTGATTCACTAAATTATTTATTACTGATCTTTCACTGAAAATACTTCCCCTTTCCTTTATTAACATAAACACCTGCCAGTTCACAATTTTACATCGCTTCCTTTTCTCACACAATTATTGTACATTAAAATTTTTACAATACTTTGTAATTTACTGCTAGCAAATAAAGTGAGATATTTCCTTTTGCTTTCTCTGCCATATCTTCCTGTGAACCACCAACAAACAGAGATGCTAGAACACTCTCTTAAATACATACACTGTCTGCTTCATACTTCTAACACATTAATCAATGGCATGTATGAGGGCTAACATAGATGCCTTCGAAATGTGATATTATTACGCGGCCGGGAGCCAGAGAAGAGTTTATTTATTGTAGAGTATTATCCACTTTTGCTGTGTATAATACAGAGTCAGGGGTAGTTTACTATTCCTTTACTGTTATCAGTAATTATGTTAAATGTGTACAGCTTGATATAAAATATTGCCATCATTGTGAATACAGCAAAGAAAAATAAGCTTAAGGAGCATAGTGTATACATGTGTGGTTAGCAGTTGTTCTAAGATGTTTAAATTTTTAATCAACTACTTTTTTTTTGTCAATATAATGAACTTCTCTTGTAATTCACTGGCCTGTAACATCCATTGATAGTACTAATTAAGCATGAAAGTCTCCAAGTACCAGTATTGTTTGTCTAAAAACAGAATGTAAAATTTTCAGTAAAGACTGAACCAGGAAGTTTCCCATGGAATACAGGAACTCCTGTTGTACCACCAGGAAATGTGTTCTATCAACCACGTGAGTATTGTTGGTATTTTGTGTAAAAACAAATTCCCCTTTATTTTTTACTATAGTTAATCTTCAAAATAGGTAGTATAGTGTGTACAAAGACACTTAAAAACAGGTTAGATTTTTATATATATATAATCTTTCATATACTGTGTTTAAGCATTTCTTTCTCTTTCAAATTCTCAGTAATTGTAAATATATTTTGTAAAATCATTTAAAAAAGCATGTTTTGGCACACTAATTAATTTTAAGCATATAGGTGTTTTCGGTACATACTATTATAAATCTGTTTTTACCTAGTAGTGCTCTTTTCCTGTGTACAGTTCCTAGAGATCTCCAAGAGCATGAAATTTAACCAATACGGCTTTTTTTTACTCTAACTAGTGGCTTAATAGTGATTTGTATTCTTTTAGAACCACTGTCGTTCAGTAACATGTTCATTTTCCAAAGCATTAAATGTACCATATTTGATGATTATATTTTACTAACCAATGAAGTGAAATGGATTATTTGTTGGATTTACTGAGCTTCAAACACTATACAGATTCATAATACATACGAATCATGAGCCGAGGTTAGAGTGCACGCCAGCTGCCATTTGCAGTACAGAAACTCGCCCGTCGTGTTATCAGAAGGTAGGGCGTAACGTCAAACTCTATCAGAGTTATGAGAGCTGAAAGCGTTGTACGTTTCTACATCTACATATATACTCTGCAATTCACAAAATTGTGGTGGCAGAGGGTGCTCAGCACCAAAGCTAATATCTTTGTTGTGCGTTCCAATCCCGAATGGTACGAGGGGAAAAAAGAATTTTTATAAGAATCATTGCGGCACCTAATTTCTCTAATCTTATCATTTGTGTCATTCCGACTCAAATAGGTTGGTGGACGAAGTATTTCACTACACTCGGAAGTGAAAGTGGGAGTACGCTTGTTTACCAATAACTTTATACGTAACGTGCGTCGTCTATCTGCCAGAGACTCCCAGACTAGTCTACTAATCAGATTCTGTGTAGCATTGGAACTGTTTCTGAAGTTCAGCCCTGTGTACATGAGAAATCCAGTGCCTGCTATGCCTCTACTGCAGTACTACCGAAACCATGTTCTGCCAATTACTACTGTGACAGCACGCGGAGTAACACTGCCGGTAGGAAACATTCTCCCACCGTGGGCCGTCAGGAACACGTCTCGCGGGCCGAGTGTTCCCAGAGTCGGTCGACACGTCGACAGTACTTAAATTAAGACAGCACCGACAGTCTCATATTGGGCTAGGTCTTACACTTTTGAGTCACTCATTTCAAGATAGATTCCATAAAAAGAAGATCTTTGTAAAGTGTACATGTTTTATGAATGAATTATAGATTATTTGTTGCAACAGCCAACCGTTTTTTATTATGGGATTTGGTTTTCAATGATAGTATGGGTTCATCAAGTAAACTGATAAAATCATTTAATGAATTACTGAGCGTGGAGGGTGAATGGTTAACGTTCTGGCCTCGCATTCGGGAGGACGCGGGTTCGAATCCCCCATCCGGGCGTCCAGATTTGGGTTTTCCATGGTATCCCCAAATCACATGCCGGGATGCTTCCTTGAAAAAGGCCATGGCCGATTTCCTTCCCGTTCCTTGTCCCCAGTCCCATCCTGCTTCTAATGACCTCAGCCGTCGACAAGGCATAAAGCAATAAGTAAAAAAAAATTAATGAATTACTATAGAATTCAATTAAGATATGACTTGTTCATTGAATAACTGGTTTCCGTATGGTTCAATGGCTATGAGAGCATGTACTTGCTTTTACAGAACATACTTGTCTATAATAATAAAAATGCAGAAGAAATTTATGTATTAACATAATCAATACTATGTAAAAAAATGTTGTAGTTAGTGGGTTAATTTATCTGAGTTATTGTGACAGTTTGCTGAGATTACACAGTATTTAGTACTAACTTGTCTTGGGGGGGGGGGGGGGCAAAACATCTGCTCACCTGTTCCCAGATCTCTGAACTACTGTTTACCGTTGTTGTTCTGTTTTGAATTCTTTTTGTCAAAATATTTTATATTTAGGGACAATACATTTTATAAGCTGCAACTGTATAGGGTTGTTATACTTCATACAATTTTATGTCAATGGGCAATATTCTGCCAAATGGAATTTGTATTTTTTAAATTAATTAATATTTTTTTTATTGCAATGGGGTACATGATCTGGTGGCAATATCCCTCCACACCCATCTTCCCCTTTCCTGCACCCACCTACATTTACCCTCTACAAATTTCAACTTTAAATTCTTTCAACATTTTTGGTAAATTATTCACCATTTCTCTTGGTAACTTATTCCAATCCCTGACACCCTTACCTAAAAAAAGAATCTTCCTACACCTTTGTGCCTGAAATCGAGTGCCAGCTTGTGGTCATGGTCAACTTTTCCCTTCCATGCACTACTTTTAATTCTTACACCAATATCTTTCCATGCCTCAAACCAACATATTCCCTGTACACTCCCATGACCCTCTTCACCCTCCTCCTGTCTTCCAATGAATCTCATTCCAGCTCTTTTATCATATCTCTCACTGATTGTGTTTTCCGGTAATTTCCAGAGACAAATCTAGCAGCCCTTTTTTGCACCCTCTCCAACTCCTGTATTTGATACGTAAAATGAGGGTCCCATACTACACTACCATATTCGAGCAATGTTCTGACCAAAGTTTTGTAACCCAATTCCTTTACTTCTCTCGTACATCCCCTCATCACTCTCTCCAACAAGTGCAGAATTTTGAAACCTTTTCCTACCACCTGTCCAATGTCTCCTGCCCAGTTAAGCTTGTTATCAAATGTAATGCCAAGTTATTTACATTTCAGGTCTTCAAGAA
>CM061918.1:153422823-153482338 GCA_031002005.1 Vandiemenella viatica
AACATTTAAGCAATTCCCTCACACAATTCTCTTCTTAAACATATTAAATGGCCTCTAAATAATTTCTTTACAAAACATTAAGTCTATTTATACTGATTTACAGTTAATTGAAAAACAAACATACAAGATCATATTCAACCAACATCTCTCTCCCTCTCTCTCTCTCTGACTGCTTGAGGTCATAGAGTGACTTAGAAATGTTGCGTCAAATAGACGTGCTTGCGCGGTGGGAGTTGTGAGGATGTTTCAGACAGTTGTCACGTCGGGAAGGCCCCCATTCAGTCATTTAGTGTACTGCAGCAGTGTCCTTGGACTTCATAGATATAATGGTCGGGGGCCAAACCTCAGGGCTGCTTTGCTGGTCATTCTTTCCAGTGCAGTATTGTATCAACAGGGATGTACCGAATTATTAAAAACTTAAGAAGAACCTTCAATTAAGTACAGAAAATGGTGCTTACGTGGGTGTGGGATTTTTTGTCTTATTTTGAGGTATAATATCAATATCCATGCTACTGTTACTCGGTTGATTTTGGATTTTTTTTTTTTTAACGGCGTGTTTGACCGCAGGCCGGCCACGTCTGCGGGGACGAGAGGGACCTGGTCGAGGGACAGCCGACGGGCTCCGTGCGCGTCTCGTTCGGCTACATGTCGACGCCCGACGACGTCGCGCGCTTCCTGCGTATGATTCACTCCGCATTCGTGCGCGGGCCGCCCGTGATGAGGACTCCGGAGTGGTGGCCGGAATTTGTGAGTTCTTACAGGAGCAAGTTCCGACTGCGCGACGGTGAACTGTGCAGCGAAGACTTCTCGGAAAGTGTCGACAGTTCGGTAGATTGGCTCCAGTACGGCAGTACCGGGGAGTTGGCCTCACTCGACGGAGCAGGAGCCGGAAACGTGTTACAACAAAAGACTGTTGCAGAGGACTCAAAAACTAATTCCAAACAAACAATTGGTTCCAGTAACTTTATAAATAATGGTGTTACACAGAATGGTTTGTTCAGTACATCTGAATGCCGGGAGAAAATGGAACATAATTCCTGGCATCGAATGGCCAGTTCTGTCCTACATTATGTTAGTGGAAAACTGGGAGGCTACTCACAAAATAGACACTGGTAAGCTACCTTCTACACTGTCAGCATATACGTATAGAGAAATCACTGTAATGGAAAAATCCTGGATCTACTAACTTTGAAATATTTGCTTACTCGCTTTACAGTAAAGTGTGATGTACTTGAATCTCATAACTGCAGGTTTGTTTATATTTGCACACATCATTGTTTCTGCAACATGATACTTCTTAAAATAAGAAGTTTAGTCAAACTTTTCAATTTTTCAAGTTTTATTTCATCAGCTCATCCTATATTTTTTTTGGTCAGTATTCAGCAATATACAATCTTCAATTTGGTGTGAATGCATATTATATGTACAAGCCACAGGCCCGCTGTCTGGGACGACGTCGCTTCAAATCCGTGTCTGGTCGTCCAGATTTTGGTTTTCCTGAAATCGCTGCAGGCAGTGCCAGGTTGGTTCCTATGAGAGGCCACGGTCACATTGTTTCCCTTCACTCACCGTAAATCCCCTCGTGGCTCTGATGACACTCGGCCACATTCAAACATCACAACCCTCGGACGATCTGAGCGGTCTCATTTTTGTGTTGTCTGTGTTAATTTGTTTATGAAATGCAGTACCAACATTAATTTAGACAGTGGAAACTCGCATGATGACAGCCACATTGCGAGTGTCATGGCAGCGGCTAACTAAAATTATATTTTAATTCGCTCGTTCACACGCCCATCTTTTGGCTATAATGAAGCTGTGCCAATAAAAAAATTTTTTTCAGCACAACTTAAAATATTTGTATTGAAGTACATGTTTACCGAAGGGGAAAAAGGTTAATTATGATTAAAAAAGTGAATTTATTTATTTCTCGTGTCTAGGACATAACATTACATTAGTTGAAACAAAACAAATAAAATTAATTAATTAATATCAAACTTTTGAACTATAGAACACATTCAAATGGAATGTGACCAGAATTCCGCAATCTTGATGGCCTTCTCATTTGCCCTGTAAAGGTCGTCGATAGTGCAGGTTTCAGGTGGATTCCTGCATACCATTCGTGCAGCTCACCACATTCACGTAGTTTGTTTTCAGTTGTGTAACCCCATTTTTGGTATTAGATCTGCATCAGGACACTTCATTTCTTAATCTGTTTAGTGTCTTCCATATGGCATATGGTTATTTACACCCCGCGGCTGGTGCCTCTTTGATATTCCTCCAGTGCCCTTCAGACAACGAATTTCGCCATAGTTCTATACGGCGTGCTCCAGGTGAAGATGTTATGGCTGTAGTTGTCTGTATGAATCTTTTTGACTTTAGTCTTGTGGGTTGAGGTTCATGACCAAACAAAGGGTGTCTGGGGTCTGTTTACTGTTCTCCATCTCACCAAGCGTGGTGGGTGAATGGTTAGCGTTCTGGCCTTGCATTCGGGATGATGCAGGTTGGAATCCCCATCCAGGCATCCAGATTTGGGTTTTCCAAGGTTTCCCCAAATCACTCCAGGCGAATGGTTAGCGTTCTGGCCTTGCATTCGGGATGATGCAGGTTGGAATCCCCATCCAGGCATCCAGATTTGGGTTTTCCAAGGTTTCCCCAAATCACTCCAGGCGAATGCTTCCTTCAAAAGGCCATGGCCAAATTCCTTCCCATTCCTTGTCCCCAATCCCATCCCTCCTCTAATTAACTTAGCAGTCGGTGAGGTGTAAAGCCCTAAGTAAAAAAAATTCTCCATCTCAGCAGCTGTTTTCCTTCGAATGTCAGGTGGTGCTATACCCATGATTTGGTATATTTTGCCGACAGGAGTTGGTTTCAGGCAACCTGTCACAATGCAACCAGTATTTCAAAAAAGCGAATGTTTCAGAAACAATAAAAATTTGTTTGAAATGATATGCGATTGATTATATTCTGTGGACCTAGGTAAAGGAAGGACAGATGTTTCGAGGACAGAGTTAACAAAGAAAAGTAAAATGGGGAATGAGTGTGAAGATGGTAGGTAGCGCTTATCACCTGGCTGTATCGTCTACCTGCAGGGCCACAGAAGCACAGTACTTACTTTTATCGTAGTATGTTGCTAGGTCAGTGTGCCATTATGTTACGTTAATATGATTTGTATTTTTTGGGCTATTTTTACCTCGCTCAATAACGTGTATTTTAAAGCAATTGGACAACTCTCATTGAGATGGGAGGAAAGGGAGAAGAATTGCATTACAGAATTGTGAACGGTTGATCTGAAAACACTTGACGCTTTCTTTCAACTCAATAAGTTTTCCTTTTCTCTCTTATAACGGATAAAAATAATATTTTTGGAAAAAAAAATTCCTGGACTCCTCATCACTGGCATTTTTCTGTCCCACAATCGTTGTTGGTCAACTTTTTCTCCCCATCAACATTGCAATCGCTACCCTTCCCTGGTGTTTCTTCTTTGTTTAATCTATGTGGCTGGTCTAGGTGCGAACATATCTTTCCCCCTCCTACATGACTCTGATTATTAACTGAAATATTGTAAACTGTGTTTTTCTTGTGTTTGTATGGGCCTCCTGCCTACATCTGTAATAAGTGATGGTTTATTTTCCGTATCCTATCTTATTTTCATTGCTTAATGTCAATTTCACCGTCAACATTATCCAACAACAGCCTTAGAAATACTGCCGTGCTTCATTCACACTAGTCGCTTCAGAGGGAATCTTTTGGCCTTTGTCTCTAGTTTCTGCAATCAGCCATAGACAACATTTAAGCATTGATTAATAAATCATTATCAAAGCCATAAATTTTGGCCCTATGCCTTGTCTTTACAAAATAAATAAATAAATAAATAAATAATTGGTAGCTGTTCTTAGGTATTCAACACTCGTGCTGGGTGGCACATACTCCCATGTTACTGAAGTCAGCCATGAAGTTGGGCTTGTATTGTTGTTTTACTGCATCACTCCTTGCTGCAGCTTTTGCAAGTGATTCATTTAGTTTCTCTATTTTTGTTCTAATTTTCATGCACAATCTTCACTTTTTATATTAGGGAAAAAGGAAATTGTTTTTAGGTAATATAAATAACAAAAGGTAGGGAAAATGATTCATCACTCAACAAAGTTGAAGTCTGCGACAAGTGAAACATATACGAGACAAACAAAAGCAAATGGAATATTTCTGTGCTAGGGACAGACTCGTGTGGTTCAGGAGGTGTCGACATGCTGAAGTTTAACGTTGTGTGGTAAACTTTGGCGTGTGCACACCTCCCAAACCGTATGGCTTGATCCCTACCACTTGAATGAGGTGTAAAACAGAAATATCGTATATCATTTTGTTTCACATGTCGCAGCCTTCAACTTTGGGAGTGTTGAATCATTTTGCCTACCCTTTGTTATTCATACAATCATCACTTTCGTATTTGAATGAAATAGTATAGAGGGGAAAAATTTTCTTGCAGTGTATAACTCTGTCACATCCTGTTCTTCCGTAAATTTTAAAGTTTCTGCGCTTCTTCATTGTTGAAGTGTGGAAGAGGTGACGGGGACGTTGCGGCACATCTCGGTGTACCCCGTGAAGTCGTGCGGGGCGATGCGGGTGTCGCGGTGGGAGGTGGGCCCCCGCGGCCTGGCGTTCGACCGCCACTGGATGGTCGTCTCGCCGGCGGGGGTCGCCCTCACGCAGAAGACGGAGGTGCGCCTCTGCCTCGTGGCCCCCTCCGTCGACGTCTCGACCGGGACGCTGCAACTCGACTTCCCCGGTAAGTCAAGTCAGTGTTTCAGGTGTGTCGACGCTCCCCGTGTTCAACTTGTCCAGTCTACGAGAGACGTGTCGAATCTCTATGTAATGAGTTTGTAGATTATATCGGAATTTCGTGACAAATGTTACTTATTTAAACTGTATGCCAGGCTGCCATGATCAGTTGACCAAAGCCTTGCTATTTTGTTGCAAAATTACACTTTATTTAAATTGATCAATGTAAACTTATCTCTTGCCCTAAAAACTTATTAACGTAAATAATGCAGAATATGATTACTCACGTGCCAGGAGTGCTCCTTGTGGCTGATGTCAGTACTGTCCCTACATTCAGCAGGGTGGGGTGGCCTGGTAGCTACTGTTTTGTGTTTGTTTGGTCCTTATTAGGTGTAACTGTGTCATTAGCAATTACAATTTCTCCTTGCTTCTTCCATCTTTTGTAATATTGGAAATTTTAAAATATTTAACACTAATGCAACTTGATAAGTGTTTCATGGCATGAAATAAGTACTCTGTCTAAACACTTTCAACTTATTCACCAAAGTTGAAGGGAGGAGGGCAGCAGCAACACAAAATAACACCGAAACAAAGAAAATTCTTTGTTTCAAATTCTTGATTTTCTTTGTTGGTGCGTTGGTTTGTGTTGCTGCTGCTCTCCTCCCTTCAACTTTGGTGAGTGTTTGATGTTTTTTCCCTTCTTTTCCATGTAAATTGTAATCATCTTAGAATTTTAGGAAATTCTAGCCTCTCACCTCTAGGCATCAGGGGTAAAGTTTACTCTGTAGTAAAAGATAGTTTTCATTTCATGTACAGGTTATGGGAGTAAAGCTTTGTATAGCATAGAGATACTGTAACCAAAACACACTAAATAAAACCCTTTAGGGATAATAAAAGTATTCAAAATTAAATAAAAGCCCTAAAGTAAACCTTCTATATAAGAAAGAAAACGTCAGCTTGGGAGGAAATAGATTAAATCCCACAAGTTCAATTTCGAATAATAGATTTTGATATAGGTTAACTTTACAGTTTCTAAACCAATTTGAATGCAGTAAAGACTTTCAGTAGTGGCTAAACGCCGAATATAAACTTTGAATTATAATAAATAAACTTTAAATCAACTGAAAATTAAATAATCATCAGTAATCCAACTTTGTAATTATGAACTTCTAACTGGGGAGCATTTTGTCATTTTTAAACCAATTTACGAGCAGTAAAGTAACTCAATACTTGATAAACCAACTATACTAATTTTCTGTAATGATATTAACACCTTTTACTAACCTTAAATATGATAATCCAAAATAATCCAGTTGAGTACACAAGCAATTTCTAATATTTGGCATTTCACTGTTTTCACACACTTTCGAACAAAATAAAGTAATTGTAAGGAAGTAATCATGCAATTAAAATATAAATTCACTAAAATTTCGTAGTTTCTGAACGTTTAAATAACTTAAATCAATTTTTATACTTCGTCAGATACTCTGCACTTTTAATAATTTTTTATCTCAAAATCCTAGAGAACATTCGAAATAAAAAGTAGATTTCCGGGAAGACCTAAAAATCTAATATCACATATAATAATTTCAAGTAATTCCAAGTAATAGAACCGATCTTATAGAGATCTTAAAATTTATTTTTCATCACGACCATGAGGTCAACTTAGAAATTAATTTCGACCGATCTAAAGTAGGTACAGAGATGAGATAACTTTCAGAATACGTAGTTTAATTCAGTGAATCTCTTGGTAATTTTATATTTGCGAGAAAACTAACAGAAATAAAGTTATAAAATTAAAACTGAAATCACACTTTGGTTACGTCGTAGTTAAACTTTCCCTGCACCAATTTTAATAAAAGTTACACCAATAAACTCAGGAATTTTAGTAGAAAACGGTAATAATAATAACATTTATGTAAATTGTGGCTTTAAGAAAATGACGAAATGTAGAAGTTTCGAGAACAAAAGTAATTCCCCAGAGTAGAGAAATAGTTCACTCCTACACTTACAACTTTTAAACCAGCTGCTTAAAATTATTCACTAAATATCCATTATTTCACAATTAAATATGTCGAAACACTGTCACACCTAAAGTTTTGGATAACTGTTTAGTTACTGAGATATTTCAGATCTAAATCGTAGAAGTGTTAGCAGAAAGTTGTGTTTTGGCTCTGACGTCAGCGAAGGTATAAATCACAGGACGCGGTGGTGACGGCGTCTTTTCCGGGTTTGAAGTCGTGCTAATAAGATGTTATAAGCGTGTGCGTTGGTAGGTTGGCAACTCCGACTTAGGTTGGTAACTCAGGTCTTCGGTTGGCACTACCGGGTTCGGCCATGATGGAACATTGTCGGGGGTGTGGCATTTGTTTACTTAACATGAACCTTTAATTTTGGTCGGTTTCTACTTCTCTCCATAATCTGTGATTTTTGGAACGATTGTTCGATTGCCTAAGCAACTTAAGAATGCTGTTTGAACTTTGAATTTCATTCTAAATAAACTCTGAGAATCTTTGGAAAAGTGAACTGTTTTATTTCTGTAGCTGCTGTAATACCTTTTCAATATTTGGGGTCTTCAAATATTGTGGCGACCTGTAGCGTTCTAGTTGTATCCTGGCAACATGGTCAAATTAAATTAAAGTATTCAACAAGTTTTTATCGGACTGGGAGGTGTGATCGAGAGAGTAAGTTAAGGCACATAGGCGATACTCTACCCCGGTGTCAGCCTTTGTCCTTACAAAATGTTGCCTCACGGTATTTCTTTCCTTTCATTGTTACCTGCACTTTCCACTTAAGTTTGTTTTCCCGTGCGCTATGACAACATTACACAGTACGCACGACTAGGCATCGAATCGATCAAAGATACTAAGCACAGCCATTCAAATATTCCAGCGAATCTTACTTTCAATTTACTCGCAACTCAACTGATCGACTAACTAACTAATTCGTCTCTGCCGCTTGTTTATGTAGGCGCTACGTAAAGATCCAGAATAATTCAAAGATTCTGACTAGTGTTGCAAACTGAAAAAAAAACAAAATGTTTTTTTTCAGCTTTGTGAAAAAAAACATGAAAAAAAACCTAGCACCCGTGTTTTTTTTCTAAATTTTGTTTTTTTTCAGAAAACAATATACTTGATAAATTATAGTTTTATTTAAGGAACTTCCATTTTACAAGTGTGTTTTAAGTCTTACTGAATCATATAATGTCTCACATAATGATTCATAAGTGTATCTATATAGGTAACATAATTTTATTCATCCTCTATGTCAGTACCACATTCACTAGTATCAGCACTACCAACACTAGTTCGGTCGGTGTCGGAATTTTCTGTTTCTTCTTCTGCCTCCTCTAGATCCATAACTTCAGAAGTAATTACATTTTCTTTTACTGGTTGTTCTTGTATTGTACGCAAAAGATTTTGAGATTGCAATTTTAAATTATGAGCAAAGTACACACTGTGCATAAAGACTGCGCCGATAGTTCTGTATTACGGTCTTTTAAGTTTGAATTTAAATCTATTATCATACAAAATAGGAGCTTTACTTCTTTTCAATTGTTTGTTTACACCAACGGTTGCAAGGAAACGAATCATAATTAGAGACCGTGCACAAACTACTTGGCTCGGTCCAGAGGGAGGAGGGGTTAGCTGGAAGGCTACGCTGGGCTACATGGGGAGGGGGGGGGGGTGTTCCGAGCCAGGCCACGTAACTTTCCTTTCGTAACATTTTTAACAGTTAAAATGAGGAACTGAACTCACAAAGCTTGTGAGTACTTATTTCCCTCAGTTAATTATATCCGTATGTAATTTACAATAGTCTGACAAGAGAAAACAGTACAAATTGTCTTCTGGAATCAAAACGGAAGAAAGCTACGTGCTACGTGAGGGGGGGGGGGGGGGGGAAAAGCCACGTAGGGCTACGTGTGGGAGGAGGGGGGTTCACAGGAGGCCAAAATGGAGGTATGTGGTTTATGCACGCTCCCTTACTGACAATTTAATAAATCAGTACCACTATACTCTGAGAGTTAACAAGTATACGAAAAAAACATGTTCCAGAAAAAAAACATGTTTTTTTTCAAAGTTTTTTTTCATGTTTTTTTTTCAAGCCAGAAAAAAAACCGTTTTTTTACAACACTAATTCTGACTGATGTTTCTCAAATTCTAACAATACTTGACAATTAAATCCATACAAAAAGAATCAGAATCATTACAAAATCATTCACAATCATCAGGAGACACGCGGAAATGAAAACTAAAGATATTTACACACAAAATTATCAACATAAGCAAGTCCAAAGATTTGAGAACAACGTGGCTCACATCAGCACTTACAAACTTTTAATCAATGTTTAATGCATAATACTGGCCTTGGAACATTTTACATAGTATTTACATAAAACAGTGTTCATTTACATTATTATATTATTACATTATTATTATTAATTATATGAAAAATATACATATCCCTAATTAATCAGTTCCCAGCTTGCTACACATAATTCTTCAAATAACACTTCATACACGGACTGGGTGTGAGGGCTGTTATGAACTGTTTCGTATTTGTTTAATGTTGCATGTGATTCACAACTCAATGCAAGTCGGTATCATTTCTGTGTTGAAATTAACACTGAGTTTACAGCTTAGTGTTTGAGACGATCGTAGAATTGTCATATATTCTAGTTGTTTACTTCCTAGTGTTTATATTGTTGTTAACGTTGGTAGTTGCACATCTCTGCTTTTTCTCGAAAGTGTGTCTGAATGTCTGGCTCTAACCGGAACACACTTTGGTGATAAACCAGACATGTGCAATGTAAATAGTAAGTACTTTTTTAACTTGTAAAATGAGTGTAAATTTCAATGCAGATTCTTCCTGATGATGCTTTAACGAGAGGTGAAACACCTACAGCATTAAACAAAAAATAAACAGTTGAACTGACATTATTTATTTTCGCAATTAAGATTGTTTCTTTTTATAAGGTTTCTTCAAATGAAATTGCTTTAATTCATATCTGTTTAATATTATTTGTTATGCTCCTAGTAGCTTTTTATGTACACTCCTAAATATTCAGTACATGAATTTCTACTTCAGATTCTCTAAGTTAATTGTATTGTGATGGATCAGAGGCCTGGTGTAATATCCCTCCAAACATGTTTACCTACTGAATGATTCTTTATTAAAAAAAATTCTTCAGATTCATCACCAAACAACTACTTTTACTCTTTATAGGTATTGATTTTAAAAGTTTTTAGCGTTTCTTTTAAACTGTTCCTTGATAATTTATTCCACTCCCCCCCCCCCCCCCCCCAAAAAAAAAAAATCACCTACAAAAATTCTTTTCTCAACTCCTTTATGAGTGAAAACGATTGCCAGTATATAGACACAGTCATCTTTTCCATTCCATCATTCACTACTTCTAATTCTTCTGCAAATATCTTTCAAAGCCTCATCAACAATATACATCTTGTACACTCCTAGCATGCTCTTCAACCTCCTCCTGTCTTCTGATGAATCCCATTCCACACATTTAAAATATTGATTACAGATTGTGTAGTGCAATAATTTCCGGGCTACGTGTGGGAGGAGGGGGGTTCACAGGAGGCCAAAATGGAGGTATGTGGTTTATGCACGCTCCCTTACTGACAATTTAATAAATCAGTACCACTATACTCTGAGAGTTAACAAGTATACGAAAAAAAACATGTTCCAGAAAAAAAACATGTTTTTTTTCAAAGTTTTTTTTCATGTTTTTTTTCAAGCCAGAAAAAAAACCGTTTTTTTACAACACTAATTCTGACTGATGTTTCTCAAATTCTAACAATACTTGACAATTAAATCCATACAAAAAGAATCAGAATCATTACAAAATCATTCACAATCATCAGGAGACACGCGGAAATGAAAACTAAAGATATTTACACACAAAATTATCAACATAAGCAAGTCCAAAGATTTGAGAACAACGTGGCTCACATCAGCACTTACAAACTTTTAATCAATGTTTAATGCATAATACTGGCCTTGGAACATTTTACATAGTATTTACATAAAACAGTGTTCATTTACATTATTATATTATTACATTATTATTATTAATTATATGAAAAATATACATATCCCTAATTAATCAGTTCCCAGCTTGCTACACACATAATTCTTCAAATAACACTTCATACACGGACTGGGTGTGAGGGCTGTTATGAACTGTTTCGTATTTGTTTAATGTTGCATGTGATTCACAACTCAATGCAAGTCGGTATCATTTCTGTGTTGAAATTAACACTGAGTTTACAGCTTAGTGTTTGAGACGATCGTAGAATTGTCATATATTCTAGTTGTTTACTTCCTAGTGTTTATATTGTTGTTAACGTTGGTAGTTGCACATCTCTGCTTTTTCTCGAAAGTGTGTCTGAATGTCTGGCTCTAACCGGAACACACTTTGGTGATAAACCAGACATGTGCAATGTAAATAGTAAGTACTTTTTTAACTTGTAAAATGAGTGTAAATTTCAATGCAGATTCTTCCTGATGATGCTTTAACGAGAGGTGAAACACCTACAGCATTAAACAAAAAATAAACAGTTGAACTGACATTATTTATTTTCGCAATTAAGATTGTTTCTTTTTATAAGGTTTCTTCAAATGAAATTGCTTTAATTCATATCTGTTTAATATTATTTGTTATGCTCCTAGTAGCTTTTTATGTACACTCCTAAATATTCAGTACATGAATTTCTACTTCAGATTCTCTAAGTTAATTGTATTGTGATGGATCAGAGGCCTGGTGTAATATCCCTCCAAACATGTTTACCTACTGAATGATTCTTTATTAAAAAAAATTCTTCAGATTCATCACCAAACAACTACTTTTACTCTTTATAGGTATTGATTTTAAAAGTTTTTAGCGTTTCTTTTAAACTGTTCCTTGATAATTTATTCCACTCCCCCCCCCCCCCCCCCACCCCAAAAAAAAAAAAATCACCTACAAAAATTCTTTTCTCAACTCCTTTATGAGTGAAAACGATTGCCAGTATATAGACACAGTCATCTTTTCCATTCCATCATTCACTACTTCTAATTCTTCTGCAAATATCTTTCAAAGCCTCATCAACAATATACATCTTGTACACTCCTAGCATGCTCTTCAACCTCCTCCTGTCTTCTGATGAATCCCATTCCACACATTTAAAATATTGATTACAGATTGTGTAGTGCAATAATTTCCGGAAACAAATCTAGCAGCCCTTCTTTGCACCCTCTCCAACTCCTGTATTTGACACTCAAAATGTGGGCCCCCATACTACACTACCATACTCAAGCAATGGTCTGCCCAAAGTTTTGTAACCCAATTCCTTTACTTCTCTCTTACATCCCCTCATCACTCTCTCCAACAAGTGAAGCATTTCCCTACCAACTGCCCAAATGAGCTTACTGTCAACTGTTATTCCAAAGATAATGATAAAAATAAGCAAGAATATGCTTTAATGCATTAAAAATAAGGAAGGACAGAGAAATTAAACCCAGCACTTACCATAGATGGCAGGTAACAAACAGAAAAAAAGACTGTCATGTGTAACACAATATTATCCTTGCAAGTGGATGAGGATTTCAGATGTCCAAGTGACTGAGGGGTCCAGGTAGCGAGACCAGGGTGGCCGTGGAGGGTCACGAGAAAATAATGAATCGATAAGTTTGGAGAAATATTATCGTATGAAGTGGGAGAATGTCGTCATAGTAATGAAAATAAGAAGATATAAATAATACCACAAAATAATAAATTTAAGGTTTATAAATTATTTGTATGTAAATAATTACAAAAGATGGAAGAAGCAAGACTGAAATAAATGCAGAATTGCGCAAGCAAAAATATTCTTCAACAAAAAGAAACGAATATTTACAACAAATTACATCAGCTGGACAGCAAGGAAAAGACTATTAAAAGCTTATGTCTGGAGTATTGCTCTGTTTGGATGTGAAACCTGGACTGTTGGTAATGAAGAGAAAAGACGATTAATTTCATTTGAGCAATGGTGCTACAAGAAGATTAGCTGGAGGAACAGATTTACTAATGAGGGAATTTTTGAGAGGGAAGAGTATAAAAATGTGGAGGACAATGTTAATTGAACATATCTTAAGACTTGAGAGCTTAGTGAAAACAATAATGGAGGAAATGGTAGAAGGAAAGAGATAAGGTTAAAATATGTCGAGCAGATAATGGACGATGTTGGCTGCAGGAGATATGTAGACATGAAGAGGGCAGAGAGTGCTGCAGATCAATCACAGGATTGACTACAGAAGAAGAAGATGTGAATAAATAATAATCAGCACTGGGTCTACTTTCTTATTGGAGATTG
Source organism: Vandiemenella viatica (assembly GCA_031002005.1). Lineage (NCBI taxonomy): Eukaryota > Metazoa > Arthropoda > Insecta > Orthoptera > Morabidae > Vandiemenella > Vandiemenella viatica. Next base: position 153,435,948 of record CM061918.1, read on the forward strand.
AGGGTAGGAGGATGTATGGTGTCAGGGATATTCTGATAGGCTATTTCCCGCCAGAGGAGTTTGTAGTATCTCTTAAGACCCTGACAACCCCCACTGTGAAACTAAGTTGTTCACACTTAGAAGTACTGGCATGTTTCATCACTGGATGGTATAAGTTGTTGGCATACAGTGTTTGTTTGTGACCATTGACTCTGATTGCGAGTGGGTTACTGGCGAGGCCTACGTATGAGCTAGTACAGTGGAGGCAGCGGAGTTGATACGTGAGGGGTGTTGTGGTACAGGTATCATGTCAAATCACGGGAAAGATTTTCCCTGTGACCGGATTGGAGTAGATGGGGGTACCTGGGAGTGTGCTGCTCATCTTGCAGCTGGGTCTGTTGCATGGGAATAATCCGAACAGCAGTTTTGGATGGTGATTAGGTGAGAGTTTGTGTGCCGAGATGTTCTTGAGATTGGCTGTCTGCCGAGGCATGTGCAGGGGTGGGGGGCAAGATTTTGTGGAGAAGCGTGCGCATTTTGGAGAAGAAATGTAGGAAGTATAACAAGTCTTGTCACTAAATAACTGTTGGAAATTGTGCCTAGTACGGCAGGCATAGTAGATTATTCCCCTTAGTGGATTGTTTATCTACATTCATGGGAACCTGTGTTCAATTTAATTTAATTGCAATGGAGCGCACGCTCCGGTGGCAGTTTCCCCACACACCCATCTTCCCCCTTTCCTGCACCCACCTACATTTACCCTCCACAAATTTCAACTTCAAATTCTTTCAATGTTTTCAGTAAATTATTCATCATTTCTATTGGTAACTTATTCCAATCCCTGATACCCTTACCTAAGAAAGAGACTCTTCCTACACCCTTGTGCCTCAAATCAAGTGCCAGCTTGGGTCATGGTCATCTTTTCGCTTCCATGCATTACTTTCGATTCTTACACCAATATGTTTCCATGCCTCATCGCCAGTATATGCCTTGTACACTCCCATGACCCTCTTCACCCTCCTCCTGTCTTCCAGTGAATCCCATTCCAGCTCTTTTATCATATCCATTAGTGATTGACTTCTCTGGTAATTTCCAGAAACATATCTAGCAGCAATTATTTTACTCTCTCTAACTCCTGTATTGGATGCTCAAAATGCGGGTCCCATAGTACACAACCATATTCAAGCAATGATCTGACCAAAGTTTTGAAACCCAGTTCCTTTACTTCTCTCGTACATCCCCTCATCACTCTCTCCAACAAGTGCAGAATTTTCAAACCTTTTCCTACTACCTGTCCAATGTGTCCTGCCCAGTTAAGCTTGTTATCAAATGTAATGCCAAGATATTTACATTTCAAGTCTTCAACAAGCAATTCTTTTCTCTCCTTATAATCATAATCAACCTTTTGTTTTTTATTTGTGTATCTAATAAGCTGACTCTTCTTTGCATTTATCTTCATTCCATGTTTACCAACCCAATTAGATATCCTGTTCAGATCACCCTGCAGCTGTTTACAGTCCTCTATTGTTTTGATTCTTTTATATAGCATTATGTCATCTGCAAACAATCTAATTTCAGATAGTAAACAATCAGCATGATTATTCATTAAAATAATGAAAGTCAATGGTCCCAATACACTACCCTGTGGCACTCCCATTTTTACTTTCACTTCTTTTGATAGTGCATTTCCTAACCTTAACGTTTCATTTGTTACATTTTAACAATAATTCTACTCAGAAAATCACTTTGTCTTCCACTCCAATAGTTTTTACCTTATTTACTATCATTTTATGACTCATTCTGTCAAAATCCATAGCAAGATCTAGTGCTACACTATCAATTTGGCCTCCCTTGTCCATTTCATCCGAAATATCTCGCATATATCCCACCAACTGAGATTTGCACGAATATCCTGGCCTTAAGCCGCGTTGCCGACTTGAATTCCCAGTTCAGCCATCCAGATTCCAGGGATTACGATCGACAGTCACATTGTTGCTCAGTTATGGCCCTGTAGAGTTTTGTTCCCGCTGTTTGTCGACTGTCCTCGTCTCAATAAGGAACTGTTTTCTGAGGAGTGTGACCGCCGCCAGGTATGCGCAGCTTGCGACTGCCTCCCGACGACGCCGTGCAGACCCGGAGGAGCTCGCTGTGTCGGAGCAAGGTGTGTGGTGACCGCGTGGACGCCCTCGACTGCGGCGACGAGGCGGCCGCGTGGCTGAGCGAGGCCCTCGGTCGCCCGGGGCTGCGGCTCGTGCAGCAAGGCGACGGCGACCGCGGTGGCAGGCGGCACGCGGGGGCGGCAGGTACGACACGAGGGACGCGTCTCTCCACACGGCCGGCAGCCGTCCGTCCGAGTGGTGCCGGACACCGGAGAGACTACTCCGACATTCCTAGATCTCTGCCACGTTCCTTATCCTTTTTTCCATTATTTTGGTCCCAGTCATAAATGTCATCGAACAACTTCTTAGGAAATGTATTTTCAGTTTCCCATTTCTTTTGTGAGGAGTATTCAGAAAAGGCCATTTACTTATACTTAAATATTGGCAGGTCTAAGCAAAACCACACAAGTTATTGTTTTGATTCTTCAGTTGTTTGCCTGTTGGTCAATGCAGACAAAATGTCCCTGAAAATCGTTGCTTGTGCCAGTTGGAACGTGTGTGCCGTGATTTGATATCTGTGTCCATATCTGCTCATATTCGGCTGTTTTTGTGCATTATTTATGGATCTACAGTAATGAGTGAAAAAAAGGAAAAATACATTTAAAAAAAATCAAGCCATCCCTTTATGGGAAAAGATGGCTACTTTTTTCTGGGATGTAAGGGGTGGTCTCTTGGTTGATTTTGTGGAATGTGAGACGGCAATTACGAGAAACGTATACTGCGAAATGCTCACCAAACTAAGTCGCGTTACTCAAAATCGACAGCAAAGGTAACTCGTCGGGAACAGTCTTCCTCCATGACAATGCACATCCCCACACCACTTCCCAAGCATCCTGTTGCGACCTGGCTCCTAGCAAACTTTGTCCTCTCCTTGTGTTTGAAACAGTGGCTTGGTGGACTGTGGTTTGCAGATGAGGAGGAATCTGAGACTTCTATTGTCAATTGGTCCAATTCCCTGTGCAAAGGAATTTGAAGAAGCTGGTGCAGTGTTACAAAAAGTGTTTGGAAGTGATTGTTTGGAAATGAGAAGTTGGTTTGTGGGACACTTAAAAAGGAAAAAAAAAATTAATTCCAAATATGTTTCATTTGTGAATATGCTTTCTAGTTTCCCGTAATTATCTTTCCTGCTCTAGAACCTTCATTTCCTGCCTGTGCATCCTCTTAATGTCTCTATACTGAAGCTAGCTTTGACATGTTTCATCCCCAAATTGGCCATTAATATTTCAATTCCTGAAAACAGTCGAGTCCAGGAATGGTTTCTTCCTGTTGCCCACAAACCTCTCCTGTTCCTTAATGATCTGTAAGACTCTAATTAAAAACAAATATTTCTTATGTACTCACACTTAAGTTAGTTTTTGTAAAGATTTATTAGTTTTCTTTTTCTTTTTTTGTGCGTTATGCTGGTGGGAATTTAGGTTGGTACAATTGATCTTTAAACAGTCACACATTAAATATAGGAATTTGGACTAGATACAGTTTTTGTTTTGTTTTTGACACTTTCAGCAAAAACTATGAAGCATCAGTTCAGTATTATTTAAGAGAGCGTTGCCCGGAAGTTAACAATTCGTCCTTTTTTTACAAATCCAAAAGGTCCACATTGTTTCTCCTCATTTATTAACCACAACTTGCACTCACTGCAGACGTACAAAATGCTAACAGCCGCGTGACATATTGTTCCAATGTTTAAATTTGTGAGCGCTCAATTTTTTCTTAGGGAGCGTGCATAAACCACATAGCTCCATTTTGGCCCCCTTCCCCCCACAAAGCCCTACTTGGCTTTTTTGCCTCTACCCCCCTCTCCCCCCCCACATAGCACATAGATTTTTTCCATTTTGATTCCAGAAAACATTTTGTACTGTTTTCTCTTGTCAGACGATTGTAAATTACGTACGGAGATAGTTAATTGAGGGAAATAAATATTCACATGCTGTTGTGAGTTCTGTTCGTCATTTTAACTGTGAAAAATGTTATGAAAGGAAAGCTACGTGGCCTGGCTCGGAACCCCCCCCCCCCCCCACATAGCCCAGCGTAGCCTTCCAGCCAACCCCTCCCCCCCTGGAGGGAGCCACGTGGTTTGTGCATGCTCCCTTATTATCTACTATTTGAAATATGGATGAAAGTATACATAAAATAATGTCATTTTACATTCTGCAAAAAATGTTTGAGACGTTATAGAGGGGATCGGTAGCTCAGTTGTTCAGGTACCTCCTTTCAAAACGGTCACCGCTCTGGTCCTGAGTTCGAATCCCAGTGAGCACAGGAATTTTGAGAGTTGTGTTTGATCGTAGGAGCTACACTATTACGTTCCACGGTTAAAATTTCACGTTAAACTGTGGGTCCCCTCTAGAACTAACAACCCTAGTTGCAACGTGATGCGTACACATCCACAGCAGAGTCTAGCCAAGACAAAGGCTAAATGTGGTCCTAGTGGCCCAAATAAAGATATACAGGGTGTCCACCAGGAATATGACCCTTTTAATTTGACTGCCAAAAATCAACGAATGGTAACATACATTGCAATATGTAGAGAAACTGTGGAAGTTCTGTTGACTATTTTTGAAAACCCACGCAAGAGGTTGTAGGTGGCGCTGCAGTTGCTTAACTGAAAATGGCGTCACCGCAAGAGCGAGCACAAGTTATTTGGTGGTACACGGAAGCAAATTCAATGATTCAAGTGCAACGCAACTTTTACAGCGTGTTCGAGAAGGATCCACCATCACGGACCACCATTAAGAAATGGAAACGACACTTTTTCGCAATGGTAAGTGTGAAGAAATTGGATGGTGGTGGTAATGAGCATGTAGCAGCAGTGAGACAGGCGTCTGAACAAAGTCCACGCAAGTCCAATCCACAAGCGGAACGAGAACTGCAGATGCCGAAGTCCACTGTGCGTAAGGTACAGCGTCACTCTGTTCGGCTTCATACGTACAATTTGCAGTTGCTGCGTGAACTGAAAACAGATGACACAGGCATTAGCTATCGTCATGTTACATCACATTGATGAAGACCCAACATTTTTAACTCTCATTACTTTCTCTGATGAGGTCACATTTCATTTACTGCGGAAAGACAACACGCACGATGCACGCCCTTCTGCATTGGAGCCCGACCGTTCGAGAATTTGTCGACACCCAATTTCCCGGTCGCCGGATTGGGCGTGGTGGACTGACAAGTCGGCCGCCTCGATCACCGGATATTACGACTGTAGACTTCTCCTTGTGGCGATATGTGAAGGACAAAGTGTATACAGGCCGCAAAATTCGTGATCTTCAAGAGCTTCGCGGCCGCATACGAGATGCTACAGAAAACCTGGCAGAAACTTGAATTCAGGCTAGATGTTCTATTGTAGAGGTGTACTGATTTTTTTAAATAAAACTTGGTGAGTTACTCTTGACCTAGCATGCACCCTAAGCAGTATGAAATATACAGCTATTTCAAATGTGTCAGGTTCATGGTGGACACTCTGTATATGTATGAGACTTTATCTTTGACCAATACAAGGTGTATGCCGGTTTGGCACATTCAAGAATAAATGTGTTTAGCCATATAATAGCCAGCAGATTACTTGAAACTTTCCCACACCTTTGGATTAATCAAACACTATTAGTTAGTCTGCATTTCCAAGGCTCTTCTTTCAACATCTATGTCGTCGTTTTTTTGCTGTCAACAGTTTCTTTATTGGTTTGATAGAATCATCCATACCTTCCTATCTTGCACTAACCTCTTCTTCTCAACATATGTCACAGAGTGTGGTGGTGTAACGGTTAACGTTCTGGCCTCGCATTCTGGAGGACGTGGGTTTGAATCCCCGTCCGGGCATCCAGATTTGAGTTTTCCATGGTTTCCCCAAATCACTCCAGGCGAATGCCAGGATGCTTCCTTCAAAAAGGTCATGATCAAATTCCTTCCTGTTCCTTGTCCCCTGTTCCATCCCACCATCCCTTAGCAATCGATGAGGTGTAAAGCTGTAATTAAAAAAAAAGTTCAAAAAAGATTTATTTTGTACTTTATCTGTCCACTCAATTTTCAGCACCCTCAATAGCACCACATTTCAAATACTTCAATTTTCCTGCTTTTTGGTATTTTAAATTCCGTGCTTCACTGCCATAAAGTGCTGTGCCCCACATAGAGTTTAAAAAGCTATTTCTGAGTCGTGGATCAATTGTTCTTCCTTAATTGTCTTTGATGTGTGTGTGCGTAATATTCTAACAATGAACAGACTGAAATTGAATTGACAGCTAGTTGTATATTCCGTTTCATTGGTCAAAACCATCACTTTCAGACTGCACTTACTGTTTGTCTTGCATTTCTTACAGTGTTCTGCTTTGCTGCCGTTTCAGATACGGCAGAGCTTTCCCTGTCCAACCAGGCGCAGTACTTGCTGGTCAACACCGCCACCGTCGACTGGTTTGCAGACGTGCTCGAGGAGCGTGCCGCGTTCCCCAGAGTGAGTATCGGCGCTCACTGGACACCGGATCTAATCAAAACGAAACACGGCTAGGCAAAGTAAAACCCTTCAGATGCAGGCAGTCACAATTTTTGTGTGGCCCCTTTGTTATGCGATAGGAAATGTAGCATGTGACTAGGTTACCCCCTCTCTCATGATCAAGAGATCACCCAGAATAAAATGCTCTGGTGTGTGTTTTGGTTTTCTGTACTCCTGCCTCCAACTGTGGGTAGTATACTTTCACTATCCTTGTTTGTTTCCAGTCCTCGTATTAAAGAAAAAAAAGTTTGCTTCATAATTGTTTCTAAGGAAATCAATTTCAAACCATATGGGCTAGTAGTAATACTCTTGCCTCACATTCAGGAGGACGTGGATACAAAACCTCATCCAATAATCCAGATTTGCATTTTACACGGTCTCCCAAAATCACTCTAGGCAAATGACAGGATTGTTCCTTGAAAAGGCCACGGGCGAATTCCTTCCCTTTCCTTGTCCCTAATCCTTTCCTGCCTCTAACGACCTGAACATCAATGACCGAGCGTAGTGGGTGAACGGCCAACATTCTGGACCTGCATTCGGTAGTACGCGGGTTCGAATCCCCGTCCGGACATCCAGATTTGGGTTTTCTACGGTTTCCCAAAATCACTCCCGGTGAATGCTGGGATGCTTCCTTCATAAGGCCATGGCTGAATTTCTTCCCGTTCCTAGTCCCCAATATTGGTCAAAGAATTAGGAATAGTGCATAGAAGGGGAAAGGCGACCATAACCACAAGCCTGCGCTCAATTTCATGCATAAGGGAGTGGTAAAGTTTTGTTTTGTTGGTAAGGGTGTCAGGGATTGGAACAAATTACCAATTACCAATTATGAATAATTTACAAAAAATGCTTAATGAATTTAAAATTAATATTTGTAAATTGGAAAAGTGAGAAGGGGAGGAACTTAACAGTCCAACTATAAAAGAATTTTTTTAAAAATATATATAAAATGGATGATAAAACTAAGGAAGGATAGGGAAATATGACCCAACACTTACCACAGATGAAGGCGGCCGGGAACGACGAAAACAAAAAAAGAACAAACACAAGAAAAGCACAATATTTCAGCACATAAGCTGAAATCACATATGCTGAAATATTGCGTGTTTTCTTTCTTTTTTTTCATCATTCCCAGCCGCCTTCATCTGTGGTAAGAGTTGGGTCATATTTCCCTATCCTTCCTTAGTTTTCTTGCCTTAAACCCATTTTCCTGCCCATTGTTGTAATTATAAAATGGGGTACTCTAGTGCAAAAGAAATATCAATCATCTTTCAGAAAAAAAGTACGTATTTGTTTTATGAAGAGTTGTGTGCCTCTTTCTTTTGTCTTGATTTGATGAAGCAATATAATCTGGTATGTTGCAGGAATAGTATTCAAACATTTCTTCTCAAGGATATAATTCAAGTTTAGGGATTGAGTTATTTATGATATCTCATTTTGCTTTTTCAACTTCTTTTTTTTTTTTTTTTTAACTTGCTTCAGGTTTCTTATAATTTTTAACTTTTTTAGAAAGGGCTTTTGGAGCGGTTTCGAAGTAACTTGGTCGTCGAGGGAAAGCGTCCTTTTGAAGAGAACGAGTGGAAGAACCTGAGAATCGGACCGGTTGCTTTCGAGGTAATTTTTGCTTCTGTTGTATAGCTCGCAATAAGTTCGAAATCCTCGTGCATTAGTTCAGTGCTCTATTTCTTCTTTTTTGACTTCTTACCCTGTGTCACTGCCCCCCTCACCCCGTGCGCAGGTGACCGGCCCCTGTTCCCGCTGTCAGATGATCTGCGTCGACCAGGCGACGGGCGAGAAGACCGGCGAGCCCCTGAGGACGCTGGCGGAGCTGTTCCACGGCAAGATGAGGTTCGGGGTGTACCTGAGCCGACGGGAACGACCGGGCGACGGCACCGTGATGCTCCGCGTGGGCGATCCCGTCGTGTCGTCGGACGGCGTGCGGTGAAGTGCCTCGGCTACTTCGCACACTGCAGTACCTGTGATGAAGTATTGGCTGCGATGCACTGCCACAGAACATGATATTATTTTTGATAACACTTTCTTTGTACTCGCTTCATTGTTGGTGTAGGTAGTAGAAACTTTATATATTTTTACCAAGTTGTATGAATCTTTTGAATTTGTTAAACTTTATAACCACTGTGTTAACTGAAATTTATACATATTTGATGGCAATTGTTCTTGGTAGTTGCTGGAAATTTTGTAAAGGCGCTGTGAACACAAACTAATTTTGTTTGGGGACTGTTGCATTAAGTTTATCTACTGTTTATTATCAGAATCTGTCAGTCTATAGTTTTCAGATGCAGTGGCCTGTTGGAACCGTTTATATTTACAGTATCGATTGTCGTATATTACCCATTTATTATGAAGATCAGAAAATGTAGGTGTGTGCAAAATTAGTAGTGACATGTGAAATAACTTTTGTAAAAACAACTGGTTGATGAATCTGTTTTTATGTTGGTTGCGACTGTGCAAAAATTTGGTATCGAGATTTCAGTGATCCTCAGTTTTAGAGCTTCATGGAGCCAGTTAGCTTTCATTCAACTATTTATTATCTTACCTTACCTTCATGTAAATCTCAATACTTTCTTCATTACTTTTGAATATACAATAACTGAGGTGAATACACCCCAAGTCTTATCAAGTTCTCCTCTCATTATTACAGAGATTGAGATATGGTAGTGTCAGACAAAGAATAATATATATATACTTTAAAAAAAAATATCTAGTTCTAGTAGATAGGAACACTGAAGAAATATTTTTGATATTAATTTCGTCAGTAAAGTGAATGAATGGTGATTGGACAGTCCCCAGTTCAAAAACTTCCAGCTGGCAAGTTTGATGCCCCCTAACTTTAGCAGTAATATGCCTGCTGTACAGTTCATAAATGTGATTGAATTATTCAGGGAGAATTTAATGTGAAAATAAACTTGATGCAAAAGTAGATGTCCATGAAAATTGCCACCAGTGCATAAAGTCGTAATTTTTTTGGAGTGTGGCAGGATTGCGATTCCTCTTGTCATAGTTCCTCCTGCTTTATCATTTGTCAGTCTTTTACGTAACAAAAGATGTCACAACCCAGCCGTCCTTATTCTTGGCGAGTTTAAAAACTCGTCTGTAAATGGCATACAGACAGTGCAAGCTAATGTATAAAATACAGTTTCTGTTTGAATTGTCAAGTGCTTGGTTCATTTTTCTGCAGCATAGCATTAGTTTTATAGTTCCTAAAAAGGCTTAATTTTGTCAAACTTATAAGCTTTAAACGATGGAAGGAGAGAACTGCCATGAGGCAGTATTTATATGGACAGGACAGATAAAATACACCCAACACTCACCAAAGTTGAAGGGCAGCAGCAACACAAAACACAGAAAAAACAATATTTTGGGTTAAAACTCTTTTTCAAGTTAGCAGAAGTACACGACTGAGCTCGCGCAAGACTTGCGTTCGATGCAGCCACTTGTAGAATGAAACGTGTTTTTTTTTTCCTCTCAAAAAAAGTGATTATTATTATTATTATTTTTCAACACAAACTAACACTATCCCTCATCAGAGAAAACAGAACTGCAAAACATAAAAGCACAAATAAATCAAATGTCAAGTAGTTAGAAACATTACACATACAATTGTAGGGAGTGGGATACTGGTACATGTAATATTAAAATCTCAAAACCAGAAAACAGTTTTGGAAGAAGGGGGGGAAAAAACACCTTAAACGAAACTTAAGACAAAGTGAATGAAAGTGGAACTTGAACATTTGAATTATTCTTTTTGAAAAAGTGAAATTAATTTCCTCCCATCCTACTTAAATCACAGACAGTAGGTAGTCAACAGTCCCAACATTTAAATGATAATTACCTCTTAAGAGAACTAATCACTCCCATGGTTAAAGTTTTATCCAAATATTTTCCTTAAATTTTCTTGTTTTGTATCATATTTCTGAGGAAGAAGTAGAATAACCTACAACTTACCAAAGTTAGTAACAGTGGAAGTACTGCCAGTCACTCACTATGAGTGGCTGCGTCGAACGCAGGGCTTGCGCGAGCTCAGACGTGTACTTCTGCTAACTTGAAAAAGAGTTTTAACCCGAAATATTGTTTTGTGTGTTTTGCATTGCTGCTGCCCTCCTCCCTTCATCTTTGGTGAGTGTTGGGTGTATTTCATCTGTCCTGACCACATAAAAATAAGCTTTAAATTTGTAACTGGTAACAAACTAGTTTAGTAACTGTGGTGGGGGGATTTTTAAGAAATGAATCAGAATAAGACTTAAATGTGATCTTCCAATTTACCACAATTGAGACGATTGAATCTCTTTGTCACGGTTGTGTCGTAAAAGTAGCCATTGTGCAATATTTATATTTTTTGTGTGTTGGTATTGCTCGATGATATGTTGAATGTGTAATATATTTTATATAAAAGGTTTATATACTAATGAAATGGTTGTATGTCAATTGTTTATTTTAACATTTTTAGATAATTTTTTCACTGATATTTATGACTCTTAATAAAATTGTTGATGTGAAAAAAATGTTATGGTTAAAAATTAAGAGGATGTTGAATAAATTTGCTACTAAAAGTTTTACGGTCCAGTGTGTGCTATACCAACTGTGTGGATTCGGTTACCTCAAAGGTTTAACCATCGCCCCACCCACCTGGAGTCGTCTTTCTCGTTGATTACTGACTGTGATGTGTGCGTATTCAGTGGAGTCCGAGACATGAAAGAATGGAGGAAATAAAACCACACACTCAAATACACGTCTCATATTCTGTGAAAATACAAGGCTGGATGCAAAGTTTAACATCTCTACCCTAGTTGTACACACTCGCTCTGTTCAGTGTGTCCTTCACTACGCAGTCGTGAACTGATCCGTTAACGCTCTGGCCTCGCATTCGGGAGGACGCCGGTTCGAATCCCCGTCCGGGCATCCAGATTTGGGTTTTCCAGACTTTTCCCAAATCACTCCAGGCGAATGCCGGATGCTTCCTTCGAAAGGCCATGGCTGAATTTCTTCCCGTTCCTAGTCTCCAATCCTATCCCACCTCTGATGACCTCGACGTCGCATAAAGCCATAACTAAAAACAATAATACTGTAGTCTATTTTTTCTTTGGTTGTACAGATTTTGTAAATACTAGAATATTTTTAGTAACTCTTTTGGTAATTTATTCTGTAGCTTATTTTTATGTCTTAGGACACACACAGAGTAATGATTCTAACGAGAGCTCTGTCTGTATCAGCAACTCAGAGTGGGGAACGAAGACACTTCGTGTGTTCTCCCCAGATACTCACCGTTACCTGTGGTTACAAATTACTCAAAACATGTAACAAAGTAGTTTGCCAAGCAGCTATAATTACACGCTACAGTAATAATAATTTATCAACTCTGGTGGCAGGTGACTTTAACAGATGAGCCTACGATTTAAAATTCATTTTTTACTAGTATAGGAGAGGGAATGCGTTCCCTCACTTTGGAAAAACCATACGGTCAAATGTTCATATTTCACTCCAAGCGAATGCCGGGATGCTTCCTTCAGAAGGCCGTGGCTGAATTCCTTCCCGTTCTTTGCCTCCAATCCCATCTCACTTCTAATGATCTCGAAGTTGATAAGGCGTAAAGCAAAAAAAGAAAAGTGTACCGACACATCTTCTGGTTCTAGATGGCGAAAATTTCTTCGGCCTCCCATTTCGTACTGACTGACTATATTTGAGCACCAGATGCCATTAGTGTCTCCCAGTAACCTGCAGCATGAAAGGGGTGCCCAGTGATGTAACAAACAAAATTTTTGTCTGTGGGTCTTGCTATTACAGGATTTTATTTACAGTGCATGTGTTAAATATAGAGTTATTGAAAAAAAGGGCCAGATTTTGGCACAAACTATAAAAGACACACGTGCTACCTATCGCTAGATAGAGAATGGTTTGTAGTGCCCCACTCTCTCCCTATTAGTTCCACCAACAGCACTGTTGTCTGTTTATGTGGAAATGTAAACGCCACAGAAGAAATTTTTGTTTTTTATGGTATGAAAATAAGAAGCCATTATTGTGGCATTCAGTCGCAAGTTCAATAAAGTGCCACCTTGTAATTAACAGATTTATGATTGGCGTAAGAAATTTGTAGAATATCGGCGGCGCAAATGCAAAACTGCTGGTCATCCTTTACCATCGAATGAAGATGTCGGCAAGGAACCAACTGCTGTTTTGATGTTTGCTCGTGGTATGATGTTGAATGTATACAGTAAAACTTTGCAAGTTCTTTTACCCATTGATATGTTAAACATGTTTGTATCTTTTATAGTTTATGACAAATCTGCTCCTTTTTACTAATGGTATATTACCTATAAGCTGTCAGTACTTTAAGGTAGCTGAATGGCTTATCATTCCATTCAGCTGCTGGTAAAACCGAACACACTGTACAAAGGAACTCTCCAATAAATATCATCCCATCTTTAATTCCTCCAGCAAATGTTTGTTCACCCTCGAGTTTTCTTCTCTTCTGTGTTTGATTTGGTATGAACATAAGTTTCATCAGTTGTCGTACAAAGAGTTTAAGGCTTGAACACACCTGCTTAGCATCTGAACTAGAAGTCACTAAATCATTGATATCCCACTCAGGAAGGTGTTCAGGGTTCCGAATTTCAGTGTGTCTTCTTGTAAAAAGCGTTTCCTTTCTTCTATCATAACAATCAAAAATATTACTAATTTTCTATCAGATATTTGTTAGTCTGAATTTGATTAAATTTCTCACTAGCCAGTAATTTAAATTTCAGTATTAAGATATATATATAAAAAACTTTGAGGAAGTGATGATACCATCACAAAAATGTTTTAATGATTAAAATACAAATCATACAGTATGTTAAAAAAAAAAGTGTCTTATACTTCCTTGTTAGCATTAATATGTAAAGATTACAGAAAATGAAGGAAAAAGTTGAAGGTTTAGAAGCTGCTCAGACAAATGGCAATACTTTGGTTGACACCTCGGTGCAGTTTACTCTCCGTTTGTCCCTTATTCATGTTGCCTACAGGCACCACTTCCTGCTCCGCTACTTGGAGTTGGAGAACAAACACAGCATTTTATTGTTACTTTTGTGAATTCAGACACAAATATGTTAACAATGCAATCCACATCGACATGTTCTAATACGTAAAACCCGAGTTTCTATATTGTCATACAAATGTTGTGAACATCTTATTACAAATTACGACACTTGCTGTATGATAGACAGATACTATCATTTTCCTTAGCTGTTAATTACATAGTGATGACAAAGTTCCAGTATGTAATAAAAATAAGGAAGGGTGAGGAAAATAACCAATCACTTATCACGGATGAAGGCAAAACACATGAAAACACAGTTTACAAGGTTTCAGATTAAAATCTTATTCATATATGTAGGGTTGGATCAAAATATTGTGACAGGTGTTTTAATGTTCACCTGGCCCCCCTGCGATGCTGCGCATGCTCCGGTGGCAATTTCCTTACACACCCACCTACATCTGCCCTCTACAAATTTCAACGGCTTCTATTCTAATCCCTGACACCCTTACCTAAAAAAAGAGAATCTTCCTACACCCTTGTGCCTGAAATTGAGTGCCAGCTTGTCATCTTTTCCCTTCCATGCATTACTTTTAATTCTTACACCAATATCTTTCCATGCCTCATCACCCACCTCCTGTCTTGCAGTGAATCCCATTACAGCTCTTTTATTGTATTTGTATCATATTCAAGCAATGGTCTGACCAAAGTTTTGTAACCCAATTCATTTACTTCTCTCATACATCCCCTCATCACTCTCTCCAACAAATGCAGAATTTTGAAACCTTTTCCTACCACCTGTCCAATGTGTCCTGCCCAGTTATATTTGTAATGTAATTCCGAGATATTTACATTTGAAGCCTTCAACAAGCAATTCTTTCCCCACCTTATAATAAAAGTCAACCTAGTTGGTTTTTTATCTGTGTATCTAATAAGTCTTTGGAAGGTTATTTTCCTTATTTTTTCTTAAGTATTAAACCAATATAAAAATACTGTTTACTTTTATATTCAGTTTTATGGTAAGACTATATATATATATATTAAATCGGCCCATACCAAAGTTGATTACAGGGTAAAAAACTTTTTTTTATTACTTTGTAATGTTAACATTGTGTTACTGTTTTTTCTTCTTTCCATTCAAGTTAGACGACATTTGCCGAGCCATTTGCAACCTACTCATGTTACCGCAAGGGCCGGCACGTCATAGATTTTGATAAACCATTTGCCATGGTATCTTTGACGACAGCCCAAGTTACACAAAATTTAACAGTTAAACATGAAACTTCAATTACTGATGGGAACAGTTTGAAATTAACGATCTCACAAAAATCTACTTTCGGTATTATTCACGATATATATTTCGTAGTCAGTTTTCTCTCAAGCTTTTACAATATTAACTCTTCAGTAAACACCATTTCAAAATCAAAAGAATAAATATACAATTACATTTTGTTAGTCGCCTCTCAGGGGCGTTAATTCTAACAATCCTCATGTCATACGGCCATTATCACTTCACACCCTAGCTGTCTTATTTTGACTGCTACAGAGGTCGCATTACCAACTGCTAACATAAATTATTCAGTAGCTAAATTACAATCTACTCACCGTGGAACCTCCCTTTACAGATCAGGAAATACAGAGAGATAACGATTATATCGTTATAGGTTGCCTCCCAGTTGTTAGTTTTTCTTACCATCTGTGACAGCACTGGTTCCTGTCTATCCTTTTATATCTATATATTAATACGCTAAGCGAAAACTTTGGAAACATTTTTCAGAATATTGCGCGCATGGAGAAGTGTGAGATTTGGCATAGTTAAAGTTTATATGGGGAAGAAGTGCATAAAGCCAAAATGTACATATAATATGTAATAAAAATACATTAAATTAAATAAATCATTCGTTGTATACATTCAATTGTTTTTAAGTGGCAACGACACTTAGCGATTCTGCCAATGTCTGTGATCTTTGGTCAACAGTAAAGAAAAAAAAAATTATAAGCATAGTTAAAACATGTTACAGCTACATTATTAAATGAAAAATAAATTCGCGAACGTGCGTGTGAGTGAAATCGGATCGGAGCCAACTATGTGACGTGTATTTCCAGCATTGAGATACTCTGTGGTCTTTGGTGAAACCAAAGAGTCGAGCTTAATCTCTGAATTTACATACAAGCAAGAAGCAACATTTCGAAATGGAGTATATTCGGAATTCATAAAATCGTGATTTAGATATACGTTGTTACAATGATGCAGTTCAAATTGATGTAGCTGTAATATGATGGTGATCCACCATTTGAACGAAATTTGGTAGTTAAAAAAAAGTGAGTACATGTATGGCAGCAAAGTCGGTTCAAGTTTACGTCGCGATACAAGACGCTGCTAACTTAAGATAAAATGATTGTATCAATGCGCGTGTGATTGAGGCTTTGAATTTGTACCCCCAATATTACCAGAGATTGTGGTTAGGTTCACCGAGCGTGGTGGTGTAACGGATAGCGTTCTGGCCTCGCATTCGGGAGGACGGCGGTTCGAATCCCCGTCCGGGCATCCAGATTTGGGTTTTCCATGGTTTCCCCAAATCACTCCAGGTGAATGCCGGGATGCTTCCTTCAAAGGCCATGGCCGAATTCCTTCCCATTCCTTGCCCCCATCCTTTCCCGTCTCTAAAGACCACGTTGTTAAAAAGGGACGTTAAACCGTTTAAATAAATAAAAAAAAAAAAAAAAAAAGTGGTTAGGTTGAAATTCAGCCTGGACCAGAAAGAAAACAGAACCTTCTTGTCACAGCAAAAGACACAAGGAATTTAGTTATTTAAGCAACTTTCATAAGCACAATATCACGTTGTGACGTCAACTACTCCCGCAAAGTCTTTATATACTGAGTTTAGCATTACGTCGGAACCTACAAATATTGTCCTGTCGGTCTAAATTTGGTACACACATTCCTTAGGCGGTAATATTTGATTTAAAGTGTATATCATAAGCTTCGAATATGTTGAAATTAGGAAAAATCACTCGAAATGTGGGTAGATACATACATGTTATTACGCAAGAAATACACGTTCATAGCTGTTGACATTTATTCCACATGTTTTTAAGTCTTCATTATTGAATAAAAACTGCTTTCCATATGCAAATAGAAAATCATGTAACATTTACGATTTCTCTGTGCGGGCTGACATATTGTTTTTCAGTGCTAAGGTATATTGCATGGCGTCTACCGTAACTAATAGCAGTTGTGGTTAGGTTGAAATGCAGCCTGGACCAAGAATTAAGAATAAGAAACACACAGAAATAATATCGACATGTAATAACGTGTATTTCTTGCTTAATAACATGTGTGCATCTACCCACATTTGAAGTGATTTTAGAAACACCCTCGCAGCCAAAAACATCAATGTGTACAGTATATGATATAGTTATGCTTGCAGCAAACGCAATAGAACAAATTCAAAAAACTATTTGCAATAATTATTACTCTGTTACAAAAAAAAACTAATTACCTTAATGAATTATGGTCGAATTTCGACCACTGGGCGATCTCTAGTTCATTCAAAATAAATAAGATTGTGCCAGTCACTGACAATAAAAAAGAAATGTCAGTCCACAATGTGACACCACAAAGAACTTGCAGTTTTGTTTCTTCACTGCCAATATTCAGATACGAAAGTTATTGTTCCTGCCACTGCGGCAGTGAAAAATATAAATGTCTATCCTTGCTTCCCAGAGCTTACTTCGATTTAAGTTTTGCTGTCAGCCACACTACGAAGAGGAGTATACTGCTGCCGTCAGCTTGGCTATCCGTTAACACAACTTGCTTTCCAGTACGAGGGTACGGGCCACGGGCAGTGTGACAAATCAGTTCACAATCGCTGCCGTCAAAGTAAACTGATACAGATATTTAATTTACTGTAAATAGCTTTCATATTACTTTAATCAGAATAGTGTTTTCAAAGTTACACGTGACATCTCAGAGATACTGACACACTGCAGCCGAGGGCAGGATGAACACACACTAAAATATTTTGGTAAAAACTTGAATCGTGCTTATTATTTATTTATTACTCTTACGTACAAGGCGAATAATAATCACAGTGAAAAAAATAATTTACGTTACATAGACAAGAACAACCAAACATTCCTTTTGCAGAAGTCGCATTAGGTACAATTTTCTTCTGTACAAATTCTTGAATGGAACAGGAATTGCAAATAAGATAATGTCAGTTTTTCTTTAAATACATCTTTATTATCTACTAACTGTTTTATGATGTTTATTAATAATATGTGTCCTAGAATAATTAACTCCTTTTTGTACTAATAACAGTGATGTTTGGGTTTTTTACAAGTTACTTTTGTTTCTTTTATTGAAACTGCCTACCGGAGAATTTGATGTTAACAAGTCAACAAAAAGCACAGGAGAACACACACACACACTAGTCATGGTAAGAATATAGAGATTTTCAAAAAGTTGACTTGTTTTCACCATACACAGCATCCTATTAGCTCTTTTCTGGCCTATGAAAACTTTTATACTTCACGAAGAGTTTCCCCCAAAAAATTATGTCATATGACGTCACTGAATGAATGAGGAGTCCACCTGCTTCATGGATTCTGGATCTGCTGTTTGATAAAGTGTTTGTATTGTGAAGGTGGCACTACTTAACTTCTTCACTAGCAGTGTGATATGTTCTTTTCACCGAGTTTTCATCTATTTTAATGCCAAAGATTTTAAAAATATCATTTCCAATATTGTGTTATTTTTCTATATAAATACTACTGAGCATAATTTTTTGTTTTAAACGTAATATATTTTATCAAAATTTAATAAGTATGCCTTATACTAGTTTCCTATTTCACTAACTACTTGATTTGCATTAAGTTCTAGATTATTGTTTGGTGTTCTTTGTACAGTCAGGTTAGTGAGGTCGACAGTAAAACACTCTTAACCTTGCTGTACGTTACCAGGAGGATCATTGATGTACAATAAAAATGGAAGGCTCCTACAACAGGGCCTGGTGGAATGCTATGTTGTATTTTCTCTCTGTCTGATGAAACATCTGAATTTAGAATAAAAAAAAGGAACACTTTTTACATTCAATTTTCTTTGTATGAATTAAACCATTTACATAAGGTTCCATTAATACAATTTTTTTAAAAAAATTATGGATTAATGCAGTCAAATGCTTTTGAAATATCACAAAAAAATTCATGCAGAGCCCACTTTGTTAGTTCCTCAAATGTGTTATTTAAAAATTAATATAAACCCACTGCTGCGATGACAGTTTCTGAGATCCAAGTTGGGAAGTAGTGAGAGTATTATAGTGTAACATATTTCATTACTCTATGATCCATGACTTTGTTAAAAATCTTTGAGAATTCTGGAGGTAAAGAAATGGGATGTAATTATCTACACAATATTTCCCATTTTTATATAATTATTTTAAAACTGCTTATTTTAGTCAGTTTGGATATACGTCTTGCATTAAGCATTCATTATAGATGCTAGCTAGTACACGACTGATACAATCTGAACAACTTTTCAGTAATTTAAGTGGAATTTTGTCACTTCTATATGAATTTTAGGTTTTAATTGCTTAATGATCATATGTATATCTGAGAGTGTTACTGGTGAAAATTGCATCTCCACAAATCAATTTGGGAAAGTAATACGAAAAGGAAGTATCTGGGATTATTTTTCAATGCCTAATTTATCTACAACTGAAGTAAAATGTTTGTTAAATATCTACAAACTTTCCCTGCTTCACTGGGAACAGATCCAGTTTGCTATAATTTAATGTCTTTAGAGTGATATACAGAGTTTCCTGTTTCAGTTTTTATTATAGTTTTCATTTTATTGCTGGAATCTCCATTTTCTCTGATACATGCATCTCTCGGTATTTTAGAACAATTATACTGAGCTTTCATTGTACAGTTATCAGATACTATTACTTTTATGTAAAGATCCCTTTTCGTTTTACTAGATACTCAAATAGCCCTTGAAATCCAGCATTTACCCAGCTCACAGTTTATCACGTTGAGAACTTCACTAAAAACAAAGAAAACCTTCAAAAAGTTTTAGAAATACATTGAGACAGGAATCAAATTTTGTATTAATACCCTGTGAAGTATGCATTTCTGATAGTTATTCACTATCTAAGGAATCTATGAAATGTTTTATTTTGTTTTAATTGATTTCATTGATATTTCTATTGTACACCCAGCTTTTCTTTATCTGCATTACGGTGCTTCTGGATTTGATGCAAAATTGCTCAGCATCGTGAGTGGAGATATCATTTATTACTGAAACGAAAGATATCCACAAAAATAAAGATCAATTGCAGTCCTGCTATTACTTTGTATTGTATGGAAATGTACATCAAGGTGTCCACACATAATCTCTTATTGCTGTGACTGATAAAAGAAAACACCGAAGTCTCCACACTACACTATTTGTTTGTTATGTATGGAATGTAGTAGCAATCACTCCAAATGTGATACGAAACAGGCTGAAATTTTATGGGGGAGGGGGGTGTGAAACTGTAGACTTTTATAACTATGAGCTGTTCTTTACCATATTCCAGGTAACAAGATTTTAAGTGTTGTTATAGAAAATACTTACAACTCTCCTGCTACAATGAATGTTATTTCCAACAAAAATCGCAACTCCCCTTCCTCCATATTACATCTACAGTAAAGAGAGCTTAATGCAGAGGAGAGCCTCGTCAAGTCATCATACGAGAGATTTAAAAATATTTGAATCGTAGGATATATCAACTTACAAGCTGCCCCTTTTCTTCTTGTTTTAGAATAGTACTGTTGGTACACTAGCCTAATAACCAGCCCGTACTTTTCTTAGCCTACACTTCAACTTATGATTCATGCACATTTTTAATTTCAACCCTCGAGTCTTAGAAATGAAAACTTTTATATCCCAGGGCACAACTGTATCGTTGTGGTGGGATATTCCTCCAGAAAATTAACCAGATCTCATTGCCACTGCAGTATGGGTCACCCCATCCCACTATCCTCTTCAATCCTCCAATGACTCCCAGCACACTTCGAGAGACAGTTACTCCAACACCTGAATTTCATATCCATAATGTGGATTCCACACGATCCCCCAGTAAACTAGCACGGGTCTGGAGGTCGGCCCTCTCGCTTCTCCGATACATCCATTCGTTACAGCTGCGGTACTCTGAACCATTCAAAATCCCAAACGAGCCCTGTCGACCTTTCCTTTCAGTCTTGTGGTTTACACCCTGAATAAGCAATTCCCCCCCACCACCAGATTATGACACGAATCTATGTAAATGCACCGCGAGATGAATATTTTTACAATTGTCTTCATTCCATGTTGACCTAACCAACTATAGAGCATTGCCTGCATATTTCTGAAGTTGCTCAATCTTCTTTGTATCTAACCCAATTGTAGAGCATTGCCATCTTCAAACAATCTGACTTCTTAATGTAAAACAACAGAGTAATGAATAGCAACGGACCTCGCACGCCATATGTGTTGCACGCAAGTTTCCACTCTCACCTCTTAACATACTATTTCTTCTACACATCAAGTCAGAGTGAATCGTAATATTAAGATAAAAAACCATTGCATCTATCAAATATCCAGGAGTACATTATCAACTTGGCCTCACAAAAAATTACTTGCTGGAAGTCACACAAACATCCTCTATTAAATACATAATGCCGATCAGCAAACAATTTCTATTCCTCAGCGATTTTTCTAAACCTAGACATCTCGGCCTAATCAGTCCATTGTTCTCAGTCTTATTTCTCTCATTTCTTCTATTAATTGGTTCCAGTTTTCTATACTACTGCAAGTTCCAACACTCGAACTTGGTATATCTACGTACAGTCAATACCACCGCCGTCTGCACCGGCAGCTTCATGTCGCACAGTATTCTAAAACTCTTATTTCTAGTTTCGTAGTGTGTTTATTCCCACACACCTGTAACAGATTCAGCTCAGGCACGTCTCCTCTAATTGGGTGATAACCCACGTGTCTTACCACACCAGTTTCCATATCTCCACATTCTTGATATCCACTGTAATTATCTATTTGCCGTTGTCAGTCTTTTGACTGGCTTTATAAACTCCTCCATGTCTTCCTATCTTGTAACTTCTATCAATTTCCTATTCACAAATTTCTGAATGTCATCTCAAGTCTGCAGAAACTTGTAATTAGATCATAGAGTGTTCTCTCTCTGTCAGAATATTCTTAGTGAGCACACCTTTAACTTTGTTCTTTGCTCTTGGTAATTCTCTGTACAGCTGTTCCTAGTTGTTCTGCTCCTTCTTTACAATGTTTCTTCCACTGCGAAGTGTTCAGTTTCCTATCTCCTTATTGTAGTGTGAAGCTCACATTCCCCTTACTTTTTGTTTCGGGACAAACATTTCTTTTGTGATTCTATTTAACTGAATTGTTCCCACTTCCTCCTCATTGTAAGAGAGTCTCGTTCCACACGTTGAGCCGTTCACTATAATATCTGCTACCTGTGGATCATTCGCTCAGCTGTGCGCGGTGCTCTTGTGTCGTTTCACACTGCTTCTCTGGGTGAACTTCATCCCGCAGACGTCACAACTGTAATTCTTGTCGCCGCTGTGCTCCGCGATGTGTCTCGCCAACGACGACTTGGTGGAGAATCTGTTTTTGCAGATGTCGCAAGTGTAACACCTTTCGCCAGTGTGAGTTACCATATGCCTCTCCAACTGGCCCCGAGACTTCAACGGCAGACTGCAAATGTTGCAGGAATACTTCTTCTCACTCTTCTTGTGAAAATGGTGTTTGTCTTTGTGCAGTTTCAACCCCGTTCTAGTCAAATAAACGTTGTCACAAAGGTCACACTCGAATTTTTTTCGCTCTTCCGCCGTTTTATGCCACTCCATATGCCTCTTCAGAGATACGGAAGTGTTGGCGACGACATAACAGAGCTTGCACGGGTACAGCTTCCCCTCGTGCACTTCTCGGTGACGGGTGAGATTGCGCCTGTTCTTAAACGCCGCGCCACAAATCTCGCAGACCGCCGAGCTCTCTTCCGAGTGGGATTCCTCGTGAGTCTCCAAATAAGATTGCGTCAAACATCCCGTTCCACAGACTTTGCACCGGAAGGGCCAGCGTCCGGAGTGGGTATAGGAGTGCGACACGAAATTGCGTCTCGAAGCGACCTTTCTGCCACAGATACTGCACAGGAAGTAACATTTTCTAAAATGACGAAGAACGTGTCTCGTGTAAGCTGTCGGACAGTGGTACTCGGGCATATCGCACAGGCTGCACTTGAGTTCGGAGGGCGGCGACATTCCGGAAAATCTTCTTTCTACGAGGGATTTGCGGTAACAAGTGTGGGTTTTAGCTGTCTCTGCATTAATTTCCTCACTACACACCGGGCACTTGATGGGCTCGTAGAAAGGACCGAGACATTCCGGCTCTTTCTCCGAGGCAGCCGTGACGTCGCGTGCTTGAACCGCTTCACTTTCCACGGAGTTGTTGTGATGCACTGAAACAGACAACAAAAACAGAAAATGCACTCCTCATTGACCTACGACTCACAATTTTTATAAACAGAGTTTAATACTGGCATGGCCCTGCAGAGTTTATAATTAAATTCTTCTTTTATGTGAGTGGGAAACGAATAATCCATGTCATTAACTTCATAAGCATGCGTAAAGTTACAAGTATGTTTCAGCAACAGTAATAACAAAATGAAAATAATTCTTTTAGCAATATAAGTTAAGCGAATATATCCAGCAATTTTAATATTTATTCTAGATATTATCTAATTCGTAAATCGCAAAAAGTAGATGGAGGAATTTAACACTGAATTTATTAAAGACTAAAAAACAAACAAAGGGGTAGTTAGATGAATAATTGAATTTCCAGTGGAGCAAGTGCTTCATTGCAATTAAACTAATAATAATAACATGAATATTTATAAGATTTGGATGGTCACTATGATAAATAATATGTTAATTCAATTCAAATGACAAAGCAATTCGTCCTATAGAGAAGAAAACGCAGACAAGGAACACGGCATGACTTGCAGGCACGTCTGCTGTCGTGCACTTCCTCCATTTATATCGACCGTGTGCCACCCGTCGAGTGCCGGTCGTCCGTGGTGCCTCGTGATAGGACCCCCACTCGCCGACAGTCGTGGTAAACACTGCCAGTTGTAAATTAAAAAGATGACTTTTGTATAAAAAAATTCGCAGAATGAAGCCTGATCTTGTAAGAAGTTATGGAATCCAGATTCTGGACAAAGCAGACGCAGAGCACGAGTGTCTCTCTGCGAACGGATCGGACAGGTCTGTAGGAAAGTCGTCTCTACTCCCGAGGGGGAACTAGCAGAAACCGTGGAGCCGATTCATTACAACTTGTGGATACACGATAAAATGTAAGCATTTGTGGTCCTCTTTCATAAACTTTTGAACTTATTCCTTCAACCTATTACACATTGGGGTTGTTTGTTACGATTCATTGCTGTGTCCCAGAAGAATCTGCGACAGTGAATCGCATCTCGGCTGTGTCTGCGACGTTGAATCTCGGGTGTTGTGGAGCAGAATATTTGAGTCCTGTTCAAAACGGGATTCTCAGACGGCGTTGCTGGCTGCAATTCATTCAAAACTTTCAAATTGTGGCCATGGGAAGAGTTGTGCTGTACTTCAATATAATTAATTATAACTTCATCCTTCATCACGTGAGCCACGCAGGTCAGTAGTCAACTAAGAGAAAATCTGCAGGCCACTTTGTGCCTTCGAGACATTTCATCGTCTGGGTATAAAAACAGAAATTGGAAAACAGAATATCTGAAAAAATTTAATGTTTCATCGGTCGAAGTGGAACATTTGTAAGAGAAGTGACAGTTACGAAGGGAACAAAAAAACCGGTTTTAGATAAGAAAAGTGCAAGTTCATTAAAAAAGTGCAAGTTAATAAAAAATGCTCTTCGTTTGGGTATGAAGCTTCTTCCTTGATAGTTTTTCCACTTCACGAGTTTTATTAGATATTCATTTTGGCTGTACTTAAGTCATCCAATCTGCAACAATACTTCATTTATAAGGTTTCCATAAAAAGTGTAATCCAAATATTTGCACCGAATGTACGTGATGCGACTAGTCATTTAATGACGTTTCCCAGGTGCAGTTGTCAAATTACAGTTTATTACAAAAAAAAAGAATGTTCATTACATAAAAAAAAACATAACACAGCTATAAATTGTGACCTTAGCACTGAATACTACATATACAATATGAATAACCAGTTCTAAGTTTATATGGACAGGACAGATAAATTGCACCCAACACTCACCAAAGTTGAAGGGAGGAGGACAGCAGCAAAATAAAATGATTCGCAAACACAGAAAACACAATATTTCAGGGTTAACCCTTTGTGGCCAAGCTCGCCGAAGCCTTGGAGTCAACACAGCCAATCACAGAATGAAATTGACAGTTAGAGGTGGGGGGGGGGGGAGGGGCAACGGTAATATAACCGCAAGTTTTTTTTTATTGCTTATGGCTTTACGCCTCGTCGATGTCATTAGAGGCGGGATGGGACTGGGGACAAGTAACGGGAAGGAATTAGGCCTTGGTCTTTATGAAGGAAGCATCCCGGCATTTGCCTGGAACGATTCACCATCATCATCAGTTGTCCGCCCTAGGGCACTTTTCACTTGCCTGTTCTCCATGTTCTTCTATCTTCTGCCTTTCTCTTTATATCCATGTAGTTGCCGTATTCCTTGATGTTGTCTATAATTTTGCACCTCCTTCTTCCTCTTATTCCGCTCCCACAGACTAGACCTTGCAAGGCGTCTTTTATCAGGCACTCCCTTCTCAACAAGTGCCCCATCCAGTTTTTCTTTCTCTCCTTTATAACTTTTTCTGCTTTCACTGACCCTGTCCATCACTTCAACATTACTTATTTTATCCACCTCCATCCTCCTCCACATCCACATCTCAAATGCTTCTAACCGCTTTTCATCCTCTGGAATGATTAGGCATCCAAATCTGGATGCCTGGACGGGGATTCGAACCGGCATCCTCGAATGTGAGGCCGGAGCGCTAACCGCTCACCCACCACGATCGGTCGCAAGTATTAAACACGAGAAAGATTAAAATGGGAAATAATAATAATAATCCTAAAATTTTGAAGTAAGGTCTATAAATATATATGAATCTATTGTGCTAGGCCAATGATGGGTGTACAGCACGAGGATGAAAGGAATTATCTGAAACTAAGGCCTGAGGGATGTGTCGATAAGCCAATTCCAAAACATTCTGTCACTTTTCCAACGATCTGAACCAGCACTTCATATGAAGTAATCACAAAATTCAAATGTGATTCTCTGTGCTCCACCGGCGGTTTTTTTTTAGGTGGAGGGGGGGTGTTTTGTAGACCATTAAGGGTCTCACTTTATTTAATCTCAGACCCCCCACACCACAGGCATGAAATTTAAGTCAGGATCCTCTCTGTTGCTGGTATTTACTCATTTCTCGATGTAGCCCTTTTCCCAAGAAAATTACTCAAATTAAGCACAAGCTACAGCAGTGTTGTTAGCTTTATTAGGGATTGAATTATTGGGTTACAATAATATTTAATTAAAATTGAATGGGGCACATGCTCTGGAGACAATTTTCCTATATACCCGCTTTCATGCATCCTCTCACATTTGCCCTCTACAAATTTCAACTTTAAATTCTTTCAACATTTTTGAAAAAGTATTCATCATTTCTCTTGGTAACTCATTCCAATCCCTGACACCCTTACTTAAAAAAAGAGAATCTTCGCACACCCTTGTGCCTGCAATTGAGTGCCAGCTTGTGGTCATGGTCATCTTTTCCCTTCCATGCATTACTTTTAATTCTTACACCAATATATTTCCACTCCCCATACCAATATACGCCTTGTACAATCCCATGATCCTCTTCACCCTCCTTCTGTCTTCCAATGAGTCCCATTCCAGCTCCTTTATCATATCTGTTACTTATTGCGATCCTGATAATTTCCAGAAACAAATCTAGCAGCCCCCTCTTTGCACCCTCTCCAACTCCTGTATTTGATACTCAAAATGTGGATCCCATACTACACTACCATGCCAAACAGAGTCCTACTTTCCTCTACAAGTCATCACATTTATAAACACTGCCTAGACATCTACTCGGGTAGCAAACATTGCAGAGTTTACAAGAAAATTTTCTTGTTTAGGTTAATAGGAAGATATTAGATACTATTCATAACACTGTGTGTTATTGACCGGATTGTATATATCGCAAGTATGTTTTACCCCTAAGAATAATGGAACCAAACAAATAGAATGCTTTTTTCCCAACTTTTTTTCCCAATTTTCTTCAAATATGGCGAGAGCACTCTATTAAGTTATCAATAGCAGAAATTGGTCAGTTTCTATAAGATCTGATGTACCAATTTGACCCAAGTAACAAAGAGAACGATCTCTGGCCAGTGTTTAGCAGTGGAATAGCATTTAGGTTCCAAGATATTTAAAATCTCTGTATCAGACTTGAGGAGGCATAGTTACTTTTATAAACACTGGAACTTTGTACATTCATAGCAACTGTCTGCCGTTCAGAAAGTGACAGCTGTTCTTGCGGTCGTCAGAGCTACTCAGCAACTGAACTGCATAAGCGTGGCCAACTGTAGATGAAATAACTTTCCTTTAGACCTAGCATTTTCTGTAATTCGTGGATCAGAAAAGTGTGGAAACAAAAGCTACGTGACGTAACGTTTGTGCCTCGCACCTGACATTGCCTTCAGGCCGGGTCTTGTGAGGAGAGAAGAACCTCAGGCAAACTCGCAACAGGATCGGGGTCGCCTTTACTCGGCAGCGACAAACCCGAGGACCCCCGACTGGCGAATAATTTCTAAAGACGACAATGAGAGGAACAACAGTCTGATGAGCTCATACCATTCAGCATTTAAATTACTAGAGTCGTACGGTAGGTCCATGTCTCATCTCCGACATGATCAACGTTACAGACTGAAATATTGAGAACAGTTTTGTGTGTGTTTGTTTGTCTGGTCCTCCTGCCTACATCTGTAAGTGATGGGTGATTTTCCATATTCTATCTTGTTTTTAAATTAATGGATACATAAACACTTCAAGATGTATTTACAATTCATAGAAAAGTACAACTAAAATACTGTAACGGTTTAAAGAAAAAATTAAAAAAAGAGATGAGGGATTATCTTAAATTGTAAGCTATAGGAACACTAGAAAATGAAGCATTAACTTTTTTCTTTAAGTGTTGTTATTTTCCTTTCATTTAATTATGAAATGAAATTACATGCTTTTTTAAAGTTTGTAATGGACAGTTTTTACTGCTTATAACAATGCCAGCCACCAGTGTGGCTCAGGTACAACGGGACGAGGCACGGGCCCATGCCCACCACCTACCTACCGGCCGTCCTGGTTTCAGTTTTAGGCACTGTCCCACAAACATCTAGGATAATAATCGCATCATCCCCAATCAGTGACACAACCAGGGGAGGGGGGTTGAGGGACTCAAATCTGCACCCCCCCCCCCAAAAGCATCTAGGTCCACTCCCAACATCGTAATTTGGAGACTTTTTTTTTTTTTTGTTCTACTGTTCTTATAAGGGCCGCAATCTGAAATAAAAAGCCGACACGAGATTTCTGTTGTTCACCCCTCTCCCCCAAACCAAAAACCTGGATCCACCACTGACCCCAGTGCCTGCATCATAACTATACATTTCAGAAACTACAAATACACTAATCATACATAATACGAAAAGTTACACGTTTTGTAGACCGATGGCAAGACGAGACTTTCCTCCTATAGTTTCAGTGTGTCGCACCTAACACGCTGGGTGAGACTCTGGGCAGGAACTCAGCCTCCCCTCCCCTCCCCTCCCCCTCATATTTACACTGACCTCCTGTGGTGGTCCTTAGTGGCCGCACGAAAGATAAAAACAAGAGAGAATAATAAGCCACCCTTCACATTACTGAACCTTTCCCAACAATACCTGCCGTGTATCATTCGCTCAGCTGTGCGCGGTGCCCTTGTGCCGTTTAACGCTGCTTCTTTGGGTGAACTTCATTCCGCAGACGTCACAGCTGTAATTCTTGTCGCCGCTGTGCTCCGCGATGTGTCTCGCCAACGACACCTTAGTGGAGAACCTGTTTTTGCAGATGTCGCAAGTGTAACATTTTACGCCGGCGTGACCTGCCATATGCCTCTCCAAGTGTCCCCGGGTCTTGATCGCCAAACTGCAAATGTTGCAGGAATACTTCTTCTCACTTTTCTTGTGAAAGTGGTGTCTGTCTTTGTGCAGTTTCATCCCCGTTCTAGTTAAATAAACGTTGTCACAAAGGTCACACTTGAATTTTTTTCGCTCTTCGGCCGTTTTATGCCACTCCATATGCCTCTTCAGAGATACGGAAGTGTTGGCGACGACGTAACACAGTTTGCACGGGTACAGCTTCCCCCGGTGCAGTTGCTGGTGACGGGAGAGACAGCGCCTGTTCTTAAACGTCGCGCCACAAATCTCGCAGACCGCGGAGTTCTCTCCCGCGTGTGATTCCTCGTGATTCTCCAAATAAGATCGCGTCGCACATCCCATTCCGCACACTTTGCACCGGTAGGGCCAGCGTCCGGAGTGGGTATACGAGTGCGACACGAAAGTGCGCATCGAATTGACCTTTTTGCCACAGATACCGCACAGGAAGTAACATTTTATAAAATGACGAAGAACGTGTCTCGTGTACCCTCTCGCACACCGGTACTCGATCGAGTCGCACAGGCTGCACTTGAGAACTGTGGGCGGTGACGCCTGAGAAAATCTTCTTTTCACGAGGGATTTGCGGTAACAGCCGTGGCTTTTAGCCGTGTCCCCGTCAGATATTTCCTCGCTACACACCGGGCACTCGACGGGCTCGTAGAACGGACCGAGGCATTCCGGCTCGTTCTCCGGGCTGCCGTGACGTCGCGTGATCGTACCGCTTCACTTTCCACCGAGCTCCTCGGATTCACTGGAACAGACAACAAAAACGGGAAATGCACTCCTAATTTGACCTACAAGTCCTGACTGTTACAAATGGAATATAAGGCAATGCAGAGCAAACGGGAAAATTCTTCCGTTAGGTGACTGGGAAAATGTTAGAGGCCTTTCAACCAATAACCTTATAAACACATGTGAAATTGCAAATATTTTTCAGTTACAACAATAATAAAATATGAATAACACTTAACGATATAAAGTTGTTTAGGTCAGTGTTGTCTCGAATGTAAAGTTCCCGGCTGGTAGCTCTGTGAGGGGGTTAGAGGTGTTGGGCAAAATCTGACAACACTGCCACAATCGCCGTCAGGCCACGTCGTGCACTGCCGGACGGACGCCCGTATCGCCATTACTCCCAGCTGTGAAATTTGAGTGTTTCTTAAAGGTGATCTAGGTTCCACCTATAAACGTTGTCAGTTCTGTGAAATTTATGTCGAAAAATGTATCACCGCACAAAATCTGCAAATGGCATAGGTGCGTCAAGGGCGTTCGCAGGGACGAATACCAGAGCGGAAGACCGTCAGTTTACAACGAGACTACCACTCGAAGATCAGAGGTTGTCGCCATCCACGATTCGGAGAGATTCCCGATGAGACGGATTCGTGAATTTCTGCTAGATGAACTGATAGAATTTTGCTTGAAAAAGTCTACTATCACAAGTTGTGTGCCTAGTGGGTCACCTGAATGCTTACAGCTGTCAACAAATAACATGTTGTCAACTCTGCCTCCAGTTTCTTCGGCAACATGGCAAAAATATGGAGGAATATTGGACTCCATAGACACAGCCGACAAAACTTGGGTGTTTCATTCTATCCCCCCCCCTCCCCACAAAAACAGAATCACTGAACACAAGGAATGGAGTCACATCGTGCTCAGCAATGAATCGCGGTTCTGCTCTACTTTGGGTGACCATCGTCAGCGAGTATGCTGGAGACCAGGGGAGAGGTCGCACTCTCCCAGTGTTGTGGAGAGGCTCGGCGGTGTTACTCCTGGCGTCACAGTGTGGAGAGCCATCGGGTGTGACTCCAGGTCATGGCTGGTAGTGATTGAGGGAACTCTGACGGCACAACGGTACGTCTCGGACATCCTGCGTCCTCATGTGTTACCTCTCAACAGGACAATGCTCGTCCACACACGTCACGTGTCTCTGTGAACTGTCTGCGTGATGTTGAGGTACTCCCGTGACCAGCAAGATCCCCAGATCCGTCCCCGATGGAACATGTGGGGGACCAGCTCTGACGTCAACTCCGTCCCAGTGCCAGTATCCAGGATATCAAGGACCAGTTACAACAGTTGTGGCCAGCTTGCCTCAGGAGAGGACACAACGGCTTCATGACAGCCTTCACAACAGAATCAGTGCATGCGTCCAGGACAGAGGGGGTGCAACGTCGTACTGACAAGTGACGTCACACTGCCAAGTTCTTTGTAAATTTAGCGTGCCTTTGTAATCGCTGAAATAACATCATATAACCTTTCAACAGACTAAGTTCTTCCTACCCTTCTGGGCGTTTGACTTTTTTTCTGGCAGTGTACATTATACCCATGAGATAGTAGGTGCTACGTAGTGAAAATGATTTACAAATTAGGATAGGGAAATGATGATGGTTGTGTGGTGTGAACACACAAAACAACAAGAACAAAAATGACAGTAATTTTCAGGGCAGTACTCACAACACCCGCGACCTTAATAACTGCTTCACAGTCAGAGCCGTTAGAGTACTTCCAGACACTACCTCCCAATCTGAACTCCGCAGGTGGGAATTGGCATATCAACACGTCCTGCAGACTAGACATCCCCCAGGCCTTAATTTTCGACAATATCTTCCATCCTCACCGTATACACCCACCACTGACCAGTACAATAGTTTCATATATTTTTTATAATTACTATTTTTTTCAACCATTTTAATCTTTCTTATACTTGTGGTTATATTATCGTTGCTTCCCCCAGGATCTTTGACGGTCTATTCCATTCTATGAGTGGCTGCGTTGAACCCAAGTCTTGTGCAAGCCCTGCCACCTACCTCTGTTAACTTGAAAAAGGGGTTTTCACCCGAAATATTTTATTTTCTTTACTTGTGTGTTTTGTGTTTCTGCTGCCCTCCTCCCTTCAACTTTGGTGGGCGTTGGATGTTTTTTCCCCCCTTTCTTTTCCATGTAATTATTGCCTTGTGGCATGTCTTTCCTTTCATTGTTACCTACATACAATACAATTTCAAAATATTGTAGTGCTTGTGTTCGTCACATATGTTTTTCACTCATCACAGCCTTCAACTTTGGTGAGTGATGAGTCATTTTCCTTTCCCTTTGTCATTTATATTGCGTAAAAGACGTTTCCATTTTCCTTAGTTTCGATAAATTGGAGATCAGTATCTCAGGCAGGTGGTCTTTTTGAGTGCTCAGTGCGTGAGTTTGTGTATACTAACTATAGCTTCAATAGCATGGAGACTGGAGAAGAGATCTCTGCCCCACAGAATGCCTGGATGTTAGGGGTTGGCATTTTGTTTCGTACCCAAGGCACGAGGATTACCGTGTGGCAGTTTGAGTTGCCGTGTGTGTCGTAAATCGAGAACAGAAACCGGATTTGGAATAGTAGCATATAATGTAAGAAGAGAGAGTGGGGATGAATGGCGGAATGAGGCATATATGGGCTCAGTGCAATTGTCGTTATCAGGCGAATCATTCTGTGTGTATTTTCACCAGTAGCTACATGCGGCGTAGAAAAGATTGTCACAATTAGGTTGGCAACCTCCTGGTTTGTAAACTGTGAGAATTAAATGGTAAGTGAACATTAACTGTTTGAAACTATAATCAATGTTACACGATACCATGTGCAGAACTGAAATATCCCCTAGTGCAGATTACAAGATTTCATGGTCGGGACAGTACATATTGCACATGATGATTATATAAGACAAATACAGTCAGCTTAAATGGCTTTAGTGACGAGAAATTAAGTTTACTTGTGTCTGTGTACATGAATAGTTTCAACAACTAGCATTCAGCTTACAAACTGTCAAGATTAATATTCTATAAGACAACAAATGCCCAACAGGTTCACATTTTACATGATGGTGAAGACGTAAGTTGTAATTTGATCTGGACATACTGTTAACGACTGCCTCATTTCTAATTAGCGTCTCTCACACGGCCATAGAATTTTACGAGGCAGGAAAAATGAGCAGGCCATCAGAGTTTACAGTGCAGGTATCAATGATCATTTTATCAATTTAAAACTTACGTACAATCCAGACTTCACGAGAAGAAAATTTTATGTTTGTTACTACTAAACGTTGTCAGTTGTGAGCGGTCCCTTTGTGTCTTTTGACACTGCTTCTTTGGGTGAACTTCATCCCGCAGAGGTCGCAGCTGTAATTCTTATCGCCGCTGTGCTCCGCGATGTGTCTCGCCATCGCCATCTTAGTCGAGAATTTCTTCTTGCAAATGTCGCAAGTGAAACGTTTTTCACCCGTGTGAGTCGTCATATGGGTTTCCAAATGGGTTCGTGACTTATTTGGCTTGTTACAAATGTTGCACAAATATTTCTTCACTCTTTCCTTTTTTAAATGATATTTATCTTTGTGAGCTATCAATCCCTGTGAGGTTCTGTAAACGTTTTCACAAAAATCACATTTGTATTTTTTTGGTTCCGTAGCTGCTTTATGGCGCTCCAAATGCCTCTTCAAATATTCTGAAAGCTTGTAGACTTTGTTGCACATGGTGCACGGATACAACTTCCCTTCATGCTTTTCCCGGTGCCGTGCGAGGCACTGTCTGCTTTTGAACGAGTCACCGCAAATCTCGCAGACCGCCGCTTTTTGGTCGGTGTGCAGTAATTCGTGTTTGTTGAGAGTGTGCAGCGAGGAACACCCCAGTCCGCACTCTCTGCACCTGTACGGCCACTGTCCGGAGTGCGAATAGGAGTGGATAACAAAAGTTACTTTTGTTCTGAACTTTTTCTCACAAATACTGCACAAATAATAAATGTTTGTAAAATGTTTGCGAAGGTGTCTCTTGAAGCCTCTGGGATAGTAGTACACGGCCGCGTCGCAGAACGCGCACTTGAGTCCAGACGGAGGCAAGTAAGCGGTCGACACGTATCCCGCTCTACTGAGGGACGAGTAGAAACACTCGTGTCGGTCGGCGGCGTGTTCGTCGCGGATCATGTCGCCGCACACCGGGCACTCGACAGGCTCGTATAATGGACCCAGGCACTCGGGGATATCGTGTGCATTCTGTGCCGAGGCGGGTGTAATGTCAGTACCTGGTACCACGTCTCTTTGCACTGACTGCCTAGGACACACTGCAACAGACAAGAAAAACGAGAATAGGATACTCACTCATGTTTCCATTTTTTTGTGTGTTGATTGTTATACACACTGTCTGGAAATCTGCACTTATTATTATTATTAATTTTAACTGCGATGTAACTAACACTCCGGATTCCCCTAGTCATCTAATTACCTCTCTTTATACTATTTTTTTTTTTAAATTCTTTTACAATTGGAGTGTCAAATTACTTCTCCATTTACTTTTCTCATTTACAAATTTTAATTCTAAATTTCTTAAGTGTTTTTTTGTAAATTATTCATCACTTCACATGGTAATTTGTTCCAATCCCTAACACCCTTTGTGACATAACAAAATATGTTTTATAAGGAAATCATATTTTTCCCTCGAGCGTCGAAAATCAATGATATTTACTCCTAGAAAAAAAATAGGAAAGTATAGGTTCCTGTGGAGATAAAGAAATAATAAGGGTTGAGGTTATCGGCGTAGACACATAGATAGGTTGCTTAGAATTATTAATGTCGAAACGAACTTTCGTCTTCGGAGATTAATCAGTTTCAATGTAGTTCCTAGAGGATTACAAAATATACAATAAACTTAAAACTGTCTGAAAGAAAAAGGCCTGAATTATTTAATAGTTATAATCACTTCACAAATCATCAGTTATTAGTTGGACCGAATCACAATGGTTACGAGACACCTTACCAACAAAAAATTTCCTTATCCATGAAATCAAGTGCCAGCTTGTGGTGATGGTCGCCTTTCCCCTTCCATGCACTATTCCTAATTCTTTGACCAATATCCCTCCAAGCCCCATCACCAACATATGCCCTGAACATTCCCAGCACTCTCTTCACCCTCCTCCTTTCCTCCCAACCCAGCTCCTTTATCATATCAGTTACTGACTGGGCCCTGCGATAATTTTCACAAACAACTCTAGCTGCTCTTCTTCGCACACCTTCCAACTCCTGTATTTGATAACCAAAATGTGGGCCCCAAACTACACCACCATATTGAACCAATGGTCTGACCAAAGTTTTGTAAGTCAATTCCCTAACATCTCTGGTACGTCCTCTCATCACCCTCTCCAATAAATGAAGGATTTAGTAGTCTATTCCTACCACCTGACCAATGTGCACTGCCCCCATTGAATTTCCTATCAAATGTTATGCCAAGATATTTAAACTTAAAGCCTTCAACAAGCAATTTTGACCCCACCCTATGATCATAATTAACCTATAGTTTTTTATCTGTGCATCTAATAAGCTGACTATTCTTGGCATTTATCTACATTCCATTTAGATATTCACCCTGCAGCCGTTGGTAGAAGATGCTGCATTGTTCATAAGTGGGAAACAAGTTTAACGCTATATTCTGTATGATTAACCACACAGGAGTGCAATGGCACAATTATGTTTGAGCCCTAAGAAAAAAAAAAAAAAAGAAAAAAAAAGAAACAGAAATTATAATGTTATTCATTTCAAGATTTTTCTACTTCTATAAGTACATTGAGCACTATATAAAAGCCAATGATCTCTACAGAGTAAAACATTAGGTATACTTGAAAGGTTTGTGTGTCAACGAGAGTACAATTTCACTGTGCGTAACAAAGCAGATCTCTTCCATTAATTAGTGTTTAGACAGCCAAATGTTTACACCAAAGCCACAGCAGTGTACATACCATACTTGTAGGAGCTTCCTATGTGATATAATTATTTCCACTTTTAATATATACATCAATTACTGGTAGCATTTTAATTAGGGTTGGTTAGCCAAGGATGTACTCGCTCTCCACTTCTGCTCATTGTAGTTGTAAAGGATGTCGTATTGTAAGATATCTGTGTCTTTCTGAATAAGCTTACACAAAATACACGAAAATTTTCCCCGAATTGTTTTGTTCTCCTTTTTATAAAAAACTGTTTCACAACTCAATTTATTGAACTGCACTTTAATAACATTTCAATTTCTTATTATTAAATCCAATGATTACTTCTGTTATCTTTCACTCCCTGCCACAATCAACTCTCTCCGTTCTAGTCCTCCACTGTTCCAAAGATCCTTTTCCTCCCTTCCTCTGTGAGGTGTCTCGTCAAGCTCCGATGCCTTAACCGTCGAGAGATGGGACACGCAGCCGGTGGAAGGTCTGGTTTCTGGGTGTAAACTGTTTAACCGTAACTGTCAGCGGCGATTGGGATGGGCAGCTAAATTCACATGTGAGATGTGTTGTGGTACAAATCAAATGACCAATAACGGGAAACATTTCCCCACTCGTGGGATTAGAGTGGTTTGGCACAGACTGCAAGTTTTGCAACAGTCTGTGGAGCTGTCCGTGGGCCACTGGATCGCGTGCAGCAGGATGCCAACATAACGGTTAAAACACATTTCTCTGATAAAGAATCTAGCTAACATGTTTGAGCAGACGGAAGATTTGAGTGAATATCATAATTCGGTTGGTTTAAGGTGGTTACAACAACAAGCTGTGCTTTCTTGGACAGAGCCGAGTGCACGAGGTTTGTTTGTGGACTGAATCAGAGGCACAGTGCTGATTCTGTGTTGATAACGATTGTTGTGTGTGTCAAAATGGAGGAACTGTTGCAGCTTTGTGGGTTTGAAGTGGTATAATATTTGTAATTAAATGTTTCCTGAACAAATGTAAGGAATGTGTGGGAGTAGGTCCAGGTAAAATGAGTGACTGTTATGCAGACGTCTCCTCTCGTTTCAGCCCGTTTTAAAGAGGAGGGGCAACCTAATGTCTTACTTGGAGACAAAAATGACAAAATGTATATTTTGAACATGTAAAAAACCACATTAACTTAATAATATTTGAGTTAATAATCTTAGTCACACAGGAGGCGATACATATGGCGGGGAGAAAGATGTGACCACATCAGAGTCACGTTGCAGGTCCGTATGCAGTCACATTATCCACCCACCTCCTGCACGAATAGGGAGGGTTATTAACCGAAATATTGTGAAGTTATTTGTGTTTTTTACACGTTCATCTCGCCTGCCTGCCTGCCCTCGTCTGTAATAAGTGATGGGTTCTTTTCCCTATCCCATCTTATTTTCAGTGCCTAGCCATAGTTTGTTTGTTTCCACTATCCAAAATGTAAATTTTTGAATGGAATTGCTTGTCCAGCATATGCGCAAAATGTACACTGTTAATTTTATCCTGCTCCTCAAAGTTTGAAAAATATCTGTGTAGCATGAATAGGGCAGCTATCAGCAACTGCCTACACGATACAGAAACACTGCGGTATTTATGTGGGATAATTTCAGGAGAATACAGAAACCCAAAGCTAGGGTTGGTGAACCAGAAGTTGAACTCAAATCCAGCCGTGTTCAGTAAAACACCTGTACAGTAACAACACAGAAAAAGGCCACTCACCCTCCGCCGAGTTATTCTGAAACGCGTCGCGAGTGTCGTCGGTATCTGTCGCAGTGAGACTCTCCGCATTTCCGGGGAACTGCACCGAGTCGTCCCCTCCGGAGTCGTCGCCGTTTCTACGCCGCGCGGCAGCAGTCGACCCACCTCCAGTGTCGGCAGATTTTTCTGGAGAACGAGAGTTTACATTTAGCTTCCAACAAGACAAGCTTATATAAGACTACTCATCAGAAAAAAAAGTTTACAAGAGAACATACTTATTATTAATCTCAGATATATCGCTCCCCCATTTTCCCCCATCCTGAAGTATACACAAACAATGAGATATTAAAAAAATAAAACAACAGCTGGAATTGCAACATGATTCAC
The DNA here is from genome assembly GCA_031002005.1 of Vandiemenella viatica. Classification (NCBI taxonomy): domain Eukaryota; kingdom Metazoa; phylum Arthropoda; class Insecta; order Orthoptera; family Morabidae; genus Vandiemenella; species Vandiemenella viatica. Next base: position 153,473,684 of record CM061918.1, read on the forward strand.
ACACACTTTCTAGTTACCAATTGGGCCAGTGGGCATACTCAGCATGCCCAAGTGCAGTCATTCCCCCCCCCCCCCCCCCCCTCTCTCTCTCTCTCTCTCTGGTACTTCTACTTGTATCCTAAATCTTGATGTGATAGGTTCCAAAAAAAAAAGTATGAGTGTGGGATTTAAAAAGCAACCTGCAACCCTGACCGTCCTAAACAATAGTAAATAACAGGTCTGATTTTCAAAATGGTGACAAGTCAACTGAAGACCTGCCACTCTCCAATGAGCAGAAATGAAGGAAACATCATTGAAGATCATCATGGCCCTAATGAATACTGCTGGAGCAGCACTACACAAGGTTACTAAGAGAGACATCCACTGTGGTGTGTGCCAGGACGTGCTGGTGACAGTACACAGCGCCAGTACCACTAGCTCTCATCCCAAAAGATTCCTCCCCCCCCCCCCCTCCACAACACAAGTGAAGGAAACCTACAAAAAGAAATAATCCAGTGACATGTAAAGGGTGAAAGATAATTCACTGATAGCCAACCCAATTCAAGAGTTCCAGAATTGTTTCCACTAATGGTAAGGGTATTGATATAAGTGGTACACTACTTTAGAACTAATGACCTTATTGTCGACATGCCCTAACAACAAAGCTTATACAACTTGAAGACTAGTAGAATATAGAAAAGTACAAATCAATAGAAGTGCTAAATCAGTTAATTATTTCAGGCACAAGTGTGTAGGAAGATTCTCTTTTCTAGGCAAGGGTGTCAGGGATTGGAATAAGTTACCAAGGGAAATCATGAATAATTTACCAAAAACGTTGAAAGAATTTAAAGTTAAAATTTGTAAAGGACAAATGTAGGTGGGTGCAGGAAAGGGGAGAAGATGGGTGTGTAGGGATATTGCCCCGAACCGTGCGCTCTATTGCAATTTAATTAAATATTATTATTATAATTTTTGTTTTGTTATTTTTTGTTATGGTTTTATGCATCTTCGATACTGAGGTCATTAGAGGTAGGAATGAAGTAGTGTAAGGAATGGAACGGGAAGGAACTTGGCTGTGGCCTTTGTGAAGAAACCACCCTGGCCTTCACCTGGAGTGATTTGAAGAAACAGTTGGAACCTGAAGCCTGGAAGGCCACACAGGAAATCAAACCCGCATCCTCCCAAATACGAGGCCAGAGCGTCACAGCTCACCCACCACAGTCGTGTCACTCAAATAAACCGTCACCTTCTTATGCTTAGCACTAGGTATAAATATTTTATGTACGGTAAAGAATTATGCGAGTATTGAGCGTGTCTAGTACATGCATTGACAGAGAAATAAGAAAGGAAGGACCGCACCTTTGCCGGAACTGTCTGCGACTGCTTCAGGCGTGTCCTCGGCGTCTGATTCGGTGAGGAACACTTCGGTCACGGGCGTCGCTCCAGGTTCAGCGCTCGGAGTCGCTGAACAGTTTACACTGTCTGTGGAAAACAATTCACAATCAAATAATTTGTCTAAAGGGTGAATGAAAGGCTTATCATGACAAGAAAATATTCTACTCTGACTGTTACAAGTTCTCAGTAGTTTAATTCTGTCTGTGGTTTGGCATCAAACTGAATACTGTTATCTGTTGTAACAAGTCACACGAGTCATTTGCAATTAATGATGTCTTGTAACTCTTGTAAAGAGTTTGATTTGTGTGAAAGAAAGAAAATAAGTAATGCAGACAACACTGACATTGTACCTTATCTTGAAATATTATTTAAACTGAGTCTGGATACTTGCTGCTTACCAGAGGACTAGAAAAGTGCAATAGTACTGCCGGTACATAAAGGAAGGGCGAGAAATTATAGGCCAATTAGCTTGATGTCAGTGGTAGGTAAATTAATGGAGAGAACCACATCACAAATATATGTGATGAGCGTAAGTGGTTTTCCAAGTAGGCAACATGGCTTTAGGCGAGGCTATTCAAGCGAATCTCAGTTGGTGGGATATATGCAAGATATTTCACATGAAATGGACAAGGGAGGCCAAATTGATAGTGTAGCACTAGATCTGTCTAAGGCGTTTGACAGAGTAAGCTATAAAATGGTAGTAAATAAGGTAAAAACTATTAGAGTTGGTGAGAAAGTGATTTGAGAAGAATTTTAAAAAGGTAGAAAACAGAAAGTTAGAGTAGGAAATGCAGTATCAAAAGAAGTGGAAATAAAAATGAGAGTGCCACAGGGTAGCGTATTGGGACCATTGCTATTCATTATTCTAATGAATAATTGTGTTGATTGTTTACTATCTGAAATTAGATTGTTTGCAGATGACACATGAAAGGATCAAAACGATAGAGGATTGTAAACAGTTGCAGGGTGATCTGGACAGGATATATAGTTGGACTGGTAAACATGGGATGAAGATAAATGCAAAGAAGAGTCAGCTAATTAGATACACAAATAAAAAACAAAAGGTTAATTATGAATATAAGGTGGGGAAAGAATTGCTTGCTGAAGACTTGAAATGTAAATATCTTGGCATTACATTTGATAAGAAGCTTAACTGGTCAGGACACGTTAGACATGCGGAAGGAAAAGTTACAAAATTCTGCACTTGTTGGAGAGAGTGATGAGGGGATGTACAATGGAAGTAAAGGAATTGGGTTACAAAACTTTGGTCAGACCATTGCTCGAATATGGTAGTGCAGTATGGGACCCACATTTTGAGTATCAAATACAGGAGTCGGAGAAGGTGCAAAGAAGAACTGCTTGATTTGTTTCTGGAAATTACTGCAGAATGCAATAAGTAACAGATATGATAACAGATTTGGAATGGGATTCATTCGAAGACAGGAGGAAGGTGAAGAGGGTCATGGGAGTGTACAGGGCGTATATTGGTGATTTGGCGTGGAAAGATATTGGTGTAAGAATTAAAAGTAATGCATGGAAGGGAAAAGATGACCATGACCACAAGCTGGCGCTCGATTTCAGGCACAAGGGTGTAGGAAGACTTTTTTTTGTTTTAGGTAAGGGTGTCAGGGATTGGAATAAGTTACCACGAGAAATGATGAATAATTTACCAAAAACGTTTAAAGAATTTAAAGTTCAAATTTGTAGAGGGCAAATGTATGTGCATGCAGGAAAGGGAGAAAATAGGTATGTAGGGAAATTGGCACCGGCGTATGCGTTCCATTGGAAATTAATTAGACCAAAAAATTGGTTATGGAGGGATCTTGTAGCGATATTGATGGTTTAAATACCCCATTTAAAGCTGTCTGATATTGTTTAATACAACAATGATGAAATAAAAAACAATTCTACAAGGGAATATGAGATCAATCAAGGACATAGAACCATCACTCGCCAGAGTGCTCAGTATTTTTGATGACTTTGGATAGAAAACGAGTGTCTGACAGTAAGTTCTGTTGCCTGCCACTTTGCTAAGTTTTCAAGCTAACCATATACGTTACCCCATATTAGTAACAAGCTTAACTGACACTAAGAGTAACTAACCTTGCCGACTCGGTGAATGGACGACAGGCGTTAGACCTTTTACGGAAGTTGACCCACTGTCTGTTGAGCTGGAAATAATAAACCACAGATTACAAACACTATTATTATGGCAAAACTAAAACAAGAATTGATAATGCCAACAATTTACTGAACCAGCTATATACACCATACATACTGCTCAACTCCAAGTAATGGGTAACTACGTTACTTTCAAACAGCTACGACTCAAGAAGACAACACCCCATAACACCATACTCGCAGCCATATTAGCCGTCTGTCGCTATTGTCATTGTGTCTACTGCACCTTGAAGTGGTTTGATAGTGAAACACCATTCAGGAACACTTTGAAAGTATTATTTAATATATTTGAAAATCTTTCTCCATTGAGGAGTAACAACCTGGCTAGCTCTCCAAGGAAATGATAAGCCACTCAACACTGTCCACTGGTCATTTATTTATCCCACGTAGTTTACATTCATCAGAATTAAGTGACGAGGCCGTATTAACTGCCGGGCACTACCTTAAAAACTACAACTAACTATTCTGGTGAGATATTGACAAAAATGCACCACAACATTAAATCATTCACTGAAGGGCCATCCATATATAAATCTCCATCTCAATCAAACTATATCTCTCTCTCTTTAAATGTGCAACTTATCATTAGCAAACTTATCTTATTATGTACAATTCTAGATCAGGGTGGCCAACCCGCGGTATGCTTGCGGCCCAGCGTAGGTCAACATGTGGTTCACGGAGCTGTATCATTATATATAAAAACTTTAACTTTGAACGGTGATACCAGACGTTACAACACACACCACAACTCCTTTTGACTGCAACACATTAAAATAACTATATTTTTAAAACTTCATTAAATGTGTAGGTTTCATTTTTAATTATTTCTTTGCTCCATAAAAATAATCAAGTATTTTTTCCAAGAAAGTAGTACGTGTATCCCAACTGAAAATTCTATTTCTAAAATTTGGTCCAGCTGCTGAAAACATTGGCCACCACTGCTCTAGATGCTCACCAGGTGACTGTCTCATTTAAGTCTGCTGCCAGTATTTCTTACGATCGTCGGCGAGCGACTTCTTCCAATGGAAACTCTCTCTATTTTCGATGCTCTAATTCTCCTTTAAAACCCTGACAGCTGATAACCACACATCTCTAATTGATTTGATTTTCTGATATAGTAACGTGATTTACATAATTCTCAAATTCTTGGAAGCATCTCCTCAATGTCATCTAGTTTGGTGATATTACAGATCATTTGCAATACATATCCATAAAACTGCAAGTATTTCCTTTTTAATTATTATTCTCTCTTGTTGTACAAGTCTCAATTAGATTTCAACTATTGTAATAACAAGAAGGGAAATGGTTTTACAAATGCAAGCAGGAAAGCAAAGGCCGAGAAAACCTACCACTTATCTCGGCAGATATACAACTGACACAAGAAGGCCAACACATTTCACAATATTTCCATACAAAATCTTATTCCTTGTTTAAAAGTGGAAACTGTTTGTGAGAGCATTTGACGTTTTCTTGATCGATTGTTTTGTATACGTGTCGCTGCTCTCTCAATACTGCGATTCCTACGATTCTGACAAGACAGAAATACGAGCAGTACTCACCGAACAGCCTCAGCACGAGACGTCGAGTTGGCCGGTGGTGAATGGTTCACCACAGACGAGGTGCTGTTCGTCACTGGGTGGGGAAAAATACCAAAGAACGTAAATAGCATGTAAATAATAACAAAAACGATAAAAGGTAATAAGAATTATTCAAAGGGGACCAAGGCCAAAAAATATAGCTCTACTTTCGTTGAAAGCGGCATTAATATTCTGTATTGGTTTTGTGAGGCTATGACCTACTTTAATCTAGCACAAATAATTCATCCAAATTAGTCTGTTTTTCTTCTTGCAAAGTACTTCAACACCAACAAGCAATTCGGATGATTAAAATTGTCTGTTATATTTTCTATAGTGGCATTTGTGTTTAAAAATACACACAATGCCCCTGTGCGAAGTAAAGGGTAAATACAGAGATGGAAAATGTGGAATGTAAACACAGTCGCTGCGTTTGCAGAAATGTAATACCTGCAGATTGTCTATACTCACCTGCTGTGCTAAGCAGCTTCGTTCCTGCTGTCGCAGGAGGGACTGTATTCCGATCTGCCGCACCAGTCTGTCTGCTTTCTGCTTCTAGAGTAATCAGAAGAGTTTTTAATATCACATCAAAATACTATACAATAAATGGTGCTTCATGTAAGTTATTTATATATATTTATCCCCAAACCATACAACTAATTATTCCGTAATGATCCTTGACTGTTTGAGAGGGTGATGAGGGGATGTACCAGTGAAATAAGCAAATTGGATTACAAAAACTTGGTCAGACAATTGCTTCAATATGGTAGTGTAGTACGGGACCAACATTTTAAGTATCAAATACAGGAGTTGGAGAATGAAGATTTGTGTCTGCCAATGAACCCAGTTCTAGCTACTTTATAATATAAGTTATTTATTCTGTTCTGTGGTAATTTCCAGATGTGAGGAGGGTGAAGAGGGTCATGGGAGTGTACAAGGCGTATATTGGTGATGAGGAGTGGAAAGATATTGGTGTAAGAATTGAAAGTAATGCATGGAAGGGAAAAGATGACCATGACCACAAGCTGGCACTCGATGCCAGACACAAGAGAAATGATGACTAAATTACCAAAACACTGAAAGATTTTAAGGTTGAAATTTGAAATGGGGAAAAGTAGACAAGTACAGGAAAGGGGGAAATGGGTCTGTAGGGAAATTGCCACCAGAGCATGCACTCCACTGCAATTAAATTAAATTAGATAATAGTAATTTAAAAAGGCCTCATAAGATAAAATAATCCATCGTCTGTATAGACTTCACAGCTCAGAAACGATGCAGTTGTGGCTGAGTACTCCATATTAACTCTAACTGAATAACCCAGTACTCACCACTACCACGAGCTGTTTCGCACGTATCCTCGTCATCTGATTCAATAAGAACTACTTCCTTAACAGCCCTCGCTTCAGTCGGCTGAACTGCTGGGATGTAGGTGCCCGAAGTGACAACTCTTTGAGAGTTTAATTTGCCTGTGAGAGAGAAATATTCAATCAGCTGAGCAGTATTGGCACCTGGAACTTATTTAAAAGTAAAATAACAGACTTCAAACTGATGACACTAGCTATTCTATATGCGGAGGTATCTGGAAACGTGCAAAGATATTGGGGGGGGGGGGGGGGAACCTGAAATGATTTGATCTGATATTATTCAACGAGGTGAGCTGCCACCAACCAAGAGACACCATGACTCCATATCCGCTTCTAATTCGAGACAATGCGGATAATGGTGTATCCAGGATCAGAACTGGAGGGGGGGAGTAAGTTTTGAACTGGGGAGGGGGGAAACAAGAAGATTTCTTACAAAATGAAACTCAAACCTACTGAGGAAACTATTTTTATTATTGATTAACCTAGTAAACCAACAACTTAATCTAAGGATCTACTATGTAGTTAAGATCATAACTCAGTTATACTTTTTTATGTAAACATTAATCATTCCAGATTCTCAATAACTTTGTTTGTCAATATCTCGATGCACACTCATCAGGCATAATCCAGTCAATCTTTCCTCTCCCAAAGTGCTCCTGAGCCAGTTCTTCACTCGTCAAAGTGTACTGAAGGCAACTTGATTTTTCTTCTTGAGGGGGGGGGGGAAGCAGTCCCACCCCCTAATCCTTGCTGGATACGCCTATGACAACGGAGATTATTTTCTATTTATCTTTAAACTCATATTTACCGCTTCAATTTAACAGTTGGATTTTTCTGTGTATCTCCAATTTAATGATACCGCAAAGTTTTATTGTGCTCCTGGATAGTTAGTTATTTTTATCTCAATGTAAACCCTTTCTAATCTTTTTAAAAATTATTATGTCTTTACACCTTGTTGATGTTGATGGGCCTGGAGACAAGGAACAGGAAGGAATTGGGCCGTGGCCTTTTGAAGGAAGCATCCTGGCACTCGTCTGGAGTGATTTGGGCAAACCGTGGAAACCCCAAATCTGGATGCCCAGACGGGGATTCGAACCGGCATCCACCGAATTCGAAGCCAGAACGTTAAACGTTCACCCGTCACACTTTTCAAACATCTGAATAGTTGGATTTCTGTTTTTGCAATTATCATCTCACTTTCATTTCACGGTTTGGTTAATTTGTAACCAGAGGTAACAGAATAAGGAAAGAAACTATGGACGAAGACAATATTAGAATGTATGAAGAACCAAACAACTGAGGATGTAGCTTGTAATGGGAATGTTGAAGTTAGCTCAGCAGAGAAAGGTATGGAGGACAGCAGCAAACCAGTACAAAGCCAGTTGACAGAAAAAGAAAAAACACGTATTCAAAACCTCTGAAACATAATTTGAGTTATTGCAAAATCATAATACAACAATAATTTTGATAATACCAAAAGACTCAGAGTTGAGACTGAGCCAACATGGCATTCCTGAAGTATTCGTGTAAACTCATAGTATTTAGATAATGCTAGATCTTTGATGTTTCACAAGCAAATATGAAAATGAGAAATGGTAAAAACACTTACATCTAAAAAAAGTGACTATGTTATAAGGAAAAAATCGAATTTTGTATTTTGAGGTTACTGTGCCATATATTACCACTATTTCATTGAGAGACTGCTGTTCATTCAGAATGCATTCAGCCCTATTTACACAGCATGACGTGTATTGGAATCAAACGACTACAATGTGTGTGTGGGCATACGGCAGCATGGCTTTTGTTTGCAGTCTTCACTTGCCCAGGTTTTCATTGGTTTCACAGTCACTGCTTTTGACATTAAATCAGACTCATAACCATTTAGTTTGAGTGTGCCCCAAGGACATTCTCCGTTATTTATTAAACGTTCCATATCTGAAACTCTTTGAGCTCTGCAGAACAGCTCTTTAGACGAAGCTCGTTTTTATGCCACGTTATGATGCAACGAAGAAGGTACTGGTCTGTATGGGTTGGTTTCGTGGATACCGAGTGCCATCTGGACAGTAAAAAATCTAGGAAAGCCAACTAGCTGTTCCCATCTCGTTCCAATGCGAATTTAATTTGGGATCTATGTTGCGAATGTGATCTGGGAACTGGTTCAG
>CM061918.1:153483338-153512048 GCA_031002005.1 Vandiemenella viatica
TAAAGTACATCCGGAGATACTTAAATGACGGAATAAATATTCACTTACTGTTATGTATTCTGTACCTCATTTTAACTGCGAGAAATAATATGAATGGAAAGCTACGTGCTCTGGCTCAGCGTGTAGTTTAAATAGCTCACTTCCGGTCTCCGTAGGAAACGTGCTTTTATATTTATTATTTTATAATAGTGCAGTACAATATATCTCAGACGTTAATAAAAAATTATGCCCACATAAGTTCGTGGATCGCAGCATTTTTGTGAGCTTACTGTTCCTGCTTTAAATAAAACAATCCACACCGTTAGGGAGCGTCCATAAACTACGTAGCTCCATTTTGGCCTCCTCTGAACCCCTCCACGTAGCTCGACGGGGCTTTTGCCTTTACTCTCCCCTAGCGTAGCACGTAGCTTTTATCCTTGTTGATCCCAGAAGACATTTTGTACAGTTTTCTGTTGTCAGACTATCGTAAATTAGATACGGAGATGATTGAAACAAATATTCACAAACTGTTGTGTGTTCGTGCCTTATTTTAACTGTGACAAATAATATGAATGACAACCTACGTGTCCTCGCTCGGAACCCACCCCCCTACCCACGTAGTTTATGGACGCACCCTTAGAAAGTCGTCTGTCGTGGGGTCTACTATCAAACTCCATGCACGGCGAGGCTATGGTGTTAGCGAATCCCCTCATTTACTGTAGCACAGGTTTCTAACTCCAGCGCTATGCAAACACGCTGGAGTACTCTCCAGTGCAAATATATCGATGCACTTCTACTGGACAAGATATCAGGTAATTACAATTACTCGATTCTGCAACATGTGCTACAATTTCGTCAGTTCAATCTCCGAAATTAAACTATAACTCCATATACGAATTCATAATGGGCAAAACACCAAGAAGAAGATGGACAGACCAATTGAAGGAGGACATACAGAGAAGAGGCTGGAACTGGAATATATGCGGACAGAGAAACTTTTCTGGATAGGAGACAGTGGAAGACGATCGTATACAACAACCAAGGCTCGTAAACACACCCGGGAAACTGGAGAGGGTCCCCAACGATAATAATTCATCACTAAAATGCAGGTTATCGGACTTATACACCTTTATGCTAATTCACAAACCAAAATGCAAAAATCAGTCTATAACCCCTCCTCTATTACTTAAATATATTCTGAAACGCCATTGAATTCGCATCCAAAACACATATGGTTTGGCTGCAACACATACACTTGCTAATGCGATAAGGAAAATATCGATTCACCGCTTAACTGCAAACACTGGCAAAGTACACTATATAGTACCACGCGTATTTTACACGAGAAAAGAAAAGCTCTACGCCTGAACAACAAGTTGTTACAGCCTTCAGTTAGAGCTTGCTATTAATTTCAACTGTATGAATTAAGTACATTGGTGTTGGAGAGAGATAAACAATAATTAATTGTACATTTTTCGTATGAATGAGTATTTTTTGACGGATGGATATTGTTTAAATGAAAAATTGATTAAATGAAGCTTAGTCATAGAAACGTTAATCGAAAGACTGTAATTATGATGTTATAAAAGCCATGTTATCTTAAGTACAATTTCTGATTATTTTAAGTTGTTTAAATTTGTCAGTTTTATTTTAAAATGCCGGTAAATTTATCTGTTTTCATTTAAAAATGTTTATTTATGATTATAAGTAATTTCACAAAGATTCTGATCGTTTTTGTACTAATTCTATTGTTTGGAGCGTCGGTCGGCTCTTGTAATCTTTCCTAAAAAAAATTTGTAGGGTATATTATAAGCTTCTGAGATCTTGTTTGAGTTGGCTGGAAACTGGACGCTGTGACTAATGCGCCTTAGAATCTTTGGGAGAAGTTGACACTAATCAGTGTATTTGTTTGTGAAGATAAACTTGTACCGAATGTCTTGTTATTTCGACTACCTGACGATACTTTGGTGAAAGTCATGAACCAACTGGCGACCTGACTAAAAACCTGTCGTGGGGTCTACTATCAAACTCCATGCACGGTGAGGCTATGGTGTTAGCGAATCCCCTCATTTACTGTAGCACAGGTTTCTAACTCCAGCGCTATGCAAACACGCTGGAGTACTCTCCAGTGCAAATATATCGACACACTTCTACTGGCCAAGATATGATTCATGTGGAGAACATTATGAATTAAAAACAATTAAAACACGAACATATGTGATAGTTGGCCGTGGTCTGGTGTTATAATTTGCGTGCCCAGACCAATAATATTGTTGCCTCCAAATGAAAAGGATAAACGACGCCACAAAACATTAGTGCCTAACGCAGTTACATAATCAACATAAACGCAGTACGATTAAAAAAACTTGACCAATTTAATTGCGATGAAGCGCATGCTCCGGTGGCAATTTCCTTACACACCCAATTTCCCCCTTTCCTGTATCCACCTACTTTTTCCCTCCACAAATTTCAACTTGAAAGCGTTTCAACGTTTTTGGTAAATTATTCCAATCCTTGATACCCTTACCTACGAAAGAAAATATATGAGAGATCTGTGGGGAGGTTTTTCTAATTCCTGTCACATGCTTCATCGGTGCAAAACATAATAAATGCTTTTTCAAAGACAATTTATCAGATGCCCAGCAGTCAATATCTTATTTCTCACAATAGCTTCAAAAACTTCCCTAGTGTTCAGCGACCGAACTCTATGAGCGAGGGACTATTTTTCTGAAGTCTGATAGTATTTAATACTTTGATATTGCAAAAAGGCGATTTGCTGTAGTAACTTACCTAGTACCTATAAAATCTGGAAACTGTCCAATTTTAATGTTGAACTATGAACCGTTCACTCGATATATCGGAGGAGCAAGCATGTCTACAGCGAAATCGCAAATTTAATTGCAGCTAACACAGATTTCAATAACTCTTCAAACAGTAAACGATTAAAAATTAAATAAGCCTGTATTAAAAAAAAAAAAAAAAAAAAAAAAAAAAATAATAATTTTTGAAAACACAATGTCAAGCAGATAGTTCTTTATGGCTTCACACTTTCAGTGAAAAACAGTTTTCGTTTATCTTTACCCTCATCTCCCATTTTTTTTCTATACTGAACGTACTTTTTAACTCAGTGATTCGTATAAAGAAGACTGCTACAAAAACCAAACGCTGTATCATATTGTATGTTAAGTATAAACCTCGACAATTAACACTGTTGAAATTCAAATGCGACATCCACTACATTTGAAGTATTGCGCCATCTTTTTTTTCCTGCTTAACGTCTCTCTAACAGCGAGGTCTTTTAGAGACGGGAAAGGATGGGGGGGGGGGCAAGGAAAGGGAAGGATTTGGCCATGGCCATTTGAAGGAAGCATCCCGGCATTTGCCTGGAGTGATTTGGGAAACCATGGAAAACCCAAATCTGGATGCCCGAACGGGGATTCGAACCGTCCTCCCGAATGCGAGGCCAGAACGCTAGCCGTTACACCACCACGCTCGGTATTGCGCCATCTATAATTTCATATAATGTGGAGCAACAGTTGATACGAATACGGGACGAAAATACAAACAATAGCATTTATGAAGAGGAAGGCAACTACGCATAAAGTATTTTTAGTATAAAAGCTTCGTTGTAATGCAACAACTGAGCTGAAGTTATTTCACGGCATGGACACGAGGAACGGTGCCAAAGCGCCGGCCAGTCGGTAAACAAGGAAGAGCGCACCAGTGGCACAGGCATTACCATTGTCCAATTATTTATAGAGCCTTGATACCCACAAATTACGGCGTGGCGGAGAAATAAGATTCCAGGGCAAGATGCCGCCCCACAATGGGCAGGTCTCATGCCAAACCCACAAATCAACACTGTCCGCCCCACCCTCGCACCTCAAAATAAAACCCTCACCTGCGATCAGCCCCCAAAGACAGAGCCAAAGATACAGCTACTTCTGCGCATGCGCGGTCACAAACCATCCGCCATCACTAAATAAGAGAAGGCGCTGACGAGAACTGCAATCAATTTGAATCAGTTGCATCTACAATGTTCAGATTTTACTTGAAGGAAAAAAGAAAGTCAACAAGAGAGCATCCAGAACAACCAGTGTGCCAAATAATTATAGAACGAGGTTCTTCCTATGTCCTCTAAAACCTGACAATTACTAACTCCACAGATTTCATTGTTTCTAAGGCAGCGCAACATCTTTGATGGAAGATGTCCACGGCAGAAAATCCAACAAATTGCTGAATGTGAGGAATAGCACAAATGAAAGATCGGATGAAATATAATTACAGAGGTGAAAATGATGTTGCAATGTTAAAGCAGCCAAACAGGTGAAAATGATAGAAACAGCAAGGCTGATGAGATATGTATACAGAAATATGACAGTGTGAGAATCAATACCAGTCTATAAGATTGGGGAAAAGTATGTGGATATACTCTACATAGTCCCTTAACAATATGCTATTAGTTTGAATTAAGCCGGTGTGCTGCATCAACTGCACTGCCTCTTTTATTAGAACTATCACAACCTGTTTTAAACTGCCATTTCACAGATGTTTATGTCATGGCCTATGATTAAGAAAATTAGTGTGTGACGTCATAACTGCAAACTATGCCAAAAAAATTTATTTTGTCCCAAAAACATACATGTTCTGTTGTCCCATACGGCATTTTTCTACCAGATTCTTTCTCTTCCTCCTATTTCCATTTAACATAGCTTTCTTATACTATAAATACATGTTCATCTTATACTTCTTTCATTTTAATATCTACTTCCACTTTTCTGTAAGTTGGTTCCCCACAATTTTCATTTTCTGGAACTGTTGACTTCTCTCATTTGATCCTACTTTCCCAAGCCAAATTCTAAGCATTCCATGTTTTCAACTCAATCTCCCTCAGTCTGCAAACTGGCCCACATACATCTGGAAGCAAAGAGTTTGTACTAAAATCAGTCATCACCACCACTTGATAATAAGTATATTTCTAGCTTGTACAAAAACGTAACATTCAATTTATTCTACTCCATGCTCGTGAATATACTTATACAGAAATTTGTTATATGTGGAATGACTGTAATTTTTGGAACGTTATATCAAATCTCACAATAAAACATAAAATAGTAAGTAATAATAGTAAAATACTGTGACAGAGTCCTCATCTAAACAGCGCCATATCTTAGTTCCCCTGCTACATGAATTCAAAAGTTACCAACTCTGTCTAAGATGTTTGAGAAATGCCCAGAACAATTTGAACCTACCTGGAAAATGCTGCTGCTTGACAATTTGTTCCTCTGAAATGTTTCAGCATTTTTTTTTTTTTTTGTCTGTAATCTCAGTAATGCAGTGGTTTGAACAAAATACAGCAATCTCCGACACCAAACGCAACTGTTTACTCATAAATATCACCTTCCTAAAATATTTACATAATGTATTGTTTCTTCCATTCACAGCTCTTCTTTCCCTCAAAATATTGCATCTTTTGCTTCACTTTTGATGTGAAAGTGAATGCAACACAAACTTAGGTAAGTTCTAAAAACCTAAAGTAAAAACCCCTTGAACAATGGAAATGACTGAGCTAGTGTTAAAATAATATAAATTAATCAAATGCTGTCCCTGATGGTTATGGGAAAATGTCTAATAAGTAAACCATCCTCTCATATCTGTGTTAATCTAAACTTTAATTCTTAGATGTCCTACAATGCTCTAACATAAACAGTTATATTTTATTTTTAGTGTAGCGGTACATGCTGTCTTATGTGACCAAGTTCCCAGTTTGAAATTTCCTTTAGTATGTTTATCATCGACTGTCACACCTTCAACTCCACTTGTAAAATCTGACCAAGTAATCTTTATCAATATCATTCTGATACGTTTACCTCTTAACAGTAGATTTACAGCAAGCATTATTATAGATAGTTACTGAACTTAACAAGTGTCAAGTTACGTCATCCATTAGGTACATGTTTTGTTAAGAAGATATTAGTTTCTCTTGTTTGTTGTCAAGGTCCTTCAGTTTTGCTGAGTAATAGTTTTATTTTTCGTTATAAGATTAGAATGAAAATCTAATCCTGTCTTCTACAGGATATTCTTGCATTTATATCATCATAACATGTACTAAAACCATGTGATCTAAATTGTACTTACCATTATTCTTACACAAGCAGTGTGTTTGAAGTGAGTATCACAAACTTTAGCAGCTGAACACTTTGCTCCACATTCTTCCAGCACTACTTACAAATGATCACTCAATATACAAGGTGTACCAAAAAGAAATATTAGATCTCAAAGTGTTGTGTTTTATAAACCAAACATGAGAAAACTTTTTTAACAATAAATTCTACAAGAAATTAAGTTTTTGTCACCACCTTACAAATGTTCAATGTGTTCATCACGGACAATGCCAGTGTGTTAGCCAAATTCACCCCGGACCCAGTGCAGCATATCCTCAATACAAGTTTTAATGGCAGGCGGGGTTCTTTTCTTTTTTTTAGTATTCTTACTGTAGATAAAATATTTGAATTGAGGGAAATGTCAGACATGCAGCATGTCTAGATAGGACTTCCAAGTGATGTTTTGTTCAAATAATAAAGACCTGTAATTGAGGTGGCACAAAAAAACATTGGAAAATACCTTTTCTGTTCAAGTGTTGAATGTGGATTTTCAAACCTCCATACATATATACATATTGTAACAACTAACCTTACCACTTAAATTAAGTGTCATCACTAAAAATTGAGCATGGCAGAAAATAATCATTTTCATTCTTGACATATGATCATGTGTAGCTTGAGCTGTTGCAACTTGATGTAGCTGGGGCAGGAATTTAATTCATAGTATATAGAATAATAATAAATAGAAATAAACACGTGACTGGACGATTAGGGAGGTTGTCATCTCAATTTAATTTCCAGATACACCATACTGTTGTGTAAGAAAGCATCCAGAGTTGCTGTGCTCAAGCCTCTTAAACGTTTCTCCAGTGCATGGTCACCCAGTCCTTTCCCTTGTACTCAATATTTTTATACCAACCACCAATACTCTATTCAGAAAGTGAATTAGTGACGATGCACCATCAAAGTACAATGCAGCACAGTAACAAATTAAAAAAAAAGAACTGTAATGAGGGCTGACAGTTTAGGCAAGGGTTTTCATTTTTGAGTAACAAAACTTTGAAATCTGATACTTCTGTTTGTGGCACTCCATGTTTTATTATTTTGTGTTTTACTGATGTCCTATATAGCATGCAACTATAACTGTTATTGTCAGAGGGTATTTTACATATAGTTTCCTGTTACAAGGTTTCTTTTTGAAAGAAAAAAAAAAACTGCAGGTATTAATCATTTAAAAATGGATAATGGAAATTTACTGTTATTTCCCGAATCATGCATCAAAACCGAACACCATCTCTTGCAAGAAATAATGAAGTTATTAATGTATTGAGAGAAGAATTAATGACAGTATGTATATGAGAAGAGATGGACATGATTACAAACTAGGAAGTGCCGAAAGTTTTCAGTTGCTGGCAATGGAATAATCTGAATAACTTATCAGAAGAGATGGTAAACAGTTTACTCCTAAAGGAAGGGAATTTAAAGTAAATATTTCCAGAAGTGGATGTTAGATATTGGCACCTCCTGCTGGCTCCATTCGTGCATATTCATTAAGTGTTTCAATACTACAAAATGTTTTATTTGGAATATTAAATATAGGGATTACTTTTATTAGACGATTTTCTTTAGTTGTATCATCATCAAAAAAAAAAAAAAGAGAAAATATGGTATTTTCTCAGTTTTTTTTTTTTTTTTAAAAAAAGACATGGCAGGAGCTTGATTGTAATGTGCATCTGGAAGACCTATATAACCTGCAGTTCTGGTGTCTCAAAAAACCTCCGACTTTAATCTCCTACTATCACTCATGATAGCAATCTCATCTCAGCGTTTCTCTTGATATCAAATCATTTATTTCATCTGTGAATAATGTACTGTAATATAAACAGGACATTTCTGGTTGTACTGAACTATTCACTGTACCGGTATAATTTCTAAGGAACAGTGGTGGTGGATTAACCAATAGTAATATTTTTCGACATTCTAGGATTGGCTCCTGTACAGGTTTGTGACAGAACAAAATTTGCGATAACAGTATTTCAAGAACTGTCTGGAATAGGTCTATCCGTGTTAGGGGGGAGCAATATATAAAGCATTATTCCCATACGATGATGCATTTGACAATTGTGGCTATTATTTTTCACTTCGAACTCCACCATCAGGTTCGCAGTACCCATCAAAAGTTATAAGATCAAGATCTGAAGCATTGGTGTAAACTGTTACCAAAACACGAATATTGTGAAAGTTTTGGTCTTTGACGTCTTTTCGGCAGGACAGCACAGTGGGAGCCAGTTGCAACGCTAAACTTTTATAGCACTTACTACTGGCAACAAGTTCACATATTTTATGTTTTTTTATTTAAACCAAAGAAAAAGGAAATGGTTTTTGCAATATAAATTACAAGGAAAGTGAAAATAACTCATCACTCACCAATGTTGAAGGCTGCGACGGGTGAAGAACATATATCACAAACACAAGTATTAAACTTCGGCATGTGCAAATCTCCCGAACCACATGACTTATTTCCTACAGCAGGAATAAGGTGTAAAACCGAAATATTGTGCATTCTTGTGTTCGTCATATATGTTATTCACCTGTTACAGTCTTCAACTTTGGTAAGTGATGAATAATCTTCCCTTTCCTTGTAATTTATGTTTTTATTTGAAACTAAGCTTCATAAACGAGGAAACAGAACTAATCTACAGCTCACTTTACCTGTGGAACTACTTCTTTCTGCACTGAAAGGTATTATTTCACACAAACATATACACTATTTAATAGTACAGAGATAAGCTGATATCAATCCCTGACCAATCACATTCATACAGCAATCAGTGGAGCATTTTCATCTAGAATGCTGGCTATCGTATGAACTTATACTACTATTTTTATCAGAGACAAATGGTATGACATAGCTCTGTGTTCCTGGAAGCTGAAACGGTTCACGAGTACATTTTTATTAATGGTAACATAACCGAGTACTAGAAATTTAAGCAAATCATAATCTGTCAATTCATTTATCTTTCTTTCATGTTAATTATAAAGAAAAAGCCAACTCTTGCAATACAAGCATGGTACTGACATATACAGTAATAATGTCACAAAAACTATTTTTTTTAGTAAGGCCGTCATCACAAAGGCGGCTATTTACATGAACCATTTTTCAAAAATTTACTTGTCACGCAATTAATTCATTTTTTGCAAGCTTCTGGTGCGGTAAATTATGGCTTCTTTCTGCATCCTTAAACATCTTTCGAGGTGTGCACGATTCTCCTCCAATTTAAAAATGGTACTGACCTCTTGAAATTTGGATTAACAATTTTGTATAATGTCTTCTTTACATCCCGCACTAATATTTTTAGAAACAGTAACCACAAATAATTTATTTTTTGTTATAGTCTATGCCTTGTTGATGTTGAGGTAGGAAAGGACTAGCACAAGGAAATGGAATGCATTCGACCCACTGAGCATAATGGATGCGTGGTAACGCTCTGGTTTCACATTTGGGAGGATGCGGGTCCGAATCCCCGTCTGGCCATCACGATTTGAGTTTTACACGGTTCCCCCAAATCACTTCAGGTGAATGCTGGGATGGTTCCCTCAAAAGGTTGTGGCAAATTCCTTCCCGTTCCTTTCCCATTGACGAGTTGTAAAGCCATAAGCAAAAGTTCGGCCTTGGCTTTATGAAGGAACAGTATGGCTGGAATAATTTCAGAAAACCATGTAAAATCAAAAATCTGGACGGCCAGTCGAGATTCAAATCTCTGCCCGAGTTCGAGGTCAGAGCATTACCACCAACCCACCATGCTCGGTTATGAATTAAACATGCCGAAACATATGTTGCACTGTTATCAGATGCCACCAGCATTCCAAAATTAATACAGGTCTCTTGAAATGTTGTTAAACTGCTTTGTTGTTATGTGCAATTGGCATTTCAACTTCTCTCCATTGCAAAAGGTCATCTGAATTTTATGATGACAAACTATTGTAACGGATACGTCCCACCATGTTGATCAACTGTTCTGTAGTTTGCAAATATGGCATTCCTAAATGAAAGATACAACAGTTATTTTACGTATGGCTTTTAATAAAATTTGCTTTAGGTCCAGGCCACATTTTGACATAACAAACACTATGGAGAAAAAAAGATTAAGGTTGATGAAATCCCTGTAATATTTGTGGTATTTCTGCAGTGTGGCAGCATTTTGCGGGTGTGTAGCCTCCTCAAATTTCAGCATTTTTAATTTAATTTAAAGAGACTTCTCTTGCTAACGTGAAGAACACATTATATCATAGCAGTTAATCCAAATCTCAAGAGGTTAGAACCTTTTTTTGTGTTAGTGTGGCTCTCTCCCCTCTCCCACAATCTTTTCTTCTGTCCTCTCTTCCGGGCTTTATGGCTCACGATTCATTAGAGCTGGGAGAAGTTTGGGGGGGGGGGGGGGGCAGGATATGGGAATGAATTCAGACACAGAACCATCCCAGAATTTGACTTTAGTGATGTCAGGAAAACTGAAGTCTGGATGGCTGTGCAGCATTTTGAACTCGCATCCAAATTCCAGGGTTGAACATTGCTACTCAACCACTTCGCAACAAATTTCTAAGCCTTATTGCATGTCACTCAAATTACATAGGATGATTTACAAAATTAAAAATTAGTAATCATTACAAAGCAATATTTCCATAATGAGAAACAAGTTTCATTTCCTTGGAGAAATATTAAGACAGATAATGGCAGGATGAATCAGATTCAAACAAAACTGAAGGCACCAACAATGAAGTTTTCAGGTGGACTCCCTTCAACAGAATGCAATGCCTTCATTTTCTGCTAGTTTGGTTTCAGGCTGCGATATAGTGAATGTGTTTGAAATTTTTTATTACTGCCATTTCACATTACAATGCTGGCAGAGGTTATGTTAGATCAGATGCATCTTGGGCCATAATAACAATTGCCACCCTGCAATACAGCTTTAGGACCTTGGCAGTTACTTAATGCACGATGCTTGCATAAGGAACATATTCCATTACTTTATGAGGAAGGAAGTAAGTTTCAAATAGATTGGACCTTATACACCTTCGATCAGACATTTTGTATCACAAGATAATACAAGCCAATTTCAATAAAAAAAATTATGTTGCTATATATCCAATATTAGTTTAATTGGGTTAGTAGCTCTGCAACCTGTAAATATAGTTCTCAGTTCATAAGTTGTATGCAGCAGTTCCTTTCTCACCTCATTTTAGCACCTCCTTTGATTTTAATCAAACCTAAAGCTTATTATAACTATCAGATCCATACTGTATCAATCATTGAGTTACTAAGCTCTTAATGTTATTCCTCAGTCTTGAGATTTAATAATCACAAAGAACTGGTACGTTGAATAAAATTTTCTCGAGCTTTACACCAGGACGAAAGATGGAACCAAGACAGGCTCCCAAATTTTGCCTCTTATGGATGCACTCTCCTGGTGGGAAAATCGAGAAGAGTTTATTCATCTGCTTTACTGAGAAAGCCTACTTTCTTTCAGTTGGAAAGTTGTTTTCAACACATTTATATCAAACAAAATTTGTAGAATACTGCCCATGCAACCCTGTTACGGCAACAAGACCCAAGCAAAAAATATTGCAGCACAAAAGAAATTGCTTATTCAATTGCTGAAGGCAAAAAAAGTATTAAAGAAACCCACAGTAGTCTCCTGCTCCAACAATCACCCATGCCCTCAGCAAATTATTTACTTACCCTCAAACCTTTGACTGTTGAAATGTTGCATTTGTCAGAAAATAAATCTTTATTTTTAGGTCAAAATTTAACAGTGTTGGGATTTATCACTTTGAAAATACTTATGGGATATGGAAGAAAAAAATTTATTCTTAAGTGACATTTATTTCACAAGTCTGCACTAAGATCCAACACTTTGCTGTAAGGTTGATGTGGATATGTTGGAAATATTATGAAAAGTTAAAGAATCTTGGCAAGGATTTGTATTCTTTTGGGCAGGAATGGACATTACTGTTCATGCCTTTCCCCAAATACTGGATTCGAGTTAGAAAAGGTGGCTTTAAGGCAACGAACATGCTTAAGAAAAGGTGGTCAGGGCTTAGGATGAAAGCCATTCAAAAATTATTTGGTTTCTATACAATTAAAATGGAGGGCATGGGGTTTGGTTGGAACCAGGAATACATAATCTAAAATAGCAGAGGAAAAACAAAAAATTTATCATTTAATAGTGAACATGAGTGAAGTTGTAAAACTGTATGTTCTTAGCCACACATCAGTTTATGGAAACATCAGAGCAAAAAATGGAAAAGGAATGAATTTTAAATGCTCTACTCAAACGAGCATAAACGAAAAGCGAAAAAAAGTGCATTAAACAGCTCTGCAAACAAATAGTACTGGAATTCACACAGGAAAACGGGTACTTAATGCAGCAAAAACTTTTCGAGGATGGGGAGCAAGCATGTAACATCCGCTAGGTTAAGTCACTAGAACAAGCCTCCTTATTTGAGGACAGTTAGAGATCCGCATTATTCGTGTGAATATGTTTCATGAATTTTCAATAAAAGCCTTTTTTTTATTTAGTAAAAACAAATTCATTTACCGGCACTAGTACCATGCTATGAACGTTCAAGGTCAAACATTTAACTCCGCGTTTTATAGAGAAAAAAAAGGTTATTTACTTAGCGCTCACAAACAATAGAATGTTACACTATAAAATGACACCAATTGTTTTCTGTAACAATCGATATCTTGAAACAAGGTAACGTTAATCTGACTGGTTGGAACAAAATATCAGTTCTCTCTCAAAGGCTTGTTCGTCATGGCTAGGAGTACGTGTTATATGCAATTAATGGATACAGGAAAAGTTAACATACCTTTGTGAACTCGGGAAAAGAAACTGGCAGGTCCGGGAAATGCGAGGATCGTTTCTAGGAACAGAAACAGGTCACAAATGAAGGAACACTGGAATGGCAGCCTAGCGGCGTTACTTCTAATGTGAAGAGTGAACGCTGGAGATCAGTGCTCAATATGGCTGACTCCTTTGATAGGATGATGTGTCAATCCGCGACTATTGCCTTGATACATAGCTTAATATAATTTCATCTAACTCCTTGCATAAGACAAGAAGTAACATTATATTCTGCAAGAAAATCATTTCACAAAATTATTATTCAAAGTTCGAAGAAGGATGTTACAATATTTTCGAACTATTTTATATTGGCAAATTACATTCGTGAGCGCTATTTCGAAATTCAAACACGATGATCCCAACAGACAGTATTAATAAGCCATCATTTTTAGATGCAATTAATAAAGAATAGGCAAATTCAGATTTACAATTGGTATGGTTTGTTTTGTTTAAAAATGTTAAAATTTGTAGTTCGATTAGATTCATCATGTAAACAGCGTATTTCTTTTTCCTTCTCTCCATAAACCGAGTTGAAACTTACATTTCATTTCTAAGATAAAGGTGTTCGAGAAACCATTTATCCATTTTCAAACATCTAAAAAATAAAATTGTTCTGTAAAAATGAGCGACTTTTCGCTCTTTTTCTACATTGGATGAATAATATTGCCTTTGCAGTTGAAACTCAAGAAATATTAATTTCCTATCCATTTATAATGCTACCCGTCCTCAGTTCACTGGTGTCCTAAGTTGTGGTAGAACACTTGCCAAACGCAGCGTGTCAATTTTTTTAGAAAAAAAAATTGGGTATCGAATGACGATAGAAGAAAAGGTAGCAATGTAACATAATATTGTATGCTAGAGGTCAGAGACAATATATTAGCTAGAGGTAATGATTAAACAGCTTGAGCTAGCTGAAAAAGCAATTCTTTATCAAAGAAGAAATCAAAATAACTACATGACCTGCAAGAAATTATCGCCTGTCATACACGTCCTTGTAACATCGCATGATTGTCAGTAATAAATTGCAACATCTGTTATGAAATCCCCCTAGCTGTGATTATGTAATCAGTCATTGATGCTTTCGGCAGACAGCAGTCAGTTTGGTAGCGTGTGTTCCGAGGTTAATGTGCTAGAAAATTGCCGGTGTTCCTCTCTGTGTGCGCTCAGGTCAGTAGGAAGCACGCTTCGTGATGACAGAAAATTGGACAAATCGTCACAGTACTTAAAAATGACAGTCGCGCAAAATGTTTTATTCCCGGCCAGTAATACACTGAACTATCATGTACAGTAAAGAAACATTAGCACGTTTAAAAGAAGAATTCAAAAGACTGGAAGGTAAGTTGACATTGATACATTTGTATGCATCTTACAGTTAGTAAAGGGTTGTAGCGAGGTAAGAACATGGGGTATGTGATCTGTAACTGCTATGTAAACTTCTTATATATGTTCGAAAACTTTTTTTAATTGATTAATTTAATTAAATTGCAAAGGTGCACGAGCTCCGGTGACAATTTCCCTAAACACCCATCTTCCTTCTTTTCTGCACCCACCTACATTTCCCCTTTACAAATTTTAACTTTAAATTCTTTCAACGTTTTTGGCAAATTATTAATCATCTCTCTTGGTAACCCATTCCAATCCCTGACACCCTTACCTAAAAAAGAGAATCTTCCCACACCCTTGAGCCTGAAATCGTGTGCCAGCTTGTGGTCAAGATCATCTTTTCCCTTCCATGCATTACTTTTAATTCTTACACCAATATCTTCCCATGCCTCATCACCAATATACGCCATGTACACACCCATGACCCCTTCACCCTCCTCCTGTCTTCCAATGAATCCCATTCCAGCTCTTTTATCATATCCGTCACTGATTGCATTCTGCGATAATTTCCAGAAACAAATCAAGCAGCCCTTTTTTGCACCCTCTCCAACTCCTGTATTTGATACGTAAAATGTGGGTCCCATACTACACTACCATATTCAAGCAATGGTCTGACCAAAGTTTTGTAACCCAATTCCTTTACTTCTTTAGTACATACACTCATCACTCTCTCCAACAAGTGCAGAATTTTGAAACCTTTTCCGGTTTAATTCTAGATGGGGATACCGCTACAATCTCTTACCGCCTAGCGTAGTAAACCAACACCACCTAGAGGGAGATTATTAAGATGGTGATGAAGAGTAAACACACAGATCACGTGGTAAATATGATGTCATTGTGACATATTCAGTCTGCACGTACAAACACATTAACAGCGATAGATACGATTTGAAAATTGGGTATCTGCAATATCATGTGTTATGGTTACGTTTCACTTTGGCCCAGGCTGCATTATGACCAAACGCATAAGTATAAAATATGATTTTTGTCAGTAATCATCTGAGTTCATGTTGTAATGCAACCTGGACCATACATCACAATGACGCCATATATTCCATGTGTCTGTGTATTTACTACGCAAGGCAGTAAGACATTGTAGTGGTATCCCTATCTAGAATTAAACCCCTTTTCCTACCACCTGTTCAATGTGTCCTGCCAAGTTAAGCTTGTTATCAAATGTAATGCCAAGATGATTACATTTCAAGTCTTCATTAAACAATTCTTTCCCCACCTTATAATCATAATAAACCTTTAGTTTTTTATTTACGTATGTAATAAGCTGACTCTTCTTTGCATTTATCTTCATCCCATGTTTACCAACCCATCCAGATATCCTATCCAGATCACCCTGCAACTGTTTACAATCCTCTAGCGTTTTGATCCTATTATATAGTATTATGTCATCTGCAAACAATCTAATGTCTGATAGTAAACAATCAACACAATTATTCATTAGAATAATGAATAGCAATGGTCCCAATACGCTACCCTGCGGCACTCCTGTATTTACTTCTACTTCTTTTGATACCGCATTTCCTACCTTAACTTTCTGTTTTCTACCTTTCATAAATTCTTCTACCCAGTAAATCACTTTCTGATCCACTCCAATTGTTTTTACCTTATTTACTACCATTTTATGGCTCACTCTGTCAAAAGCCTTTCGAAGTTCTAATGCTACACAATAAATTTGACCAACTTGTAAATGTAATGATTCAAAATAACCATTTTCTGATATTACAAATTTTAAATTCATTTAGTGGTGTTGGTGCCTATGACTAGGTAGAAACTTCCCTATATACTGTTGTATTACACGAATTTTTGTTTAAAATTAAGACGTTCTTCATATCCTTCAATAATTTACTCAAGTTTCCTGCTTCCTCTCCCAAACATTAAAATTTTCACTCACTCTCATTGCTTAAATCAAGTGATTGTTTATGGCCATTGTTGTATTTCCTCCATTTGTTTTGGCAATGTATGATCTACGCACTACCAGTAATTAATTTCTCCAACTTCCTGTTTGCCGGTGAATTCCTAAAGAACTTCCTTATCGTATTGGACAAGTCTGGTGGCTGAGCAGTTATGCTCAGACCTGGCATTGAGGAGGACATGGGTTCAAATTCCCATTGGCTATCCACATTTCAATTTTCCATAGTTTCCTGAAATCACTTCAGGTAAATGGCAGTATAATTCTTGCATGACTGAATTCCTTCCAAGTTCTTGCTCCCTTTACTTTCTACCTCCAATGACCAGATGTAAGCCCCCCCCCCCTCCATTTTTTTCAAAAGAATATTGATTCACAAATGCATCACCCTCGCTGAGACTGTACAAGGCGTTTATTTGTGATGAGGTGTGGAAAGATATTGGTGTAAGAATTAAAAGTAATGCATAGAAGGGAAAATATGACCATGACTACAAGCTGGCACTCGATTTCAGGCACAAGGGTGCAGAAAAATTTTCTTTCGCAGGTAAGGGGGTCAGAGATTGGAATAAGTTACCAAGGGAAATGATGAATAATTTACCAAAAACTTTGAAACAATTTAAAGTAGAAATTTTTAGAGGGCAAAGGTAGGTGTGTGTTGGGATATTGCCACCGGAGCATTCACTCCAACACAATCAAATTAAATTACTACCTCTCCTACCAACTGTCCAATGAGCCCTGCCGAATTGAATGTATTACTGAATGCTCATCATAATCATCATCAGCATCATCATTGTTGTTAGACATTTCTGCTTTCGTGGGTTGTCCAGAACATCCTCTTCCTTGTCTGGTGGTCACAACAAGATTTTTCCCTCTCCCCTTTTGTCTCCCTTAACCTCTGCATCTTTCTTCCCTTGGTCCATCCATCTTGCCTGTGGTCCTTTCCACAGTTCAGAGTGCTAACTTTGGCATTCTACCCTCCTCCATCCTCGTAACATGCCCCAGCCACTGCAGTTTCTTCTTCATTAACATCTCTCCAAGTGCTTCAATTTGTAATCTTTCCTGGTGTTTTTGTTTATGGTCTTATCTTTCCAAGTGATGTTCTCTACTAAATGGTGTGTCAAGATATTTGTGCTAATGCCTTCAACATCCAGTTCCTCCTCCTATCTGTGTCTCTAGTAAGCTGACTCTTTTTGTCCTTATGTGCTGACGTGCCCAGCTACATATCCTGTCCAGGTCCCCCTTTAGCTGTTACCAAATCTATCTCATTTTTAATGTATTACACAACATTGTAACACCTGCAAACAACCCAAATTCATATGGTAAAAAATAAATTGCTAATGGAGCATACACTCGATTGGAATTAAAATAAAAAATACTGTTGCACTATCCTGTGGAAGTCCTTTCCTCACTTCCACCTCCATAACTGTCTGCCTCCTACCTCTTAAAAATTCCTTCTCCCAGAAAGTCCTTTAATTTGTTTTAATTATAATAGAGCCCTTGCTCCGGTGGCGATTTCCCTTGACATCCATTTTTCCCCATTCCTTTCCCACCTACTTTTGTCCTCTACTAATTACAATTTTAAATTGTATCAGCATTTTTGGCAAATTATTCATGGAAGGAGATCTCACCACACCCTTATGCCTCAAGTCAAGAGACAATTTGTGGTTGTGGTCATCTTTTCCCTTCCATGCACCTATCCTAATTCTTCCACCAATATCTTTCCACGCCTCATCACCAACATATATATATAAAAAAACAAGGTCGCCCATCTGGCCTGAGGGCCCAAAATATTTTTTTGCACCGGGACCCTTGTTAACCCAGCTATGCCACTGCTGCCATGGCTGCCTTCACCCTCCTCCTGTCTTCCAATGAGTCTCACTTCAGCTCCTTTATCACGTCAGTTATTGATTGTGTTCTGTAGTAATTCACAGAGACAAATCTAGCTGCTTTTTCTTTGCAACCCCTCCAACTCTGCACTTGATACCAAAAGTGTGGGTCCCATTTCATAGTAAAAACCACAAAAACCAAACACACTTCACAGTACCTGAGTGATGTCGGAGCTGTGACGTATGGCAGGGGGATTGTGTGTGCACATCGGGACCTACCACCTGCATTACATAGTACGATGTTCACCTGTTTTGCTATTACATGTACCCTCCTTTCCAGCGATTATAGTTCCCCACAGTTATCAAAAGTATTCATTGTGTTCTCACCCCTGTGCCCTTTTTCGTACCTTGACCACAGTAACCAACACTGAGTTTAGTCCTGTGGTGGGACTTGCTGTGTAAATTTCTAATCCCTGTGCCGTCTTTATTGTCCATTTACACAAATTAGTTTTCACACTGAAATATTCCAGAAGTGTTCATTGCTGTTTTTGTCTCTGGTGGTGGGAATTCCTTTGCTATCGTCATTTTCATGTTGGGTAGAAAATTTTTTAAAAGGTGGAAAACAAAAAGTTAGGGTAGGAAATGCAGTATCAAAAGAAGTGGAAGTAAAAATGGGAGTGCCACAGGGTGTGTATTGGGACCATTGCTATTCATTATTCTAATGAATAATTGTGTTGATTGTTTACTATCAGAAATGAGATTGTTTGCAGATCACATAGTGCTATATAAAAGGATCATAACAGTAGAGTGCTCTAAACAACGGCAGGGTGATCTGGACAGGATATCTAGTTGGGTTAGTAAACATGGGATGAAGATAAATGCAAAGAAGAGTCAGCTTTTTAGATACACGAATAAAAAACTAAAGATTGATTATAATTATAAGGTGGGGAAAGAATTGCTTGTTCCAGTTTTGAAATATAAATATCATGGCATTTTATTTGATAACAAGCTTAACTGGGCAGGACACATTGGACAGGTAATAGGAAAAAGCTTCAAGATTCTGCACTTGTTGGAGAGAGTGATGAGGGGATGTACGAGAGAACTAAAGGAATTGGGTTACAAAACTTTGGTCAGACCATTGTTCGAATATGGTAGTGTAGTATGGGACCCACATTTCGAGTATCAAATACAGGAGTTGGAGAGGGTGCAAAAAAGGGCTGCTAAATTTGTTTCTGGAATTTATCGCAGAACACAATCAGTAACAGATATGATAAAGGAGCTGGAATGGGATTCATTGCAAGACAGGAGGAGGAGGATGAGAAGGGTCATGGGAGTGTACAGGGTGTATATTGGTGATGAGGCATGGAAAGATATTGGTGTAAAAATTAAAAATAATGCATGGAAGGGAAAAGATGACTATGACCACAAGCTGGCACTTGATTTCAGGCAGAAGGGTGTTGGAAGATTCTCTTTTTTAGGTAAGGGTGTCTGGGATTAGAATAAGTTAACAAGAGAAATGATGAATAATTTGCCAAAAATGTTGAAAGAATTTAAAGTTAAGATTTGTAGAGGGCATATGTAGGTGGGTGCAGGAAAGGGAGAAGATGGGTATGTAGGGAAATTGCCACCAGAGCAAGTGCTCCATTGTGATTTAATTAAATATTAATATTATTATTGCCTAAAATCATTTTCCTTCCCATTGTTATGATAACTTCCACCTTTGTATTTACTGTGTGACTTCCCTCTCCTTACCAGTATCATCTAAGAAGTCTTAACCCCAACATAACTTACCTAAACCAGGTTATCCTGGTTCTTAATGTTTTGTGCTGCTGTCATTCAAAAGGCAAGCAAGTGATTCCAGGATTATGGTGAAGAAGAACTAGCACTAGAAATGTAACAATATTAATGTTTTTAATGAAAAAATATTAACAAACCAAAATCACATCATACAGATGCATTTTAACATTCCATCACACAATGGAACATATTCTTCAGGTAAGACCACAACAGTGATTTTGATATAAAATGTTGCAATTTTTCTCAGAAATTGCAACTAGTCTTCTTTATTGAATTGCCCAGTAATGGGATAGGAAATTATTTTCAGATTGCCAGCATTTGCATTGCTGTTAGGTTTGGTACATAATTTGATTGTGGCACCGTATTTGGCAGGTGTGTGTTACCTGGACCATGCCGGAGCCACGCTGTATGCGGAGAGCCAGATTAAAGCGGTCTGCAGCGACCTGCTCTCGAACGTGTACGGCAATCCCCACTCCCTCAGCTCCGCTAGTCGCCACTGCACGGACGTCGTCGACCAGGTGCGCTACAGGTGCGTCTCGAAACTGCTGACTACTCTGTACTTTATTTTTAAAAGTTGAAGTGCATTTAGCCACATGAACGCTCTACTTATCGAATATCCTTGCTTAATTTTTGTTTATTACTCTGCCTGATGCCTTTTGCTATGGGAGGTAATCACCTACCTCTCTAACCAAAGATTGTGCTAACAAGACGGTCTGTCTTTATTAATATTATTAAATGTGATATATCCTGTATCCAGATGTTAAATTCCACAGATACCTATTTTTAACTAGCCATACTGTAGGATAAATTTCTCAGTTCATTGAATTACAGATGAGGGCTGTTAGGATAGGCATGAATAAGTTGGTAACTCAAATCACTATTTTAGTTGTCTGGTGGAGGAAAGTATTAACAATAAACTCGGCTGCAAATTTACATATATGAATGTTTTTCACTCATCACAGGCTTCTTTCATTAGTTATGAGTCATTTTTACCTTTCCTTTGTCATTTATATTGCTGAAAATAAGAAAAAAATTATTGGAGTGAATGAAAAAGTGATTTGCTGGGCAGAGGAATTCTTAAAAGGTACAAGTAAACAGTTAGTGTATGAAATGAATATGAGACAGTGTGTTGGGACAGTGTATTGAGACCATTGCAATCCACTATTGTGGTTAATGACTGTGTTGGTGGTTTACTATTGGTTGTTCGTGAATCACATAATGGTATATAATAGAATCGAACATCTGCAGGGTGATGTAGGCACAATATCTAGTTGGGTAGCTCAGCATGGGATGAAGATAAATACAAAGAAGGGTCAGCTTATTAGGTACATAGATAAAAAAAACTTAAGGTTGATTGTTGTTATAAAGTGGGAAAGGAATTACTTATTAAAGACCTTAAGATTAATATCTTGTCAAAACATTTCATTTGTAAACTAATTTGGGCAGGAAAGTTTGAAAAGGTAGTTGGAAGTGGTTTAAAAATCCTTAATTTATTGGAAATGGTGATAAGGGGATGTACTATTGAAGTGAAAGCACTGGATTAGAAAACCTATGGTCAGACCATTGATTGAATATGGTGGTGTAGTTCATATAGTGAGTTTCTCTTCAGCATAACCAATGGTTTACATGAAATTTTTTTTATTTCTTGTTTTTCACATTTTTCTTCTCACTGTTGCTGTGAAGTGTTTTGATAAAGTAATTTCAGTTTGGACAGTCTGGTGGCTCAGTGGTTAAGTCACTTGCTTTCAAAAAGTTCACTGCTCCAGTTCCAGGTTTGAATCCCCATAGGTGCAAGAATTTTTAAGAGTTGTGTTTGATCATATGGTTCAGATTCCACGTTAAACTGTAAGTCCCAGAGGAAAGGAACTGGCCATCCTACCTCTGACACAGTGACTTAGTATGCCTCCTCAACGAGGATTCAACCAACCTTTAGGTTGTGAACAAAGTTAGTTTTTTTTTTTAATTTCAGTATTACATATATTAGAATCTCCTGAAAGTTTTATGTGGTTTCTACATGCAACAAGAGGATGATTTAATTTTGTGTTGAGGATTGTCTATTTGCCAGTGACTATTTACTGACAAAATTTTTTCATTGTTTTTCTATATTCAATTGCGTGCTTTCTTTTTTTACTGAGCACTGGATTTTAATTAAATTTTATTTTGCTAAATGTCGATACTAGTACGTCGTGTGTTGTAGAGTGCTGCAGCACTACCGAGCGGACCCGAGCGAGTACGGCGTGGTGTTCACGTCGGGCGCCACCGCGGCGCTCAAGCTGGTGGCGGAGTCGTTCGACTGGGGGGAGGGCGGCACGCTGGCGTACCTGCAGGACAACCACACGTCCGTGCTCGGCACGCGGGAGCTGGCGGCCGCCGGGGGGGCCCGCGTCCGGTGCGTCGCCCACGACGAAGCCTTCTCCGTCTTCAGCGGGCGGCAAGTAAGCAGAGACTCACTGTTTCAACGCACTGCACCTTTTGTCTGGAATTTTAATTCAATCTGCAGTGTGTATAATTTATTCTGTGGCAGTAGCACAATGTTATCAAATTTAGATCGGCATTTGTTGGCAGTTGAAAATTCCTTACGAATTTGTTTTGCAAAATGTCAGAGTGAGAAACAGCATATAAGACATTAATACGAAAATTAGTAAACCATTCTCTTGCAACAGTTGAAGGTAGGACTGTTGAAAAGGAAAGATGTGGTATTAGGGGTAACAAACCGAGCGTGGTTGGTGAGCAGTTAACGCTTTGACCTCGCATTTGGGAGGACGCCGGTACAAATTCCCGTCCGGGAATCCAGATTTTGGTTTTCCATGGTTTCCCCAAATCACTCCAGGTGAACGCCAGGATGCTTCCTTCAAAAGGCCATGGCAGAATTCCTTCCCAATTCTTATCCTCAGTCCCATCCTGCCTCTAATGACCTGGACACCGACGAGGCATAAAGCCATAAAAAAGAGGTAACTATTCGTGGGATATGTGCACAGTTAGGTTTTCTGTTATTGCAGTTTTCTGTCTTGCCATGTTGTTCATTTCCTTTTCCTCATGATTCAGCCATCAACCAAATAATGGTCTGTTTGAATTTTGGTTATTTTTTTGGTCAAAGAATTGAATATTGAGATTAAATTAAGATATTATCAAAATGGAGAAAAAGCAATTAAAAAAATACTAAAATTTTTAGCTACAAAATGTGCTGGTGTACATAGTCTTGCTGACTGGAACAAATTTTATGTATGATTAAAGATTTCTTCAAAATTTCAGAATGAATTTCTTGTGAACTGCCCTTATAATTGGAACACAAAACTAATTCTGAATTAAAAGAGATATTAAATATATATACTGAAGAAGTTAAGTAGTGCCACCTTAGCAATACGAAAACTTTCTGTAATTGCAGATCTAGAATTAACAAAACAGGTGTACTCCTCATATTTCCATTCAGTGATGTCATATGGCATAATTTTTTGGGGAAACTCTTCACAAAGTAAAATTTTTCATAGCACAGAAAAGAGCTATTAGGATGCTATGTAGGGTAAAACCAAGAATTTCTTATAGACAACTCTTTTAAAAATAAACCTCAATATTCTCACAATGACTTCTCAGTATGCACTGATTGGACCAGTATGCTAGTAAGTAGGCGCTCATAATGTTTTGGCTGATCAGGGTATATATTCTTGTAATTCTTTGTAATAGACCATTTTAACCTGTTTACATCTAATTAACAGGTACACAATTTCAATACAACAAACAGAAATAACTTGCACAAAACACAAACTGTCATTAGTACAAAAGGGAGTTAATTATTCTGGTATACATCTGTTTAATAAACTTCCCAAGAGTATAAAATAATTTACGGATAATGAAGATATATTTAAGGAAAAACTAAGATGATATAAGATTGGCAACTCCTACACGATTCAAGAATTTAAACAAAATAATTAATTAATTGTATTCAATATGATCTTTTGCAAAACTCTGTTGCAAAAATTAATGTTTAACTTTTACTCTTTTTTTGTCTTTGTTACATATAATATTTTTCACTATGATTATTACACATATTGTATGTATGTGTATTAACCATGACATGTTTCACATCCCAGAGGTCCTTCCTCAGCAGGGATCCATGGAACAAGATTGATAAGTAAATAATAAATGAATGGTCTGGCTTGTAAACTGCAATCAGGATGACCAATATTGAAACCTGATATTTAAACCTGGGGTCAGCTTAACACTGGCAGGTTCAGGGTGGGCAGTAATAACGCAAGCTCCTGCACTAACACAGCAGACAAACAAAAGGGACAAATTGTTGAGTCACGCAAGCCATATAACATCTCCCCCAGGTATTGTTTTCCTCAGTGGAGACATGGGGGCAGATCCAGATCTATCCTATCTTGTCTATGTAAGGGCAATTTGAAAAGTTCTTAACCGCAGTTACATATTATTTAGTCCCTTTACTGTGTTGTAATAGCCAATGAATTGAGGTTTTGTAGAAAATTACAGTTGCTTTTTTTTTTTTTTTTTTTTTTTTTAAATTGGGGTGGAGCTAAAGGTCTGGTGGCAATTCCCCTTGTCAATTAACTATCCCTTGATTTATATATATATTTTTAAATTTTCTTTTATAAATGGAACGTTAAATTCCTCCCCCATTTACTGTTCCTCTTTACAAATTTTAATTGAAAATTCCTTAAGTGTTTTTGGCTAATTATTCATCTCACTTGGTAATTTGTTCCAATCCCTGACACCCTTACCAACAAAAGAAAATTTTCCCACTCCCTTATGCATGAAATCGAGTGCCAGTTTGTGGTCATGGTCGCCTTTCCCCTTCCATGCACTATTCCTAATTCTTTGACCAATATCCCTCCAAGCCCCATCACCAACATATGCCTTGTACATTCCCAGCACTCTCTTCACCCTCCTCCTTTCCTCCAATGACTTTTATAATACCAGTTACTGACTGGGTCCTGCGATAATTTCCACAAACAAATCTAGCTGCTCTTCTTTGCACACCCTCCAACTCCTGTATTTGATAACCAAAATGTGGATCCCAAACTACATCACCATATTCGACCAATGGTCTGACCAAAGTTTTGTAACCCAATTCCTTAAATTCTCTGGTATATCCTTTCATCACCCTCTCCAGTAAATGAAGGATTTTGTAATTGTTTCCTACCACCTGCCCAATGTGCTCTGCCAAGTTGATTTTTTTATCAAATGTTATGCCAAGATATTTACACTTCAAGCTTTCAACAAGCAATTCTGATCCCACCCAATAATCATAATTAACCTTTATTGAAATGAAAATACAGATGAAATAACTCAACACTCACCAAAGTTGAAGGTATTTTCTTTGTTTGTGTGTTGTTTTGTGTTGCTGCTGCCCTCCTCCCTTCAACTTTGGTGAGTGTTGGGTGTATTTCATCTGTATTTCCATAAAAATATTGCCTCAAGGCATTTCTTTCCTTTCATTGAAACCTTTATTTAAGTTAGACATAAAATCTTTTGAAATTTGGTGTCCATTTTTATATCATTTCTGTTTAAGTCCAGCCGTGTCCTTTTAGTCTGTGACCGACACGAGTGATACCGGTGTTTGTACTGCTCCGAAGGAGGACGTCGACGAGCACTGCAACTCACTGTTCGTGTACCCCGCGCAGTGCAACTTCTCGGGCGTGCGCTACCCTCTGTCGTGGGTGGAGGGCGTACACGCCGGCTGCCTCGGTGGACGCGCGACGTGGTTCTGTCTCCTGGACGCCGCCGCCATGCCCTCCCTTGACCTCTCTCGCGTCTCACCGGACTTTGTTTCCGTATCCTTCTACAAGGTACTCGGTGACACTTCATTGTTATTGTTTAATGCTTAAACCAAAATAAAAACTACTTAATTTTTTAGATCTTCAGTGGTTATGACTCTACTTATTGATTGAATATCAATAACTTTCATATCTTTTGTTATATTGATTTCTTCGCTAGTTTTTTATTACAGAGTTGATTATATGCATGGGGAAAAGAATTTAAATCATTTTATCTACTTAATTAACTAATTTGCTTGTTGCTACATTGTTCCCAACTTGTTCTTTACATGTCATTGAAAATTAAATACCATACTGAAATTTATATTCATTTTTATCCTTTTTCTGTAGTTTTAACTGTCTCCTAGTGAGTTTTTACGATGAGTGATAACATGTACTTAGTGACGAAGGTACTAGATATCAATTGAAGATAAGGACAAAAAAATATTGTGGTGTTTAATTTGATCAGTTCAAGAGCTTTATTTAAAGTTTACTTGATTGTTCGGGCAAGGCCGCATCTATTTAATTTGGACTGAACATCCTGCTAGAATACTGTTTAATCTTAGATTAAATGACATTATTCTGCAATGAAATCAGTACAGAATAGCAATGTCAACTGAGTAAACGTATTCAATTGCCGACAGCAGCATCAGACGTTTTGCTTTGTGCCCTGCTTGTGATGCAAACTGAGGAGGTCTGGATGGCTATTTTATACTTGAAATCACTGTTGTGATTAAAGGATTGTAGAAATATTGGTGAGAGCACACAAAGGCTTTATTTCTCTAATGGAGTAATGAATATCTCATAGACTGAATTACAGAAGTTTAGTGATGGTCAGCATACACAGAAATTACGGAAATAATAGAATATGGTTACTAGTTGGTTTTAGGCTACTGCGGTGGCTGCAGGCATTTTGGCATTAAATCTTTATTGTGATTGAGGCAATACACAGAAAGCAAACAGCATGTTTAGGTGAGTAGCTCATTCCGAAACAGGAGCATCCAGGTGTAGTCTCTGGTCTCGGTGGACGAGTGGGTAATCTTCGGGCCTGGCACTTGGCACGACATCGGTCCAGTTGACTGCCTCGTAATCCAGATTTGAAATCCAACAGTTTCCTGATATCCATCTGGGTGAATGGCCACACAGTTCTTTCAGAAGGTTATGACTGAATTCCTTGCTGTTTTTTGCCCCCAATCCTCGAATAGACTCTCGTGCTATCACCATTGACAAATCATAAAGTTCTCATAAAAAGAAAACAGGTTTTGGTTCTACAGTAATTCGCCAAAGTTGCTCCAGTGTGATTGTCTTGTCTGCTGGTTAGTGCAGTCAGTTTTTCCTTTATTTAGATAAGATGCTTAGAGGTGTGAGTTATCCCACCCCCACTCCCTCCCCTTCTGACCGACCTCACTCACCTCAGGTCTTTTAGACCTTTTTTCAGTGCTCCTGCTTCATAGGGTGGTTACACCCTGTTTAAAGCCAGTATCAGCGTCATTTGTAGATTTTTTTTTTTTTAGCTCTACTATTCTTCAAGAAATTAAAAAGATGACCCGAGATTTGATGAGATTTCACCAGACCTCCCCCTCCCCTCCATTTCACCTCGTGTAGTTAATGGACGCCCTCTCAGGAGCTGTCACATGATCTACAGTTGACGTTATCTCGATTCTCTGCCACGTTGACTTACTAAAACCCTAAAATTTCAGCCACTGTAGTGTGGCTTTCCTCAGAGAACTTGAGTATGGCTAGGTACCGCTATCTGTTGGAACTGTTCAGTACAGAACAGTCCTCTAGTGACAGCCATATAACGAATCCTTTGCACTTGTCTGATGTTTGAGTTGGAAGAAATCACTTTTCATTTTTGTTCTGGAAGGTTTGAAGGCTGACGTAAGCTAATTTACATATAAGTAAGACAGGAAATGAGCACTTCTAGTAATGTTAGGTAAGGATTGAGGAAGGGACGATTTCCCACCACATGTGACAGTAGGATCAAACATATTCACAAAAAGCATGTTTTTATTGTAAATGATTTATTTGCAGAACATAATTTTCGGACTGAGCATGGTGAGTGAGCGGTTAACGTTCTGGCCTCGCATTTGGGAGGATACCAGTTCAAATCCCCGTCCGGGCATCCAGGTTTGAGTTTTCTGTGGTTTCCCCACATCACTCCAGGCGAATGCTGGGATACTTCTTTCAAAAAGGCCATGGCCGAATTCATTTCCGTTCCTTGCCCTCAGTCAAAACCTGCCTCTAATGACCTTGATTTTCATGAGGCATAAAGCCATAAGTAAATAATAATAATAATTTTCAGTGGACAGGAGTTTGAGAAACACTAAATAATCATTAGTTTGTGATGAAATTAAAAGTGGGATCTAAGACACAAAAAATGGTGTTAATTACAGAAGACAATACACTAAGGTTAAGAATACATAATGTATAACTTCCAAGAATTAAATTGTTACATTTTTTTCTGCCATGTTGTGGTTTTGGTAACCAGTAAATGTTTGTGGATGCAATAGCACTGATACAGTGCTAACACCATGTTTGCCACATTTGCATAATCTGCATTCTCCTTTATTCACTAACTTCTTTCCCCCTGTGTGTATTGTTTATGCCTGCAGAGCCACAGTCTGTTGTGCCTGTTCTGCTTTGGTGAAAACTTCATTACACATCTACTTATTCATTTCACATATTTTTAATTTAATTTGTTGGCTGAGATCAGTAGCCATATCGTGATCTTTATCATACTTTCCATTTTGTTTGCTACTGCTAATTCTTCTACCAGTGCCTATGCAGGTCTTATAATGGATGTATACACCCCAGCAGTGATAAACAATTTATCAAAATCACTGAAACAGATTAAATTAAAAATTCATGAAGTGCAGAAGTAGTGATTGCGGATGCAAAGAATTAAGGATAAAAAAAGGTCAACAACTAGGAAAATAGGTGGGTAGGGAAATTAATGGTGAGGGGTGTGCTACATTACAAATTCGTTAAGTTAAACTCTCTTGACCCTGCTGTCATCTTCCA